>CAJGYO010000011.1:31851204-32209205 GCA_904845875.1 Miscanthus lutarioriparius | reverse complement strand
CCCTGGACGGCTTGGTGGGCGTAGACGGGATGGTGGCCTGGATCTCCAGCACCACGCCATGCCCCGCGTACGCGAACGCCACCTGCCCCAGCGCGCTGAACACCCGGAACGTCGAGTCCGCCGCCGTGCCGGCCTTGTACGCGTAGCTCACCCCGGGCACCGGCCCGCGCGCCACGCACGCCGCCCACGAGATGGTCGAGTAGCTGCACGCAACGCATGCGATCGAGTTCGTCACTGAGATCGAAGCATGCACGCACGTAGCTCGATCAGTAAGAAGTGCCGACCGCACCGTACCAGAGTGACATGGCGGCGGCAGCGAAGGACACGGCGGTGATGGCGTCGAGGTTGGGCAGCTGGGACAGCAGGAACTGGGAGGAGCCGAAGATGCAGATCCAGTAGGACTGGTGCAGCGGCCCGCAGCGCGGGCACAAGGACTCGGCGAACTTCTGCAGGCACTTGCCGCCCGTGACCATGTACACCATGTCGCAGCCGAGCTGCACGATGAGCTGCTGCGGCACGACCACCCAGGGCCCCAGGCGCGGGCCCAGCGCGTGCGCGCCGAGGTCGCGGAGCCGGTTGAACCGCACGCCGGGCACGCACTCGTGCAGCTCGATCAGCAGCCGCAGCGTGTACAGCGTGATCCCCCACGACACCAGCAGCGCCACCAACCCGGGCCCCCTGATGAACCGAAGCAAGAAGAAGAAACACTGCTCGAGTGAGCCAGCCACGCCGTGAGCCGTGAGTCGTGGGTCAGGGTCAGTCGGTTACCATCCTAGGTGAGCCATGGCGTACGGCAGGCTGAGCACGCCGGCGCCGACCATCGCGGTGACGTTGTGGAACGTCACGTACCACCATTTGGCGCGGCGAGGGGTGGCCTCACCGGTGGCGTCATCGACAACCTGGAGCACAAGAAAACAGCACCTGCTGGTGAATGATCGTCGTCTCAATCAGGCCCATGCATGGAATGGAAGTCAGTCAGCCGTGCCCAAGAACCTTGGGGAGAGCTGACGAAGGGGAGACCATGGTCAGTCAGATCGCTGCTGCACACACTAGCGCTGACACAGGAGGCAATGCAATGTGGCATGGCACCATGGTATATATAGCAGCAGCTCGTCAGCGAGCAATGGGCATCATGACTCGGCTCATTTTTTCCCGGAAAAGAGTCCCGGAATTTAGGTACCCGCACCGCAGACAAAAAAGCTTCTGTAGATCATTAGCGTTCTCGGTAAGAATGATTAGGTGCCGAAACAAAAGCAGAGGCCTGCGTTCATCCGCGGATTATCAAAACTTATCGTGCGGTTGCAAAGATGTGTTTCGAATAAATCGCAGGGAATCTTTGTCACGTCAATTCCGGCGCATAATTAATCTATCCGCGATTATTAAAGCAGCGACGGATTTGCGCCCTTTTCATTTAGGCTTGTTTGGCGCATAATTAATCGTTTCCGTCACCGATCGGATTCTTCTTTGGACAAGTACATGCCCGGACAGGGAGCTGCATGCCATGGCGACAATAGCTGAGTGGCAAATGCAAAGTGAAATTGTCGTACGGTTTGGTTTAGGTAAAACAACTAGCTTCAATAGGAAGAAGTCCCGGAATTTGAATGAACTAACTTTAGTTTTGAGCATTGTCGGAATTTGAATTAACATAGCATTGTCGGTGCCTGGTCTCTTTAGTTTTGAGCACGTCGGAAGTTCCGACGGCCTACATCACCAACTATTACTTTTTTTAATTGTAAAAGATAAACTCGTCTTCAAAACCATTCCAAACCATGACATGAAGATAATTTAAATGGTTTTGGGACTTCAGGGGCTAAGATGTTTGGTTTTCGAGTTCAAGGTGAAAAATAAGAATGATGATAGTTCAGGGAGGAAGAATAATTTTTTTACCATGAGGAATGGGATAAGGGCTTTGGCTTTTTTTTTTTAGCAAGGATAAGGGCTTCGGCTGCTTTGCTAGGTTGGTGTCCCGCTCCCGTGCATCCGAGTTTGTTGGGCCTCAGCCCAACTAAGAAACAGAGAAAGGGGACATGGGAAGGGACAACCAGAGCTAGGCTCGACCCAAAACAATAAAAGAGATTTCCTTAGAAACCTCTAAAATTGATCTTTTAGAGACGAGAGTAAAGCTATTGTATGCAGAGAAAATTCAGAAAACTAAAATTAAGCATGTAGAAATAATAAATGCAACGGCAATGAATGCAAGATGCATGTGGCCTATGATTTATATGTTCGGCTGGCTGAAAAAAGGCTTCTGCTGATACTGATGCTGATTTGTTGTGAGAGAAAAACGTTATTCTATGACTGAAAAGTAGTGCTGATAAGTTCAAGCGAACAGGGTAAATTGATTAAATTGCAAAACCTGTAATTTAAGGTGTTACTTCTCATGACTAGTGTTAGATACATCAGGGCTAAGATTAACGGAGGAGAGCCTAGTTCATCAAGCTCACGAGTAGCAACATGCGTCAGACTTCTTCTGCCTCAAAGAGGATGGGATCCTCTCCAGGAAGGACTTCAAAAAGAAGCATTTGGTTTTAAAAGTGTGACTAAAAAGCGTCGGAGAAGCTTCCATCAAAGTGTAAGTACCACACCAAAGATCAGCCCAAAAGCCTCTTAGTTTGATTCTCAACAAATTTAGCTTTGGTTGAACTGAATTTTTTTCTCTGTTATAAAACTATGTCATAGGCTTAGAGCTCCCTATAGTAGACATCATATTCCACGACACCCTCTGCCAACCAACCTGTTGTCATACAGTGATGACATATTAAAGATTACAAAGTGCAGAAATAGCAAAATATTATGTTGTTGTTTCCAATTTATATGCTACTTTAGTTTTAGTTCATGTGTTGAAAGAAACGTTTAATTGGAACTTATTTCTAAAAAATAATAGATACTGTTTTTCTGAGCGTTAGGATTTAACCTATATTACCAATATGTATCAAAAACAAGTTTTAGATAGTACACCTGGTAAGGAATTGTGGTGACGGGTTAAGTAGACATGGTAACATATAAAACGGCAACATTGGTAGAACTTGAAAGTAATACTAGTCATAGCCAACGCAGTCAGTGGTTGTCAATCCATAGATTAATCTGCTGCACTTAGTAGCACTATGATATTTAGAATTGACTCGAATATTAATCGCGATAGTTCAACATTGATGCCTCACCTAGCCGTGGGAAGGGCCGAACTGCGGAAGGGGAAGGGAAATAGGGAATACGAGGGAGGAAGAGAGAGCAAGTGCTCAATTACCCGTTCTAACCTCAAACGTCACCTAAAGGAGGAAGACAAATGGTGGCAACTGGCAAATGAGATAGGTGTGCAAGGCTGCGGGCGGAGTAAAAAACAATGGTATCAACACAGAGCGTGCCATCATTAGCCGTAAATTTGGACCAGGTGACAGGGGATTTACGTTCAAACTTGGATGTTCTTGTTTGTGAAAGGGAGACTGGACATCTCAGCAGGAGAATGACAACGACCCGGTAACAATAGCTAAATTTTCTATCAGCCCACTTGGCATTTTCCATATCCAGGTTCTCACATAGGAAACAAAATGTCTTTTTTAAATTAAAATCACATTTGAGTGATTTCGCATTTTGATGCACGATTCTTGGCATTAAAACGCAGAGGTAGTTTTTGCTTCCCAATTTCATCCCGTATGAATCATGTATTCATGTAACGACAGGTGCATATAGTCTGTACAGAGCCCCTACTCCAGTTTTTGGTGTTATGAGTTAAAAAATTGAATCCAACAGAGTTCCAACTCGAATCCCCATCTTGTAGAGGCCTCTAAATCTTTTCGTAACAATCTCATCTCTCAGGAGTGCATGAGGAGGTCCTACTTCTTTTCTAGATTTTTTTTTCTCATCGTACCAGCTCCCTCATGCACATCTTTTTTCGTCCCAATTCTTTCCTGTGCCGCCGCCTATTCGCGCTCTCATTGCGCCACCATCGAGGCCAAGCCTGCCCCTCCCGGTGAGCCCTAGGTCCGGATCTCCTCCCGGCAAGCTCCTCATTGCTAGGCTGGGACAGGAGCAGGGACAGAATAGGAGAGGAAAAAAGAATAAGAATACTATGACTAATAAATAAGCCTAAAAAAGGTAGGAACCTTAATTTGAGGGCTAATTTTGCAGTTGAGTCTAACCTCAAAAATAGAAGAAACTCCCAGATCCCAACTTGGAGCCCTATTTTAGAGGTCATTACTACAGTTGCTCTGAATCATGTGGCGACACATATAGTTTATACAAAGCTCCATCTCTAGAGGGAGCGTCGACACCAAGTAGTAAATGACGACACCCCATATTATATCGAGGTGTCTACAAAAATGTAGCACATTGAAGCGTTAACGGCCGCCACTAAGTGGCTCAGAATATGGGCGGTTGGTCGTCGCGCTGCCAAGCCCAACTCTGTCCATCTGTCCAACATCCATGTCCCGTTCTTGGTTCCCTACCACTCGTAGTTGTAGCTAGGATGGACTCGCATGCCTAAATATTTATAAATTATCCAATATATGTATCCATTAAAAAAATCAATATAGCTATCTATATTTGAACCGATTCTAATATGAAGGTTAAATAGATATCTAAAATTCATTTTTTTTAAAAATTTCTCTATTCAATTTCAGACCAATATTAAAAAATATATGAAATATATGATAAGATATGTATATGTGAAGAATAAAGTAGCAAGTGAAACTATATTTAAAAGTTGTACCTATGACTAATAATTAATGTAAAAATATTAATTTTAATATTACATATGATTAAACTTTTTAAAGTTCATCTCTACTGCTAATGACATTATATTAATTTTAATATAACTAATAATATACAAAGGTTAAGTTTAATCAATTTAGTATGGTTATAATCATATTAAGTTTAAATAGTTTAAATTATTTATTTACATATTGAAGATTGCTTTATATATTTTACTATATTGATGAATAAATATATATCTATACTAAATTATTTATTTACATCTTTGTCTTTATTTGATATATTTTAGAAAATAGAAATATTTATTAATAAATACTCCGTATATAATATAATTTAAATTTTTACATGTATAATGATTTTTATTAACATAATCAATAAAACAAATATATTTGTTCTTTACAACCAGGTAGGTATCTAAATGTGAATCCAAATTAAAATTATATTTTTTATTCACAATAAAAAATATTTGTATCCACATTTAGTTTTGAATTAAAACTTAATCTCTCTATTCTAAATTACAAAACATTTTGACTTTTCTAAATATATAATATTTGTTATGCAGTTAAATACACTATATTTAAATATATAGTAAAAATAATGTATAAAAAACCAAAATATCTAATAATTGAGTTGATTTTAAATTCATCTTGCAAGTCCCATCACTCCATGTCTCGATCCGACTGGCAGTCGTTGCCGCGCGCCACACGTCACGTGACGCTCGCGCAGGAGTGGGCCCCGCGGCCTCCTCAGCGACACGCCCTGTCGCTCCCCACGCCCCGCCGGCGCCCTGTGCCGTCCAGGTCCAGATCCATCCTGCCCGCACCCACCAGTTCTTTACCCGCACCCGACGCACGAAGGGACGTCACGTGGCCAGCGAGCCACGCGGGCCCACGGATCGGTGAACCCAGGCAGCTTTGCGGCCCGTGCGAGAAGAATCATTTTCCTTTTCCTTTTCCTTTTCCTTTCGGCCCCGCGCCGCCCCCTCGGTCCAACGCCTCCAGGCTGTCGTCTCGCTGCGTGGGGCCGGCGGCCGGAGGCGCCCGACCCGACGAGCTTATCACCAGGGCGGCACCGGGCCCACCATCACAGCGGCAGGCAGGCAGGCAGGCTCCGCGTGCGGGCCACCCTGACATGTGGAGCAGGCTGTCCGGTCCCCACACGTCGTGACGGCCTTGAATTCGTCGATGGCTCCGCCTCCGCTCCGTCTGCCCGGTGGGCCAGATGACCACATGCACCGCGCGGGACTAGGGCTGCCACGGTGGCGCCGACACGCGTCACCATATAATTGGGTGGCGGGACTCGGAGACCAGCCCTTTCTAGACCCCAGGCAGCGCCGTCTCTTCGCGCACCCCCAATTCGAACGTCGGAGCTCGACGAGCACGACGCACGCAGAGGTACCCCTCGCTCTCCCTCTCCTCCGTCCCTCGGCTTCTCCTCCTCTCTTGATTTTGGATCGCTGTTGCTTCGATCCCCTTTCGTTGGATTTGTATTATAAATATCTCGTTTCCGCACGGGTTTGGGGCGCCGCTACTGCTGGTGGTTGGGTCGCTTTAGATCGAGTAGGCGCGAGGACGGGATCCATGCCCGCTTGATCTGATGTTGTACGCGTACGGATCCGTCAAAAGCCTGTACTCCAGTCGAACCAGTTGATTCTGTGTCGTGCATATTAAGCGGCAGTTTTACCGCTGGAAGTTCGTACTTAGGTACTCAGATCTGGCGCTTTTCAAGGTTAGAGGAAGTGTTGGAAGCTAATAGACATGTTTCAGCTAGGTTTAGTTGTGGTTATTGTAGGCAAAATTCGCCAAGCAGATACTGTAGTAGCCTCTCCTTTTCAAATAGTTAATGTTAAAATTGCCTTGACTAGACCATGAATTTCCTTGTTTTATGCTTAGAATTTACTTTTTCCTCTGAAATTCCCCCGTCTGAATATGACTAGCTGGAGATCTCGACTAGCTAATAGCTATTCGTGCCACAGATCAATAAAGTGTTAATCGTGCGATGAAGTTAGCTTACTGCTTGCCCCAACCCTGCAGATCCGGCGTACTGAAAAGTTTTGAAAACTGAACTGTAAGATGGCATCAGCAGAGCTTTCTCGTGAGGAAAATGTGTATATGGCCAAGCTCGCCGAGCAGGCAGAGAGGTACGAGGAGATGGTTGAGTTCATGGAGAAGGTAGCCAAGACTGTTGACTCTGAGGAACTCACTGTGGAGGAGCGCAACCTCCTGTCTGTTGCATACAAGAACGTCATTGAGCCCGCCGCGCCTCATGGCGCATCATCTCCTCCATTGAGCAGAAGGAGGAGGGCTGAGGCAATGAGGACCGTGTAACACTCATCAAGGACTACCGTGGCAAGATTGAGACTGAGCTCACCAAGATCTGTGATGGCATCCTCAAGCTGCTCGAGTCCCACCTTGTGCCCTCTTCAACTGCTCCCTGAGTCCAAGGTCTTCTATCTCAAGATGAAGGGTGACTACTACAGGTAATATGATTATATGAATCCCAGTAAGACTTCCACATTTTCTTTGGGATTGTGTTTTCGTTTGACTGATTCAATTGTCATGATTAGATACCTTGCTGAGTTCAAGACTGGAGCTGAGAGAAAGGACGCTGCTGAGAACACCATGGTGGCATACAAGGCTGCCCAGGTCAACAATTTTTTGTTTCATTTCTTAATCAGTGTGCAATTTTGTTTGTGAAACATTATGCTAATTTTTTTCATGTCATGTTTTATTACAAGTTTGCTGAAAAGGGGTTTGTGGTGCATTCAGGACATTGCCTTGGCTGAGCTTGCTCCAACTCACCCTATTAGGCTTGGATTGGCACTTAACTTCTCAGTGTTCTACTATGAGATTCTCAACTCACCTGATCGCGCCTGCAGTCTTGCAAAGCAGGTTTGTTTTTCAGCATCATTTGATGTTTTGTTAGTATATTATCTATGTGGATGTGCAGTGCTTGTGTAGGGAATTGCTGGTCTGCTTTTGATGATATGCTGTACTTATGAAATGATTTAGACCATTGTTAATTGAGCAGTAAGGGGAAAATGGCATATAGGGCGTTAGTGTATCACAATATTATCACTAGAGGACCATATTTGCTATGTTGCCTTTTTCTCCTTTGATGCATCACTAGACTCAATGCTACAACCCTTTAGTGAGAATTTTAAGTTAATTTTTCTGGTGTATGAACTATGAAGCCCTCCAGATATTAGATATTAAAAGTTTAAAACTGCACTAATGAAAAATACTACTCCCTGTGTTTTTACATGCATATTAGTTTTGTCCTATGTCAAATATTTCTATCTTTGAGCACCTTTGTTTTTTTTTAATAAAATATAGGCTAACAACAAAAGATTTATGTTTTTGGATTCACTATGAGAAATACTTTCATAGTATATGTGGTTCACATGTGAAACTACATGGATATTTTTTTTTTTGAAATTGATGGTCAAAGTGAGAAACATTTGACTTAAGGCAAACCTAATACATCATGTAAAAAACGGAGGGAGTAATTGTTTTCCGTTGTCACACCTGCAGTCATAAATGTGTACTTTTTATACATGGATTGGTTGGTGCACAAGTTGTGATATGGACAGGAAACCTAACATTTTGGTTCTTCACTATTCTGTCATTGACGTATGCAACAATGGAAATTTCTTGGAATCAGTATTTTGGGAGACAACACCTTTTAATTGCAGTCAACTGTTGTGCTGAGTGTGTGCACACTAGAGCATCCTATTGGGTGTACCTAACCTTTTGGCCCTGTTCGCTTCATTGAAAAAAATGTTCGAAACACTGTTCCGGCTGAAAAAACAAGCTGAAAAAGACAGATTATAAGAGAAGCGTAATGTCCTTTGGTTGGCTGCTACTTTGTATTAAACTATTATCTGCAATGAATTTAAATCTGTCCTTGAACAGTTATTCAAATCCTTTTAGATCAATGTCAAATTGACTTTATGAGAATAAAATATTACAGTATATTCTGCACTTGTTGAAATTGTTTGTTCTAATAGTTTAGGTTTTAGGTCCTCAGTGGCTCATAAAAAAATGGGCATTAAGCAATATTCTCCATTTTTTTGGGTATATGTATTTGGTCAGTTTTGTTTCTGCGAGTAGACTTCGTGTAGTTTGTCATGCTATTAAATCGCAATGTGTTTGATCTTTTCAAATATTGTAGCTTAGCTCATGCGCTTGAATGTTTTTTTACCCTATCTGGTGTTCTGAAGTCTTCCAGCTTAGCTCATGCGCTTGAATATTTTTTTACCCTATCTGGTGTTCTGAAGTCTTCCACGACTGAAAGAAGAATGGACATCTTAATTGTTTATAGTTCGTTTCTTTGTTGAGAGTTGAGACCATTGACATGTGAAAGACATCATGCTGATGTTCCCTCCTGGTCAATTTGCAGGCTTTTGACGAGGCCATCTCGGAACTGGACACCCTGAGCGAGGACTCCTACAAGGACAGCACTTTGATCATGCAGCTCCTCCGTGATAACTTGACCCTATGGACTTCTGACATCTCGGTAAGACCCATGTCGCTAACACTATGTTCTCTTCGCACTCTTGAACTGAATCTTCCTGAAATCAACCTTTTCCCTGAACAATCATATTTCTGGTGCTTGGCTGCAGGAGGACCCTGCTGAAGAGATCAGGGAGGCGCCCAAGCGCGACTCGAGCGAGGGGCAGTAAAGCCGGCTTTACGTGCCTAGAAACTAGTACTAGTGTTTGCTGCTGTCTAATGACACTATGCAATGTGATCTGGACCCTGGTTTCTTGGGTGCGACGCTTGTAGCCTGTGTTATGATTATTGTCGGGAAAATTTGGGGGCTCCCCATATGAGATGTTGCCGGGCAAGGCCTCGGTGTCCCACCTCGTTTCAGGCGGGGGGCACTGGAGCCAGGTCCGGTTGGGTTGGGAAGCCCTTTAAACTGTTGTCACTTGCATTTTACCTTTTCATTGCCGTTTATTATGAGTGGTCCTAAATCAATGGCTGGTCTCATTGGTCTGTGCTTTTTGGTTCTCTTGATTCCTCACAGGGTCAGTGGGACAATTGCATTTGTCTGTCCCATTCTCAATAATGAATGTGTTCTGTTTGGTGTCTCGTTCTAAGATGTCTTTAGAATCCGTGAATTGCTGAAATCTAAACGGTCTATCTAAACTTTTGGATTGGATTAAAGTTCTAAATCTAGAGATCTGTACAAATGTAGAATACAGGATACTTTCTGAGTTGAATATTCTTTTTGTGAGTTGTGTATATTAAGACTAAAAAACCGATAAAATTGATACAGCGATTCTGTGTCCTTTCCTAGACAATGAGCGCCTTTAAGCCTGCGAGAGTCGTATCATTCCATCTTTCTGAAAGGAAGTTCTCGATCTTTGAGAAGTCAATTAGACTTTAACTAGATTTTTATTTATATAAGATAGTATCAAGTATCTCCAAATCTAAAGACAAGAAAGCGTGTGGCCAGGCTGCCCACACGGCGCGCCACGTCGCCGGCCGTTCGATCGGCCGCATCGACGGCCCAGATCGAGCGAGGCGCGGTCATTTTACGAAAAACCCCTTATGTTTTTGGAAAATCAACCCGCGCTCCAGAGGCTCTCTTAGAATATTTTGTAAATAACACCTCAGATAATTTTCAAATCAACCCACAGTCCAGAACGGATGAGCTCCGGCTTTTTTGCAAAAAAAACCTTCCTTTTATCAAAAATCAACCCGCACTCCAAAGACACTCTCAGCGATTTTTTCGAAAACCTCCTCAGATTTTTCTCAAATCGAAATACAGACCCCCCCTTGATTATATCTTTTTTTCTTAAAAAATACGTGTGGCCAGTGACCCGCGCGCATGGGCGCACCCAAAGAACTAGTATAGTTATATTCATAGATATATCCCGTGCGTTGCATGGGCTATGGATCTGATCGAATGAGACAATCAGTTGGCTTTTATTATTTTTTTATAGATCGGCGTACATGTATGATAGTATTTTATCAATTATTTTGTAAGGGGAAATGAGTCACTGTGACGTCACATATCATCATGTCCACGTGGCCATGCATGTACGCCGGCCACCACGAATCAAGTCATCGTAGCCTCATACTTGCCGAGCTTGTTGCTGGAGGTCTCATTTTGCTGGAAGCCACCACGCACGAGGTCACATGTTGTTGTAGGTCTCGTTAGAGTAGCTGATGCGGGGCGGCAGCGAAGGTGGTGCTGCTCCGTGAAGCGCTGCGCGTTAATGAGGCGCGGCGAGTGAGCCAGCGCGGTTGCTGCTGTCGTGTATAGGTGGGTCGTGGAGAATACCAGGATGCGCTCGCCGCAGAAGCCCAGGAGCTGCACCAGGTTGCGGTGGTTCACACGCGACGGCAACAAAAGCTCCACGTGGAGCGCGCGCTCTGCTTCGAAGCGACGCCGCCGTCGGCCACCATTGCCGTTGCGCTCTGCCCGCTTGACGGCCACCTCGCACCTGTAGAGGAGCTTGGCGCGGTACATCAATCCGAAGGTGCCGCTCCCAAGAACACGTCGATAAGGCGCGACAGTTCCCGAAAGGCATGGAAAAGAGGAGAACTTAGAAAACAAGGAATCAGAGCAGGAACTAAGCGGGGCGATACCATGCCGAGCGTCCGGGTAGCACGCAAAGTGGGGTCTCTTTTATGGACTGGATTCGCACGGCAGAACTACCTGAGCGCGTACGAGGTTTATTTTTGGGAAATAAATAAACGGCAACGTGGTTCTTTGGAAATAAATAAACGGTAACGTGGCTGGCAAGACAGTATGTGCTTCCAGAGTCCGCTTCCGTTTCCAGGGGGACTCCGGAGACATGGCTGGACCTGCGGAAGGGAGCAAGGCGAAGGTTAATTGATACAACGATGACCGTACTTATTTTTTAGGTGTAGATAGATAAAGATATATTTCATGATGAATCTAGTGAGATGTACCCATCTAGAGGAAAAAAAATACAATTCTAGCATAATACGAAGTTAAAAGTACCTTAAGTTTGACTAACTTATATATAAAAATATCAAATTTATGATATTAAATAAGTCTCATTAGGATTGTCATGATATATATTTTTAGTATACCTATCTAGTGTCATAGTCATTTTTATTTTTTTCTATACATCTGCTTAAACTTTAGATATTTTAACATAGAATGTACTCAAAATTATTTTTTGGGGGGACGAAGTTGTATCATAAATACTATTATTTTTCGTATATTTTATTATTAGTCTAATGATGTACTCACTCTATCCAAAAATAAGGATTAGTTTGACATGGCTCCCAATCTGGCTTCTCTTGTGGAGCAGCTTTTTTAGTAGAGTTTTATGCCAATTTTGTTAGGAGCCAGGAGAAACCACATTCCAGCGCTTCCGATTTCTCGGTACAAAAACTATTCTGGCTTCTCTAGGCTTCTTGCAAGGAGTTGTTTCGGCATCCACCGTTTGGCATGCCAAACAATAAACTTCTAGAATCACACTAAGTTAAACTAGCTTAACTTTAATCAATTTTATAGCAAAGAGTAACAACACCTATCACACCAAATAAATATATTAGATATTGATGCACCTTTTTATGGATTTAATCAAACTTAAAATAGTTTGATTTAAGACTACTCTAAATGTCAACTTATTTTGAACTTATTTGGTTAAACATTATATTGATTGACTCACTGACACGGCTACTTGCCGGTCTGCTGTCAATTAGGCCAGTCTTAGTGGATAGTTTCATGGCGTTGTTTCCAAAACTGCCATGTCAGATAGAATAAAATGAAACTAGGATGAAACATCCATTCTCAATACAAAGTTTCATTCCATAGTTTAATTTGCATTTAATTTTATGACTCATAGATAGTTGGTAATCATGCCAAGAGAATACACTGCCATGTCATAAAAAATATCTGTGTCAACCTATTCAATGCAAATAAAACTCACATGAAACTCCCACTGAGACTGGTCTTACTCTCTTTGTCCTAAAAAGAATGAAAGTCTCACTTTTCATCAAGACAAATAATCATTTGGTTAGATTTACAACAACAACAACAACAAAGCCTTTAAGTCCCAAACAAGTTAGGGTAGGCTAGAATTAAAACCCAGTAGAAGCAATCAAGGTTCAGGCACGTGAATAGCTATTTTCCAAGCACTCCTATCTAAGGCTAAGTCTTTGGATATATTCAATCCTTTCAAGTCTCATTTTATTGCCTCTACCCAAGTCAACTTCGGTCTTCCTCTGCCACTCTTCACGTTACTATCCTGGCTTAGGATTCCACTATGCACTGGTGTCTCTGGAGGACTCCATTGGACATGTCCAAACCATTTTAACCGATGTTGGACAAGCTTTTCTTCAATTGGTGCTATCCCTAATCTATCACGTATATCATCGTTCTGAACTCGATCCCTTCTTGTATGACCGCAAATCCAACACAACATACGCATTTCTGCGACACTTATCTGTTGAACATGTCATCTTTTCGTAGGCCAACATTCTGCACCATACAACATAGCAGGTTTAATCGTCGTCCTATAAAACTTGCCTTTTAGCTTTTGTGGTACCCTTTTGTCATATAGGACACCAGATGCTTGGCGCCACTTCATCCACCCTGCTTTAATTTTATGGCTAACATCTTCATCAATATCCCCGTCTCTCTGTAGCATTGATCCTAAATATCGAAATGTATCCTTTCTAGGCACTACTTGCCTTCTAAACTAATATATTTCTTCTCCTGAGTAATAGTGCCGAAGTCATATCTCATATACTCAGTTTTAGTTCTACCGAGTCTAAAACCTTTGGACTCCAAAGTCTCCCGCCATAACTCCAGTTTCTGATTCACTCCTGTCCGGTTTTCATCAACTAGCACTACATCGTTCGCAAAAAGCATACACCAAGGGATGTCCCCTTGTATGTCCCTGGTGACCTCATCCATCACTAAGGCAAACAGATAAGGGCTCAAAGCTGATTCTTGGTGTAGTCCTATCCTAATCGGGAAGTCATCCGTGTCTCCATCACTTGTTCGAACACTAGTCACAACATTGTTATACATGCCCTTAATGAGTCCGACGTACTTCGTTGGGACTTTATATTTGTCCAAAGCCTACCACATAACATTTCTTGGTATTTTATCATAAGCCTTCTCCAAGTCAATAAAAACCATGTATAGGTCCTTCTTCTTCTCCCTATACCGCTTCATAACTTGTCTTATTAAGAAAATAGCTTCTATGGTTGACCTTCCGAGCATGAAACCAAATTGGTTCGTACAGACCTGCATTATTGCTTTCAAGCGATGCTCGATAACTCTCTCCTATAGCTTCATAGTATGGCTCATCAACTTAATTCCCCAGTAATTAGTATAACTTTAAATATTCCCTTTATTCTTGTAGATCGGTACCAATATACTTCTCCTTCACTCGTCAGGCATCTTGTTCGATCGAAAAATATGGTTGAACAGCTTGATTAGCCATACTATAGCTGTGTCCCCGAGGCATTTCCACACCTCGATTGGGATACCATTCGGTCCTATCGCCTTACATCCTTTTTAACGCCTCTCTGACCTCATATTCTTGGATTCTCCGCACAAAGCGTCTATTATTGTCATCAAAAGAGTCATCCAACTGAAAGGTTGTGTCCGTATTCTCATCATTGAATAATTTATCAAAATACTCTTCCCATCGATGTCGGATCTCATCATCCTTCATCAAGAGATGCTCCCTTTCATCCTTAATGCACTTAACTTGGTTGAAGTCCCTTGTCTTTCTCTCACGAACCCTAGCCATCCTATAAATGTCTTTCTCTTCTTCCTTCGTACTCAAATATTGGTAAGGTCCTCGTACACTCTACCCTTTGCCACACTTACAGCTCGCTTTACAGTCTTCTTTGCCACCTTGTACTTTTCTATGTTGTCCACACTCCTGTCATGGTACAAGCGTCTATAACATTCTTTCTTCTCCTTAATAGCTCTTTGGACTTCCTCGTTCCACCACCAAGTATCTTTAGCCTCGCCTCCACTTCCTTTGGTTACTCCACACACCTCTGAGGCCACCTTTCGAATGTTGGATGCCATCTTCTCCCACATGTTGTTTATGTCCTATTCTTCCTTTCAAGAGCCCTCTTTGATAACCCTTTCCCTGAATACCTCTGACGTCTCTCCTTTCATTTTCCACCACTTGTTCTTTCAATCTTAGCTTGTTTATCTCTATGGGCACACAACTGAAAATAAAAGTCTACCACCAAAAGCTTATGTTGAGAAACAACACACTCCCCTGGTATCACCTTGCAACCCAAGCATGCTCATTTGTCCTTTCTTCTTGCGAGGACAAAGTCAATCTAGCTAGAATGTTGTCCGCTATTGAAGGCCACTAGATGAGATTCTCTTTTTTCTAAAGAAAGTGTTGGCTATCATCAGGTCAAAAGCTATCGCGAAGTCTAGAACTTCCTCCCCTCCTAATTCATACTACCATACAAAAAACCTCCATGAACTGTCTCGAAACCTGCGCTTGTAGTACCTACATACCCATTAAGATCTCCTATAAAAAGCTTCTCGCTACTAGGTACAGCTCTAATCAGGCCATCTAAGTCTTCCCAGAACTGTCTCTTAGCACTCTCGTCGAGGTCTACTTGAGGGCAAACGCACTAATTACGTTCAAGACCATGGCCCCGTTCGCTTGTCTTAAAGTTTGGCTTGTTCGGCTTGTTTTTTCAGCCGGAACAGTGTTTTTCTCTCTCAACAATTTAGACGGAACAGTGTTTTTCAGCCAGTTTCAGCCAAAGTTCAGACCAGCGAACGGGGCCCATATCACCAATGACAAGCTTGACTAAGATAATCCTATCTCCTTGCCTTCTCACTCCCACCACATCATTCTTGAGGCTCTTATCAATCAAAACTCCTACTCTATTTCTATTCGCGACTGTCCCTGTGTACCAAAGCTTGAAACCTGTATTGTCCACCTTCTTCGCCTTCTGACCCTTTCATTTAGTCTCTTGAACGCATAATATATTTACACGTCTCCTAGTCGCAGTATCAACTAATTCTTTTAGCTTATTTGTAAGCGACCCTACATTCCAACTACCTAAACGGATCCTAGTTGGTTCGACTAGCTTCCTTACCCTTCGCACCCGTCGACTCAGATGTGAAGATCCTTGCTCATTTTTCACTACACCCGGACGCCGATGTAGCGCGCCACTAAAGAAGCGACGACCTGATCCTTGCTCACTTGACACCATGCCCAGATCGCGACACGACGCGTCACCAAGGGGGTGCCGACCCGGTCCTTGCCCATTTAACACCATACCCGGGTTCCGATATGGCGCATCGCTAAGAGGGTTACGCCCCAACGGTTTTCTTTCAGGTTTCATCTCCATTAGAATGGCTAGATTTAACGTTGGCTCGCCGCGCCTGTCACAACCCTCCTCCTTTACCAGGGTTTGAGACCTGCTATGTTGAGACAACATAGACGGAGTTCATTTGGTTATATTTATAAAAAATATTATCTACGTACATTTGAATCTTCAACTAAGTTTATTATACAAATGTATTTCATGATTAGTTAAAATTTAGATTTTTTGACTCCATGGGAAGCAAGGCTTCCATTCTTTTGGGACAGAGGAAGTAGCTGTTATCTTTTCCTGGCACCGAGCATTTAGGGTCGGGTCGGCTAAGGATTACTCCCTCTCTCTCTCTCAAAAAGAAAATGTCATTTTTGCTATAAATCCATTTATCCATATTCGTACTTTTTTTATTCACTGATAAGATTCATACTTTTTAGAGACGGAGGAAGTACAGCTCTACTAGCATTTGGCAAGCAAGATACATGAGAGATCATCACGGGCCCCCCACTAGCTCGAATGTGTAACCACGAAGTACATTGGATACTGAGGTAGAGCTGGAAACTGAGATCTGACAGTCAGGCTCTGTAACTCCAGGCCACAGCACAAGAATGTTTACACAACAGCACAGTACGACGTAGAAGTTACAGAGGGCATGGCCGTTCTACGGTTTTGTGTACAGATGAAATTACCTCTACTACTCAAACGTGGCACCACAGTGTGTTGAGCATCATCTATTCTGTTCAGAGTTACAATTTGCGCTGCATCTACACTTGTTTGAGTGAACAGATTCCCAGGTCTCATTGCGGCTGAGCAAGTGGCTGGACGGCAGTTCTGAAGAGAAGAATGTAGACCTTGTCAACGGAGAAGTACAAGAAACCTCCCAATGAGTGAGTGACATAGGAACCAAAGCTTGTGCCGACAATGCAGTGCCATGCAGGCCCATATGTTGTATCGAAATCCTTCGAATCACAAAAAAAAAGAAGGAAAGAATCAGTCATCAGATATCATGAACAGTGAGAATCGAAGAACACAATCATGAAAATAAAATGCTTGATACTTCCAACCAAACACAACAGCAGCCAGCAGGTCATCAGGCACGTCACATAAGGCACTACCTTGTGACTTGAGAGAGAAGAAAAGGACTACCTTGTGACTTGAGAGAGAAGAAAAGGACCACCGATCTAGCAGGGGCAAACAAAAATCCAGGGAGCAATGCATGCTAACATGTGCAAACAATTTAAAAAAAATCATTTTTTTTTCTTTTCTTGAACATGCAAGAAAATTGTGTATAATTTCATTAAGAGAGAAGAGAACACACAAAGGGAATGTTTGTGGACAAAAAACTGGCAACATAGTTGTAGCAAATTGCCAAATTTTAACATTAACCCACACCCACATGGTCACATGTACATCATGCCTTTTTCTTTCTGTGGAAATCTAAGAAAGTTTTTCCAATGGTGCCAGCATTCTTGTTTCTCTATATAAGAAATATGGCTAAATTCAAGAATACAATAAAAGGGATACTTTACATGCATTAGCAGGTAAGCGAGACCAAGTAGAAAGGGGGAAAGAACATAAATAGCAACAACTGAGGTTGTTGGCTCAATATTGTGGCAAAACCAACCAAATCTTATTACCTTAGTTTCATGACTCATAACCAACTTATGCCGCAAAGGGTGCAGATAAGGAATAAGGAAGACGCTCCAACACAGACAAGTAGAAGTAGTAGCTATGTGAAAAGTAGGAGCAAATCTAACTCTGTAATTCTAAGTGCCTCCATTATTGTTTAACAGGGAAAGCGAAAATGGTTTTTTTTTTGGCTTGATTTTTTGCAGCCCCATATTAATTCCATTGAGTGATAAGTGGGTTGTGTCGTGCCTTCCACAGCGTGAGTGTTGCCTAATACTGTTCATGTCTGCTACCTCACAGTGATGCTTTATTTGGTTTTTTGCTGCAGCGCGTAACTTCAAACTTTTTCATCTTAGTGGGTCCCACAAACAATAAACAGTGGCATAATTAACTAGCCTCAGGAAATCGGTGTGCAATGAACAAAATATTCCTTTTTACAGTTTGGGCATTGATGCATCTAGTTGCTCCGTTCCCCAATTTCCTGGCATCATCACCGGTAGTTGCAGTGTGAGAAGTGTTGCCTGAGAATTCTCTCTTTGAAGCATCATCGTAAGCCTACGCTGTGGAAGGCCTAAGGGACCCCCTCCCTCCCTCCCTCATACAAACACAACTCTCATGCATGTTCGACAAAAAAAAGGTTGGTTAGACAATCAAACATGAGTTAGTTAGACAGAAAAGAAAATGAAAGAAACCTGCCAGAATTAGAGAAGTGATGTTATTTTGCTGTGCAGGTGTACTTTGAGCACTACAGAAAACGAGGAACGATATGGTATCAACAACAAGCTGATGAAGGACCCAACAACAGTGCTGCAGAGAGCAAAAAGCTTAATCAATTGAAGATTGTCTTGACAAGGGGAAGAGTCTGTGGAGGTGGAAAGGCTAATGGGGAAGTTTGCTGAGCATCTGAAGCAAGTCTGAAGATAGTGGTGGCTGATAGTTGGTGTTGAAGATTCTTGGTTTTGTTTTGGATGGTTTTTGCCGGAGGGTCGTTGGCAACTGCTGTGGAAGTTTGCAGTTTGACTAATGTGGTCTTTTGTATTTTTGGTGGTTTGCTAAGTGTGTTGAGGACTTGAGGTAGGAGTCGAGTCAGTTTCAGGCAGTGCTGTGCTCAATGACCTGTTTTAGAACTGTGTGGTAAACTGCTGTCCCCCAGTTATGTACTCTGTTAAGCTTTCACTAAAAGCTGGGCCGGTGATGATTTTGTTGTGATAAAATAAATAAATAAATAAATATGGAAGAAGTTCTTAGGCGAACTTCATTTGGCATCACCATTAGATCAGATCAATGAAGCCATAACGTGCAACAAGGAGATGGAGTAACTCTCAGTGATGACAGGTACAAAGACATTATATCCTGGAATCAACAGCATATATCAAGCACCACTTAGAGCACCCTCAACAATATAGTTCACTTGCTAGCTCAAAAAAAAGATAAAAATAAAGTAACCCAACATGCTAGTATAGAAAAATGTGTAAGCATAGACACATACATCATAAAAAAAAGTGTATGAGCTTAGCTCTTCATGAAGAGCTAACTTATCATTATCTCTCCTTCTTACTCAATAAAATATCCTATGAGCTAGCTCTTCTAGTATTGTTGGAGCTGCCCTTACCAGTCAGAAATTGAGCACTTTCCATCTAAAGGTGATCTCAACTGTGTGACTCCATGATCATATGACTTGCTACGAATCACATTTACTGGTTTTCTTCCAATAATCCTCCTATACCCCTCTCCCCTGCATTCACTATTTCCTTGTCGCACAAAAACATCAGCCCTTCATTGGCGGACCAGTCTCCCGGTTCGTAGAGCATGCTTAGTCGTCATCTATATATTAATTTGAAATAAGATTGCAACATGAAACTGCTAGAGACGACCTATATAGCAAAAGCATTAACTACTCTTGCACATCCTCTGAGCACTATACATATCTCATAAATAGAGTTCTTTGTAAGCTGCATAGTGGATCAGCTCTCGTAAATGAAAGTTTTGATCCATCTGATCTGGCAACGTCTCTGCCTCCCGAGCATGTGCATCAAATTTGAGAGCTAAACATCTACTTGAATCCTTCCTACGCTCTAGATCTTATTCTGAATCGACTTAGCCACAAATCTGCGTATGCATTTGTCCTTGATTTGTGGCCACGCACAGACATGGATGAAATGAACATGCTTTTGATTTTTTTATTTTGACACTACTGGTTCAAATAAACAAGAAGAAAAACCTTTCTGTCCAGTGTCGACGGTTACCTTCTTGAGCGCGAGCGCGAGGCGCTTGCTCTCGAGCCGCGGCATGGCGGCGACGGCCTCTACGGCGACCCGGACGGCGCGCCGCTGCAGCGACAGCGGCATGTCCGCCGCGCGCACGCACACCGCCACCTTCCTCCCCTCGGCCGCCTTCATTTCCCCCCTGGCGGCCTTCACCGCCACCGCCGTCCTCTCCTCCTCCTTCCCTCCCTTACTCCTCGCCGCCGACGTGCGGGCGCGGCGGCGCCTTGAGCTCCGGCTCCACGTCCGCCTTGGCCTTGGCCTCCACCGCCTCCGCCTCCGGCTCGGGCTCGGGCTGCGGCGGGTCGGCGAGCTTGGTGCGGCGCACGAGCGCGCTGAGGTAGCGGCTGCGGCGCTCGAGCTCCTCGGAGGCCGGGTCCATGGGGGCCGGCGCTCGTGCTCCAGGCGACAAGCAGCTGGCTTGCGGGCGGATCCTCCCACGGCGCCGGCGGCACTCAGCAGCGGCGGTGGCAAGGCGGCATGGCGAACCGCGTGGGAGGAGGAGGAGGGGACGTGGGGTGGGAGGGGAGATGGCGAGGTGATCTGGCTCTCTCGGCCTCTGGAGGGAGACAGGGAGTGGTGGTCGGCTGGGTTTTTCGTTTTCCTTGGGGTTTGGCCGCCTTGGGGTGGGGGTGGGGGTGGGGGTGCGAGTGCGACGCGAGGCGAGGTTTGGTTGCTGCTCCAGGAATTCGTGGGAGCAGCTTTTGAGACGAGGCGTGAGTTTCCTTTTCCTTCCCAAGACGAGCTTGTTTTTGCTGTTTGGAGCCGCTTCTTGTTTGGGTACGATCGGATCTTTGAGCACGACGCTGACGTCTTTCATTCAGACTCCTATACAGTCTGATCGACAGGAGGGTGAGTGATTGTTGTAGCCTGTGGCTTGGTCACCTTGGCAGTGGCCAGCCGGCATGACACGAGATGGCTAGAGCAACTGAGGCTGTGTTTAGTTCGCAAATTTTGAGAATTCAGCTACTGTAGTACATTCGTTTTTATTTGTCAATTAGTGTTTAATCATGGACTAATTAGGCTCAAAACGTTCGTCTCGCAATTTCCCACCAAACTATACAATTAGTTTTTTTTCGTCTACATTTAATACTCCATGCACGTATCGCAAATCACTTTTTAGAATTTGGTTGGTAACTAAAATAGGCCTGAGCAAGTAGACTCCACTCCGTAAGCATAGCATAGCATTCACATGGTCCCACCGCACCTGAGGTCCCGTTTAGATTCTAAAAAAATTTGTGTAGTACCCATCACATCAAATTTTACGGCACATGCATGGAGTACTAAATGTAGACGAAAAAAAAACTAATTGCACAGTTGGGTGAGAAATCGCGAGACGAAACTTTTGAACTTAATTAGTCCATAATTAGACATTAATTATCAAATACAAACGAAAATACTATGGTAGCCAAAATCTAAAAAATTTTGGATCTAAACGGGCCTGACTTGACTATCCGTTGGATTCGGCCTGGGCGTTTGACAAACTGTCGGGCGGGCGAGGCGACCAGCACCCACTGCCGGCTGCCGCGTCGCGTCGGCGTCGCCCCGTCAGGCCGTCACTACCCAACGGCCCCGCCACCCGCTGCTTCCGCGGATCGAGCAACCCCACCACGACGCAGCGGGGCGCGCGCACGAGGCCAGTGGTCAGCCGCGATGGGCCAAACTGCCCAGAGGTTCCGGCGAGACGGGCCAGGCCGAACGCTCTCCTCGGTCGAGTGGACGACGGGGCACGAGCCGGCAAAAGCCTTATTTCTTTCGTTTCATGGGATGCAAATGCAACGCGCTGTTTCAGTGTTTCTGAGCTGCCAATTTTAGACGTGTGTTATGCAACAAACAGATGCATTGTTCCGGTGTGAGATGAAAACGATGGAAAACGGTATTATATAGTTTACGGAATCTGAAAGCAAAAAAAAAAAATTGTCATATTTATAGAAGAAAGATTTACAAAATGGTTATGCCAAAATTGTAAAATGACAAATGATCGTAGTTCTGGGCTAAGACATACTCCCTCCATACCTCAATTAGTTGTCGTTTAGGACATGATTGTGCTTACCAAGGAGTAATTAATTAGAGGATATTTTTCTCTATCTGCCCCTATTAAATACGGTTGTGGATGCAACCTATATGAGAAACAATCATGGTTCAGACTGGCTAGTGCAGTGAGGCTAACGCCCTGAGGACAAGGGCGAGGGTTTGATCCCTGGCAGCCATATCCTTTTTTGCTGTCACTGGCGATTTTGCATGGCACTGTTTCTGTGCAAGTGGCGTTTGTGCTGGGACTCGCTGTGAGTGGCAATTTTGCATGGCGCTCGCTGGGTCGGGTGTGGACGCGTTGCTGCTCATGCGCGCGCGCGTTTTGGCCCGTGCGCGCTCTCGTTTTTTGCGCGGTTTCGAATGTTTAGCGACGCGCGCGTTTAGCCTTCCATACAGCTCGTTCTTTGGCGCTTTTTTTCGTTGCATATCACCGTGCGCGCTCTCGTTTTCTCTGGCCGTCTGTCCATCTACCCCTTCCTATTTAACCGGTGCTACATCCTATCCATCTCAACCTCTTCTATTTCCATCTGTGCCGTGCTCCACTGTTTCCTTCTCCACTTCTTCTCTTTTCTCTGTACTGCAATGGCTAATCCATTCGATTTGAACGTTCGTTTAGAAGAAGATGATGACGACAATCTTCCATTCGATCTCAATGAGCCAATAATGGAGGATCACACCACATATGGTAATGTACTCAGTTTGTTTGTTCTTTTTTTTTGATATTCAAATCAACAACGTGTAGTTTTGTTTCTCATTTTCTTTCTTCTTTTTTTTTGATAGGGTTTGATTTGAACTTGCCACTAGACGAGTTTGGTGCGGTTGATTTCAATTATGTACAAAACCTGCCCGGTAAGTTTTATGAATGAGTTTGTTTTTTTCTATAGCTAGAACATGCCGTGGCTAATTATTACTATGAATGTGCTTGTTTTTTTTCCTTTTGCTAGAACAAGATGTTGAGGCTCCCGTTCAAGTAAACCGTCCAAAGCATGACATGCCTGAAGAAGTTAGAAAACAAGTGTACCAAGCATTGTTGGCTAGAAGCAAAAATGGGAAACTAGGCAAGAGAGATACAAGCATTGTTGCCGATCAGTTTGGTGTACACATTCGATTGGTTCAGCGCTTATGGAAGCGAGGTAAAACCCAACTTGCTCAAAACATTCCGGTCGTGATTGAGCAAGGTTTGGTTGGTGATCCAAAGTTTAAGAATTTTTTTGACTTTGTGTTCATTGATGAGAAATGGTTCTACCTTTCTCAAAAATCCGAGAAATGTAGTAAGAATGTAGTAGTAGCAAATTAGATTTTGCAAGCCGAAGCAAGACATGTACCTTACTCTTCATGTTTGCATCTTCCTTCATCTTTGCATCTTTGAACTTCTTCATGTTGTAGATCTCGTCCACCTTCTGTTCAACGTGTTCAGGTACTAGTATTGTGTCTCCATCCATCTCAAGTTTGTCCACATCAGGGATGAACAGCTCGCAATCAAATTTGTCTATGCCATGTAGTATCCAAGTAGTGAGATCGTAGTCATCATGAACAAGACGGCAACGTGCACACCTGCGAGCTTCGCGGCGAGCTTGGAAGCAGGCTTCTCCGAAGACGCCGCCACCGTGGAACATGCCGCAGCGAGCGCACTGCACCTCGACGGCGTCCGGCGCGATGTCGAGGGAGTCCGGCACCACCTCGACGTTGAACGGGGCGATGTCAAGGGAGTCCGGCACCACCTCGACGTCGAACAGGGCGATCTCGAGGGAGTCCGGCACCATCTCGACGTCGTCTGGGTCGATCTTGAGGGAGTCCGAGTCCAGCGCCATCTCAGAGGCAATCGTCATCTCCGAGTCCGGCGCGACCTCCGCGTCCAGCGTCTCCTCCATGGCGCGAGTGACCTTCATGGCGCCGGACTCCTCCATGGTGCGAGCGACCACCATGGCGCGAGGCTCCTCCATGGCACGACCGATCTCCTTGGCGCGAGCTTCCTCCATGGCGTGAGCTTCCTCCGGGCGGCGAGGGACGTGAGCGCGCTGATGAGATAAAGGGAGGCGAGCGTGCTGTGGGCGAGCGTGTGTGGTCTGCCTTGATGCGAGAGCCGACGGGCGGCGACGCAGCGAACCGAGGCGACGCGCGATTAATTGCGAGTAGTTGGCGAGCGCAACGGGCGGCGATGGGAGGGGCATTCGCGTCCATAAGGCACTACACGGGCGAGCGACGACAGGCTTTGTGAAAATGGGCTTAGTGCCCAGAACGACAGCTAATACGGGTATGGAGGGATACACCGAACTGTCTGACGGCGAGGAAAATACACACGTCTAACAATTCATGTACAATGCTACAAACATTAAGGGAATGTTTGGTTATGGGCAGCGGCGGATTCAAGCGGGCGGGGGATGAATTTTTAGGCAAAGTTCTATTGTGTAGGTGGAGCTGAAACTTAAGATCGAGCAGCAGTCGGATGTATGTTGCTGTCGCACTTTTGTTCAGCCCCCCTAAAAATTTTCCTGGATCCGCCGCTGGTTATGGGCCACGCTGCGCCATGACTGAGTTACGACGAGTTGTGGAGGCGGTGCTGAAATCCTTCGTGTCGAGGATATGTGCCAGGAGGCTTCGACTGACAACCGTTGCGGGTCCTCTGACCGCAGCGCGTGCGCGGTGACCACGCTCCCGCGCCCACGCGCAGCCACGACGTACACGATGTACTCTAGCGTAGGCATACGATTGCCAAAGCAACCATGTTGTAACACTATAAACATTGTTCAGAGATCAATAGAACACCTGTTGGCTCTTGTTTCCCTTTCTACATGGTATCAACAAGCTCGGGTTGATCCCTCACCATCGTGCTCGCTACATCGCCGCCTCCTTCCCTCCGCTCTGTTGCCTCTCCCCGGCTATCGCCATGCCCACCATGGACGATAATCCCCTCTTCGGTCTCGGTTCTTTCGACTCCAACGACAACTCCGATGTTTCCTTCAACTCCTCTATCGGCGACGATGCCCCTGCCACCACACCTCCCACCGCAATGCTTCAAACCGTCAACATCAAATCCCACATCCCAGTCGTTCTCGAGCTCGCCATGCCGAACTACGACGAATGGAGATGCTTCTTCGACGCATTCCTCGGCAAGTTCAGCCTCACCTCCCACGTCTCATCTCCGCCAACCGCTGACCAGCGCCATGATCCTGACTGGCGTGTGGTTGATCAGTGCATCTTGAGTTGGCTGTACAACTCCATCACCAAGGACGTGCGCGACATCGTGTGTCGTCCGAAGGCGATCACGTACCGCGTCTGGGGCACTATCCACGATCAATTCCGCGACAACGAGCTCCATCGCGCTGTCTACCTAGAGGAGGAGTTCCGGAACCTGGTCCAGGGCGATATGGACCTCACCCAGTACACCGGACGACTCAAGCAACTCGCCGATGCGCTCCACGACGTCGTCCAGCCAGTGCGTGAGACGAGCCAAGTCCTGAACATGCTGCGCGGACTGAGCTCCAAGTATCGCCACGCCATCCCCGCCATCACCGCCAAGCAGCCGCCACACACCTTCCTCTCGGCGCGCTCATACCTTCTTCTGGAAGAGCACTACGACAAGGAGCATGCCAAGACGGCGGCGCAGCACGCTCTGCTCGCCACTGGTGGACCTTGTCCCGCCGCGCCCACCGCCACCGAAGGCGGTTCTAGCTCCACTACGTCCAGCAACTCTGGATCTACTGCGCCGACAACTGCCGCCAAGCCACCAGCTGCTGCTCACGGCGCGCCTAACCGCAACGACAACAGGCGTGGTCGTGGTCGTGGCTCATCTCCAGGTGGTTTCTCCTTCCCACGACCGCCCACGGCCTGGACGCCCGGTTTCAATCCATGGACTAGCATGGTGCAGGCATGGCCCATGCCATTCCGTGCCCTAGGAGCTGGCGTGCTCGGCTCGTGCCCTGGCACATCACCGCACCAGGCATACTTCGCCGGGTCATCTCAGCTTCCTCTTGGCGTCGCTCAGCCACCACCTCCCATGGATCCGTGGAACCATCAGGCCTTGCTCGCCACACTGAATGCGGCAAATTCCACAGCAGCTGCTCCTCAAGCGGCCGAATGGTTCATGGACACCGGCGCCTCTTCCCACATGTCCTCCAACGCCAGTAAACTTAACTCCTCCACCCCAGTTTACAATTCCCCTCCTATTGTTGTCGGCAACAGCGCCACGCTGCCGGTGACTCATCGTGCTTCCACACATATCCCCACTGCTCGATCCCCACTTTACCTTCCTAATGTTTTTGTCTCTCCATCACTTGTTAAGAATCTGATTTTAGTTCGTTCCTTAACTCGTGACAATAATGTCTCTGTGGAGTTTGATGCTTTCGGTTTCTCTGTCAAGGATCTTCCCACTCGTTCGGTGATCCTCCGCTGTAATAGCAATGACGAGTTCTACCCTCTGGCACCATCACCGCCGGAGGCCCTCGCCGCCACCTCCACACCCACTGTCGAGCTCTGGCATCAGTGTTTAGGTCACCCCAGACAGCACACGCTGCAGCAGACTCTTCCTCGCCTTGAGTTCATCTCCACCAAGCCAGCCACTTGTGAAGCTTGTCAGCTTGGCAAGCATGTGTGTTTACCTTTTTCAGACTCTAGTTCAGTTAGCTATGTCCCTTTTCAGATTGTTCATGCTGATGTTTGGACCTCTCCAGTGTCTAGTTTCTCTGGTTTCAAGTATTACCTTGTGTTTGTAACACCTCGGTGTTAAGCATGCATTAACATTCCATCTTATGAGCATAATCATCATTTCATTATGCATAAGCATCATTTATGCATTTCATTTTGAAAGAAATGGCGTATCATTTAATGTGATGTTTAAATTGATTGAAATTTGTCATGTTTAAACTAGTGGGAATGCCATGCTCATGTTTGGATGCCATGATTTCTTGGGTTGATCACTAAGATAGCTTATAAACAATCAGGATACAATTTGGAGCCAAGTTTATATTTAAATTCTTGCCAAATTTTGCTTTTAAACTAATTCTTCAAAACTAGGGTTTTGGAATTTTATTTGACTTTAAATCTGTAGTTCAAAATATATTTAGAATTTGACTTTGGTCATAAAAGCAAAGTTGTAGAGAATAAAATTTTGAGCAACTTTTATTTTTGGGCCAAAGTTTGAAACTGCTCTGAATTAGTTCAAAATCTCATTTGAATGAAAAAGGAATTTAAAATAATTTGTAAAATCCTGTTTTTACCTTATTGGGCCGCCGCCTCCTGAAAGTGCATCTAGCCCTTTAGTGGGTTTTGGATGATTGAATGACAACGTGATTAAAGGACTAACTCGTTTGCTAAGTGTGAACAGATAATAGGTTATCTCACAGGTACTTAATGAAAGCCAAAATGACGTGTTGTTGTATAAACAATCTAGTTCGAGCACAAGACAACAATGCAAATGGAATTCATGTGAAGGCTTATTTTTTGTGGGATTTCCATTGACTATGTGAAAGCAAGCTCATGATTATTAGTTAATGAGACATGAGGGATTGCATATGGAATGGTCTCATATTTGAAGCTTGCTAAATTAAAATGAAAAAGATAACAATACATATGAATGGATGATTCAACACAAGATGTGACTTGATGGCTTGAGATGGTGAAGATAGCAAGGAAAGGCTTCGAGGTACTAAGCAAGGGTGAAGGGCAAGACGGCTTGACGCGGCCAAGAACCTAGCTAGGGTGAAGAAGAAAGTACTTGCATTTAGTTGAGGTACTAGTCAAGCTAAGATGGTCATATTGATGTGAAGGATCAAATCTATAATGAAGTATTTGATGGAAGTGACTTGATACATTTGGGATTATTCAAACTTGATGAATGGAATCAAGTCACATGCTCAAGATGGATATGCTCAAGTGAAAAGATCAACATCAACATGTTAGCACCCTTACTTGATGAAGATTGGAAGGGACGGCATCAATTCAAAAGAACAACTCAAGTGGTACAAATTCATATTTCCGTTTGTCTTGAGTTTAATAGGTATGCCGTACTATTAAGAGGGATGCATCATGTTGATAGATAATGTTTCATAAGTGCTCAAGCCAACCCATGTGAGTTTTGAGTATTTGAGAGACAAAAGAGCTAATCGATTTGTTCTTTGATGCGGCAATATCGGACGTGTCGGTATTTGTCAAAGCAATTGTAAAATTGTTGTTCTCGGGTTGGTTAGTCGGGAGTTCGGCGTAGGTCGGGAGTTCGACGGTCGGGAGTCCGGCATGGGTCGGGAGTTCCGACGATCGTCACTTCAACCGACTTGGAGGGTTCATCGTCTGGTCATACGGACGTGTCCAGTATTAATACCGGACGTGTCCGGTATGGATGACGAAGCCAACGGCTAGTTTTCAAAAGCCGTGAGGGTCGGGAGTTCCGGCGTATGTCGGGAGTTCCGACGGTCGGAGTTCCGACATATATGCGGGAGTTCCGACACCTCACTAACTTTAACTTCGATTACATGTTTTTCAAAATTACCGAGGGTCGGGGTTCCAACTTGAGTTAGGAGTTCCGACGGTCGGAAGTCCCGAATTCTTCGGGAGTTCCGATGCCTCACAACATCATCTTTGTAACTTAGTTACCACATATTGTCGAGTCATACCGGACGTGTCCGTATGAATACCGGACGTGTCCAGATTGCAACGGCTATATAAAGCGGCTAGTTTTTCAAGGGGCTATAAATACCCCCAAGCCTCCACCTTTGGAAGTCTGCCGATTCTCTCGACTTAGACACACGTTTTGAGCCTTGCCAACCCTCTCTTAGTGAGTGATTGATCAAACTTGCAAAATCAATTTGTGGGTTGAGTGAAATCAAAAGAGAGCCATCCAACCACTTGAGCACTTGTGCATATTGTCAATCTCGTGATTCGCATTTGTTACTCTTGGACTCTTCGGTCCTAGGCGGTTAGACGTCGCCGGAGAGCACCCGGGAGATTGTGGTGTGCCTCGGAAAGTTTGTAGCGGTCGATTCCTTCACCTCGGAATCAATTAGTGGAAGGAGGAAAAGGAGTTGGAAAAGACTCGGCTAGAGTGACCTTCGTGGTGGTATCCTAGGGGCTGACCTTATTTGGGTCGCCCTTGACCCCCTCAACGGAGAGTAGGACTCGAACGAGTCCGAACTCGTAAAACAAATATCGTGTCTCAATTCACATTTCATTTGATATTTGTGTTGCTCTAGCACTTGTGTGAGAGTTCTCTCGTGTATCTTGATAGTTAAATTAGGTGCCTGCAGTTTGGTTTGAAGATAGAAATCAAAAGGAGCAAGTTCGGGGCTGATCTGCAGAATCGTGGTATAACGGACACGTCCCGGTATTCATACCGGACACGTCCCGGTATTTCTACTGCACTAAAATATTTATTCTCTGTTCTAACTTGATGTTGGGGTTGTAGCTTCTAGATATATTCTTTATACCTTGTTTACTCTGTGGCTAACTTGTGAGGGGTGGTAGTACTCTTAATTTGGAGTTTCCATTTTGGAAACTCCCTTTCTAATTGTTTCCGCATTTAAAGGTGTTAATTTTCGTAAACGCCTATTCACCCCCCCTCTAGGCGACATCCTAGGTCCTTTCAATTGGTATCGAGCAAGGTTCTCACCTAAAGCTTCACCGCAGCGTGAGAAAAGGATGTCGACGCCTATCGAGTTGGAGCCGGTGCTTCTCCAAAATGATGGTTCAAACTTTCTACCTTGGTCAATACATGTACTCAATGCTTTTAGAGATATTAGTCCTCTTGTTGAGCATATTGTGGATGCAAGCATACCTCTTTCTATAGTTGATTGTAGCAACTACAAAAATTTGTCAAAAGAGGAAGAGATATGTGTGCAACTCAATGCTCAAGCTATTAATATTATTTTGAGTACATTGAGTGTAGAGGTTCAAGATGAGGCAATCTTCAATGGACAACCACCTCCGGAGAGTGCTCATCTCATTTGGACTAGACTTTTGATTTGTATGGAAAATCCAAATGTGATGATGCACTTGAGATTAAGTCATTGGAAAGTATGTCCATTGTGTCATCATACAGCGAAGAAGCCTCACAAGACCTCAAGAGCACCGAGCCAGAGCAAGAAGTGCAAGCAGCACATGACGTGCTGTCTGCCTGCACATACCGGACGTGTCCGGTATGCCTACCGGACGTGTCCGTATGGCCGAGGCAAAAGCAGACAAAGAAGCAAATTGTTTGTAGCGATGCTCAAGCCCGATGGCGACCAAGTGATGAGTCAACCTCAGTATCTCATGATACTCATCACTTGTGTCTCATGGCCAAGAAAAGCAAGAAGAAGAATAACAAGAAAGATCAAGAAAAGGAGAAAGCACAAGTAGATGATCAAGATAAGAGTGATGTTGAAATTGAAGACAACTACAACCTTGATCATCTCAACCATAAAGACAAGTTCATCATCATGAAGATAGTTGAAAAGAATGATGAGCTTGAAGAAGAGATTGAGAAGCAAGAGCAATCGCTTCAAAATCAAGAAAAGTTTCTCATCTCCAAATTGCAAGAGCTAAAGGCAATAAATGAGAGGTATGAAAAATTGTCAATCGAGCATGCTTTAGTTACTAATTCCTCTTCTAGTGTTTCACAACTAGAGAAGGAAAACTTTGAGCTCAAGGCAAGGCTCGATGAACTATCAAGCAAGTATAATGAGCTACAAGCAAATTATGTTCATCTAAAGTGCTCTCATGAGGAAGTAGTAGAATCAAGCATCATGCTTGAGGTGGCTCATGAGGTTGTGATTACATCGGTAAAATTCTCTCAACCTCTCACACATCCGCTCACTAGTACACCATCTCAAATAAATATTTCTTGTACTAATGAGTGTGCTCCTCAAGCAAGCCAATCTTCGATTGAGCTAAATCTTATAGAAAACATAGAGCTCAAAGAAGAAGTGCAAAGATTAAAGAAAGATGTGATTCGGTTGAAGGGTAAGGAGAAAGCACAACCATCTCAAGATAACCGTGATAACATGGTGAAGAAGCTTGAGAAGGGTTCAAACCTTGCTTCCTCCAAAGCCCAACAAAAGAATCACATCTCAAGCAAGGCCAACACAACCAAGAGCAAGAAACATGGAAAAAGGATGTGTTATGGTTGTGGATTGTATGGACATGAGTGGGCTATGTGTCCACACAAGAGTTGGGCCGACAAAGTTGAAGCCGCCAATCAAAAGGCTTCTACCAAGGAGGCCAAGCAAATGAAGAGTGATGGACAAAGCGCTTGTCTCATGAGCAAGAAATTGGGGCATCCTACCAAGAAATGCCCAATGTACAAAGATGCAAGAAAGGAAGCCCAAGTTGCAACAAGAAGATGCTATGGATGCAATGAGATGGGCCACAAGGTTGATAGATGTCCATACAAGCAAAACAAGCATAAAGCAAGCAAAGGCCGCATATGCTATGCTTGTAAGAGAAAGGGGCATCTAAGTTATGATTGCCCAAATGGTAACATCCCTAAGACAAATATATTTGTTTATGATAATATGCTTAGGAAGACCACAAACGGAGTTAATACTAGCAAGGTGATGTGTTCACCACAAACTAGTGCTAAAGCCATTTGGGTGCCTAAGCACTTGTTGACTAACCTAAAAGGACCCAACAAGAGTTGGGTACCAAAGTGTGCTTAGGTTAATGATGTAGGTACTTGGTGATGAGATGGAAGCTTCGGGGTGATTGAGCAAGCAATGTGACTATTTTCACTCAATCTATCAACCAATTCTTATCATAATTCCTTATATGGTTGACCCGAAGATAATTCAATGAATATATCATATATTTCATTATCACCATTGGTAATAAGTACCTAAACCTTTTAAGATAGCCACTTTGTTCGTTTCATGTTCTATAGTTCACAAATAAGTACATTTGTGAAATAATGAAAGTGGCTAATTAGTTTCAATTAAAAAGAATTTTACTTTGTCATATGATGCTTTTAATAATTCTCTAGTAGAGCAATTCATTTGTTGAGGTGCAAGTATACAATAAATACTAGAGCTAAACAAGAATCACAAGCAGAGAATTAATTGTCTCTCATCTCGCAAATATCGGACGTGTCTAGGTATTACTATCGGACGTGTCCCAGTATGGCCAGGACGAGAAAAGTCGATGTTTACGTTACGTGTATTCCAGACGTGTCCGGTATTCAACCGGACGTGTCCGGTATTACAGGAACCAGAACACAAATTAAATTGCAACTGAGTCTTTGATTAATATATGATTCATAAATCTCTAATTTACTCAGAAGCTTGTGATTTATCAAATCTAAGTGGATTGTGAGCATCTCTTAAGCTCACTTTTAAATATGGCAATCTTATTTGGTTCATGGTCAAAATGAAAATTGGCTCTCAATTTCTTATCAGAATAAAAGTGCTCGTTGAAAGTCATTCAAAATACTTGAAGCACTTATTTAGGGGGAGCTAAATTTCTATTTTGCACCTTTGTGGACTAACAAATTTATCTAGCACTCTTTGTAGTCCTTTGGATAAAAATTGAATTTGTATCAAGCATGATTACTTGGCAATCAAGGTCAACATAAAAATTATCATGCCATGTGTCTTCTTAGTGGTATTCTTGTGGGCTCAAGGCAAAGGTATGTTTTACATACATGTATTGTAAGTGCATCTAAGGCCCTTTACATGTTAGAATGTGCATTTGTGTGACATAGGAGAGATGTTTTTCAAAACCCACAACTAGCATGTGTAGGTGGTGTGAATTTGAAAACTATTTGAATCTTGGTCTTTGTGACCTAGCCTTGCCATGTGATGATTATAGCTCTCCTTGATTGTTTGATTGGCTAATCACACATGACATGGCTTTCTTAAGTCCACAATCTACTTTGTCTCTCTTTATCTCTCTCAAGCAAGCAAATTATTGATTATGCCATTTATTTGGAAAAGAGAAAATAAATTGATGGCATTCGATAAGAAAAGTGAGAGTACTCGGTTTGGATCAAGATCATACACCTTTTTGGACCTGAGCAACAACAGAGAAAGGGTTTGGAAGAGTGAGAACACTTTTGGAATTATTTGGGCCAGCCAGCAGATACCGGACGTGTCCGTATATGCTACCGGACGTGTCCGGTATGAGTGGACTATAAAACAGAGCGTACCCTTCGGCCCAAACAGACTTGCCTCCTCCAAACCAACCAGCCAACGTCCTTCTTCTCCCCTAAGGCGACCAAGGATTTCACCAAGGAAAAGAGAGAGAGGGAGATTGCATTGGAGAAGGCTTGGATCAAGGATTGAAGGCCCGTGGATTTGGATTTCACATCGCTCTCTCTTCTCTCCTCTCAAGGTACCTAAATCACGGACCTCGTCCGATCTACATGGTTAATGCATGATTTGGAAATTCTTCGGTAAATATGCTGCATTAGTGATATAGAAGCAATGCCCAAAATTTGGAATTGATCCGTGGTGGTTTGAATCGAGAAACCCCGGTTAGGGTTGCTGGTCGCCCATACCGGACGTGTCCGGTATGCTACCGGACGTGTCCGGTATGGCCCAGCAGAAGCAGACTGCCTGCTGATCTCTGACTCAATCCTATCTAGAATGGTTTGTTAGGCTTAGTTTTTTTGTATCTACGTTTTTGCAAACCTTGTGACAATGGTGTGTCGAGGTGATTGCAAAACCTTGGATGAAAGAATCTATGTCTAATTACAAGCTATGGGCATGTATCTAAAATTCTTTGGAAATCTTTGGACACTGGGGATATTTGTTATGAGTGGACGACAGGAGCCGAGGTCCAAGCATAGGCATGATCCAGCACTTGAGAAGTACAAGAAGGCGAGACAGGATATGCATCCTGGATTTCAGCCGACCAGCAGGAGGTCCACCAGGGCTACCACTAGTGCAGCAGCTCAATATGCAGAAGGGTCCGGGAGCTCTTCTTCGACGACGCATAATCGATGAGTTCAGAGTGGAGTCTAGAGATGAAAGAAAGAGGAAGAGCACTGACAGAGGATCAGATGGTGACAGCTCAGATGAGGAGCAGGAGATTGAGGAGGAGGAGTCAATTCCTCCAGTTCAGCACCAGCCTGGTCAAGGGATGCATTATGGTCTTCTTGAGACACGTCTGCCCAATGTGCCCTCCTATGTTCCCAGAGTTGACTACAGGGGAAAGGGTATGACCGGGAAGGCTAGAGATGAGCGAAGGGTTGATCCGAGGAGCTTACCTAAGGTTCAAGACGATCACCGCTTTGACATGACCTTTCACTTGGACTTCTAAAGTGTGATTCTTACCAGAACCCGAGAATTGCCGTGTCTCAGTGGATTGACTGGCAATATATTAGAGAGTTGCAGAAGGCCTCAGTTGATCATGCTATTGCCATCTGCCAGAGCACAGGAGTTTATGAGATCATGGAGTTCCAAAGATGACTGGAACATGAGGTAGTAGCTCATTCTATGCTACTCTATTTGTTGAGGAGGATGAGCTGGCGGATGCTTTGGATGCTTGAGGGCGAGTGGTGCAGTGTTGACTATGATGTTTTTGCCGCCCATCTTGGCTTCTCGCAGAGGATGATCTCGGAGGGACAGGATCCACACCGAGCGTGTGTTACCTCCCTGAGCGGCTTCGCCTACATGTATCCTGCTTTGGTGGTGAGAGAGGAGCTGTGGGGAAGGTTCTAGGTCTTCACCCTACCTCTGTGTACACGGACAGGATGTTCAGAAGACTATTGATTTGCAAGGGTGGAGACAAGGGCACCATTGTTGATTACTCAGAACCTACTCCACAGATGGCATTTTGATGCTCGGCCCTTCAAAACGTGTTTGACTTTATTTGGTCCGAGATCGGGAGTGTTGGAGAGAGGCCCCTCAAGGGCTGTGGTTTTGCTCCTTATATCATGCATATGATTGAGCAGGTGACAGGCACACATTTGAGTATGATAAGATTCACAAGGCCCCTCAAGATTATTGCAGATTTGCTCGAGACAGGGGTTACCTCCAAGCGAGACTGGGAGGAGCAATGGCGAAGACCTGAGGCAGATGCACTGGAGTGGTGCACCAGCCAGAGCTTCACCTTCACCACGTGCTCCTTCACGTTCTACTTCACGCCTGTGGCGATCCTCCTTCGCCTATCCGTAGGCTTTTCAGCTCCATATTTGGGATGTGCCGTGACATCCAGACTAGGCAAAGAAGGAGAGGGAGGCTAGGAGGAAGGACACTCGGACTTTGAAGCACATTGCTTCTAATCTTGAGCTTGATCCTCCTAGGTCTCCTCCATCGATGAGGCGGCTAGTGAGCCCGAGATCGAGGAGCAAAGCAGCAGGCTAGATATGATAGAGAGTATGTTGAGTTCATACAGCGACAGCAGCAGCAGCAGGCACCTGAGCACCCTGACACTCTACCTCTTCAGGCTCGTGTGCCTACTCACTCACCACGCCCCAAAGACTACATGCGATTTACTATGCTACTGATTGGTGGAGTGACACGGCGGTGGTGGTGGCTTCTACTGGTCTCAGTGGCTATGGCGCGTCTGCAGTGCGGGTGGTTCTCGTCCGGTAGGTGTTGCACGCCTCGATGATGATGAGGATCTTTGGTCGAGATGATGATGATGAGTGATCTCGACTTTTCCGTGATGACTTGTAGCCCCTTTGTCCTTAGTATGTCATTGTTGGACCTTTGTGGTGATAGATGACAAAGGGGGAGAGAGACTGATTAAAGCTTCAGGATAGTTTCATTTGCTTATCTTTGTACCTGAAGATATGTACTGCAGGCTGTAGTTTGTTTTTGAGCTTCATTGATGTATCTTGGATTTGTGATAGATTGTATCATGTGAGTGATGAGACTTACTTATGCTTTATCTTTGTATCTCTTGAGACATGATCTTTATCTATATATATCAGTGGTTTCTGGACTTGAGAAAATTTGTAATGAGTGCTATGTGTGAATTACATATGTCATATTTATTTTCATAAGGACTATGCATGCTAGAATGAAAATATTTGATGTGATGCTTTTATATTTATTCTTGTGTGATATATCTTGTCATATGCATCACGGTTTCACTTTGTCACACACACATGCACCCCACGGATGCAATGATTTAGGGGGAGTCTCCTATATGTTTTAGTATGTGCAATTGACATTTGAGGTCATTTTGTGAATTCTAATCATAAGCACATATTAAGGGGGAGCCTCTCATAAATCATTGAACCCAAAAGTTTAAATGTTTATATCATTTTGTAAGCTTTAATCAAGTTGTCATCAATCACCAAAAAGGGGGAGATTGAAAGTGCATCTAGCCCTTTAGTGGGTTTTGGATGATTGAATGACAACGTGATTAAAGGACTAACCCGTTTGCTAAGTGTGAACAGGTAATAGGTTATCTCACAGGTACTTAATGAAAGCCAAAATGACGTGTTGTTGTATAAACAATCTAGTTCGAGCACAAGACAACAATGCAAATGGAATTCATGTGAAGGCTTATTTTTTGTGGGATTTCCATTGACTATGTGAAAGCAAGCTCATGATTATTAGTTAATGAGACATGAGGGATTGCATATGGAATGGTCTCATATTTGAAGCTTGCTAAATTAAAATGAAAAAGATAACAATACATATGAATGGATGATTCAACACAAGATGTGACTTGATGGCTTGAGATGGTGAAGATAGCAAGGAAAGGCTTCGAGGTACTAAGCAAGGGTGAAGGGCAAGCGACGGCTTGGCGGTCAAGAACCTAGCTAGGGTGAAGAAGAAAGTACTTGCATTTAGTTGAGGTACTAGTCAAGCTAAGATGGTCATATTGATGTGAAGGATCAAATCTATAATGAAGTATTTGATGGAAGTGACTTGATACATTTGGGATTATTCAAACTTGATGAATGGAATCAAGTCACATGCTCAAGATGGCTATGCTCAAGTGAAAAGATCAACATCAACATGTTAGCACCCTTACTTGATGAAGATTGGAAGGACGGCATCAATTCAAAAGAACAACTCAAGTGGTACAAATTCATATTTCCGTTTGTCTTGAGTTTAATAGGTATGCCGTACTATTAAGAGGGATGCATCATGTTGATAGATAATGTTTCATAAGTGCTCAAGCCAACCCATGTGAGTTTTGAGTATTTGAGAGACAAAAGAGCTAATCGATTTGTTGTCGGTTCGGCAATACCGGACGTGTCGGTATTTGTCCAAAGAAATGTAAAATTGTTGTTCTCGGGTTGGTTAGTCGGGAGTTCCGGACGTAGGTCGGGAGTTCCGACGGTCGGGAATCCGGCATGGGTCGGGAGTTCCGACGATCGCACTTCAATCGACTTGGAGGGTTCATCGTCCGGTCATCTTGGACGTGTCCCAGATTAATACCGGACGTGTCCGGTATGGATGACCAGAAGCCAACGGCTAGTTTTCAAAAGCCGTGAGGGTCGGGAGTTCGACGAGATGTCGGGAGTTCCGACGTCGGAGTTCCGACATATGTCGGGAGTTCCGACACCTCACTAACTTTAACTCGATTACATGTTTTTCAAAATTACTGAGGGTCGGGGGTTCCAACTTGAGTCTAGGAGTTCCGACGGTCGGAAGTCCCGGAATTCTTCGGGAGTTCCGATGCCTCACAACATCACTGTAACTTAGTTACCGTTGGCGCTGTCTGAGTCATACCGGACGTGTCCGGTATGAATACCGGACGTGTCCGGTATTGCAACGGCTATAAAACGGCTAGTTTTTCAAGGGGGCTATAAATACCCCCAAGCCTCCACCTTTGGAAGCTGCTGATTCTACTGACTTAGACACACGTTTTGAGCCTTGCCAACCCTCTCTTAGTGAGTGATTGATCAAACTTGCAAAATCAATTTGTGGGTTGAGTGAAATTCAAAAGAGAGCCATCCAACCACTTGAGCACTTGTGCATATTGTCAATCTCGTGATTCGCATTTGTTACTCTTGGACTCTTCGGTCCTAGACGGTTAGACGTCGCCGGAGAGCACCCGGGAGATTGTGGTGTGCCTCGGAAAGTTTGTAACGGTCGATTCCGCCGCCTCGGAATCAATTAGTGGAAGGAGGAAAAGGAGTTGGAAAAGACTCTGGCTAGAGTGACCTTCGTGGTATCCTCTAGGGCTGACCTTCGCTGGGTCGCCCGCAGCCCCCTCAACGGAGAGTAGGACTCGAACGAGTCCGAACTTCGGTAAAACAAATATCGTGTCTCAATTCACATTTCATTTGATATTTGTGTTGCTCTAGCACTTGTGTGAGTTCTCTCGTATATATCTTGATAGTTAAATTAGGTGCCCTGCAGTTTGGTTTGAAGATAGAAATCAAAAGGAGCAAGTTCGGGGCTGATCTGCAGAAATCGTGTATACCGGACACGTCCGATTATTCATACCGGACACGTCCGTATTTCTACTGCACTAAAAATATTTATTCTCTGTTCTAACTTGATGTTGCAGGTTGTAGCTTCTAGATATATTCTTTATACCTTGTTTACTCTGTGGCTAACTTGTGAGGGGTGGTAGTACTCTTAATTTGGAGTTTCCATTTTGGAAACTCCCTTTCTAATTGTTTCCGCATTTAAAGGTGTTAATTTTTTAAACGCCTATTCACCCCCCCCCTCTAGGCGACATCCTAGGTCCTTTCACCTCCTTTTCGCCCACCCATTAAGTCGGCCCCTGCCCGCGCCTCGCTTCTTCGCCAGTAGCATCACGCCCGATCACGTCGCGTCAGTAGCATGGCTACTACGTGGCCGCCGAAACGGCTGATGACAGTCTGGTGGCACCCGGTGGGCCAGCCACGCCACGCTTCGCCTTCACCCTATCGACCCATTCGGCTGCGCTCCTCCTCACTCTGCCACCACTCTCCGCCAACGCATAGCAGCAACCCTTGGCCTCCTTCGCCAACGCCCAGCGCCATCGTCGGCGAGCTGCCTCGCCCAGCGCCAGATTCACTGAGCTCGCTCCATCTCGCCTGAAACCGCCTCCTCCTCCTCGCGCGCCTCGTGCTCGCCTCGGTAAGCCATGGGAAGCTCCCTTCCCGGGAATCCCCTCGCCGAGTCATGGCCGAGCTCACCGGAGCACTCCGCTCCACGGACCTCGCCCCTCCGTACTCCCTCTCACTATCGTTTCACGCGCACGAGCACCGCCCGAGCTCGGTGAAGCTCCCACGCCACTTCTCGCGCCCCCTCTCGGCCGGAGATGGCCGGCCGACGGTGAGCCGCACCACCGCGCCGCCATGGCCGCTGGCCAGCTCGCTCTCGAGCTCCTCCAGCCCTGCCACTTGCACTACCGTGTCCGCCTTGGCAAGGTGGTCACGTTGGTGGTGACCTCGTCGCCGGTCACCTCGCCGACGGCGAGCTCCCGCCGAACAACGTGGCCTCTCTCTCGCCTCGAGGGGTGTGGGTGGGGTCCGTGACCCCGGCCCGTTGTCGGGTCTCTGTGTGTGTACATGCGTGTTCAAATCCGGGTGCACCCAGCGTTTTCTCCGGCTGGTTTTTTTAAAAGGATTTCTAAAATGATTTCAAAAATGGATTAAAAAGCTTGTAAAATGTAGATCTCGAGTTACATGGCTCAAAATTTGTTGAAATAAATTTTGTTGTGTTCCTTGTCATCAGATCTACATGATAAAAATATTGCATGTCATTTTTGAGCTACTTTAATGTAGAGCTTTATTTAATTCTTGATATTGCTGATATCTTGTGAAATGTGTAGTAAATTCTATATGTATCAGAAAAATATGATTCCAAATTTGTTAGTCTATTCTTGAGATGTACTTTCAGTGAAAAATATATGTCATGCAGGTTATGTGGAAAAATATGGCTAGGTAGGTTATGTGTATTAATTGCTGATTTCTTGTAAAATATGAATAATTGTATGTAGGTGAAACTTTTTGGATAATACATGTAGGTGAAACTTTTTGGACAGTAATTGTATGCTCTGTAGATCATGGGAAAAATACCAAATCTGTTGTTTGACACTTTTCGTAGTACAAAGTATTTTCATGCTCAATTGTCTACCATAGCTTGTCATTTTTGTGTAGGCTGTTATACTTATCTAAATGCAATGAAAATTTTATGGTAGTCTACTTAGAATAGTACTATGCTACTGTAATTTTCTCAGATTTTTATGAGCACCAGAGATATATGTTTCTGTTATAGCCCTAGTTTAACATGAAATAAACAAATCTCCTTTAACGCGTGATTAGTTAGTAATGTTGGCTTTGGTGTATCTTTGAAGCATCTTAGATTGATGTGGTGACTTGGCATGTTAGTACCGTGGTTGCAGTAGTAGTATAGTAGTACATGTTCTTGGATGATGTTGGCTACCTTGTAGAAGGGCTTTACTTCTACTATGCCCGATACAGTTAAACATGGTCATCTACATTTCATGCGTCATGATCATTACATGTCATATCTCCGATGCATCTATGCATTAGCACTTATACATTTGTATCATACAGGATCGCAGGAGGAGTTGCTAGTAGCAGTTCAGGAAGAGCAGACCAGGACAGATCCACAAGAAGTCCAGGCACAGGAGGTGCCAGAGGAAGAGGAGCAAGGAGAGGACTTGCCGGAGTGCGTGGATCACCAGCCAAGTTCGTTCGAATGAGGCAAGCCCCGGAGCATTCTAAGTCTCCTACTTTATAAAAGCAATTCTTTCTATATATATGAGTTTATATATTGTTGCATTAAGTTGTAGGAGTTGATTGAAACCGTTGATGCATTTATTACTATCCTTGCCTACCTTATTACCTTTTACCCTGTTAGGTCAGGATCGAATAACTGCTTAGCCTTGCTTAGACCGGTAGCGATCGGTGATACCCGGTCACCTACATTATAGGTGGTTACTGGAAGAGATTGGCTATGGAAAGAATGATATCCTGGAATTAACCATATGTGATGGAGAATTGGAGACCGGACGGAATAGTTGGAAGCAACCAGATACGGTTCTGGGGTGCTGTTAGTTTCCGTCTATGTCGATTAGGGACCGATCGTTGCTCGTCCCTCTTGTCATGTTGAATGCATGCCTCACATTTAGCTGGCCGAATAAAGTACCTTTCGACCGCGAAGCTAGTGGCACTATTCGGGCCGGGATCTACACGAGTGCGCGTATTGGTGCTGATGGGGGTATGACAGGGGCGCGAAGAGTGAGCCCAAGGGCAGGTGTGACCTGATTCCTGGCAGTCGGGCGGTCCCTGGGTACTGCGGCTCCAGATTATCCCGTGGCTACCTAAAAAGTGTCATTTGTGATCTAAGCTACCCTGGCAGGAGAAGCATGGTTTGTGTGAGAAATAAATCACCAGCTGGTTAGAAATCGGTTCGAATCGCCATTGCTCCTGGATAGTGAGCACTTGACTTGAGCTACGGCATCGTAGTAATTATTATGCAACAATGATGGTTATCTGGATGATGTGGGTTATGCTAAGCTAAATTGGTAACTGGATATTATTGGTTAATCATGTGATTGCTATAGTACAGTTGCTTACCTAGATGGATAGGTTATAATAAAGATGATGCAAAGTACTTAAAATGGTTTATTCATGATAACTTATGCTTTCGCAAAAGAGTCAGCTAGCCCACTAAAGAAAGCCTTGCATAATCCTTGGTGTCATTTTATTTTGGTTTAAGACGGGTAAGTCTAGCTGAGTACCATCTCGTACTCAGGGCGTTGTTCCCATTGTTGTTGCAGATGGTCAAATGTACTACGGCTATTGCATTAACTGCCTGTACCCGGTGATGGGTGACAACTAGGACCAAGGGCAAATGGTCACTCCGTATTTCTCATCTGATGTTTTTGTTGGAGATGACTACCTACTGGCACTGTATCTCAATCCAAAGTGTGTGTGTGGCTTTAAAACTATTTGCTTCCGCTATTTCAGTTCGAACTTGGTATGTAATAACTTTATGTTCCAAACTCTGATGTATCAACTGTCCTTGCGAACTTTATGTAACGTGTGATGGTACTTGCTAAACTTGTACGATCTTGGTTTGTATGTCGATTGGTTTGAAATCCTTTGTGGTTTCACGGACTACCGGGTTATACGGGTTTAAGTTTGCTAAATTATCTGCTTCGGCGGAAGATTTTCTTACTTAATCTCGTATAATTGGTCGGTTCTGTTACAGTGTTGATTGATGATCTTACACACTATGTCTGGACTTTTCCATTACGCAACAAGCCTGATGTTTTTCAGTGCCTCATTGCATTTCAAGCTTATGTTCATACTCAGTTTCAGTTACCTGTCATTGCAATCCAAACCGACAATGGGAAAGAGTTTGATAATTTAGCCTTTCGGCGTCATCTTGAACACCATGGTGTCACCTTCCGCCTATCTTGTCCTTACACTTCATCTCAAAATGGCAAGGCCGAGCGCATCATTAGAACACTAAACGACTGTGTTCGTAGTCTTCTTATTCATGCTGGCTTGCCTGATGCATATTGGGTGGAGGCCCTATCCACGGCAACCCATCTTCTTAATCGGCGTCCCTGTCGGACCAGTGGTCAGGCAACTCCATTTCAGCTTCTCCTCGGCGCACCACCATCCTACAATCATCTAAGGGTTTTCGGGTGCCTGTGCTATCCCAATCAAGCTTTGACAGCGCCGCATAAGCTCCACGCCCGATCCACGTCGTGTGTTCTTCTCGCCTACCCGGCCAATCACCGTGACGGCTCACTAGAGCGTTACAAGGCGAGGTGGGTGGTTCGCGGATTCACCCAACGAGCAGGGATTGATTTCAGTGAAACCTTCTTGCCTGTCGTCAAGCCAACCACCATTCGTACTGTCCTCGCCATCATGGCATCTAACCAGTGGTCAACGAAGCAACTCGATGTCTCTAATGCGTTCCTTCATGGTCATATCAATGAGCATGTTCTCTGTCAGCAGCCCATGGGCTTCGTCGATGCTGATCGCCTTGACGCAGTCTGTCTGCTCGACAAGTCCTTATATGGACTCCGTCAGGCTCCGAGGGCATGGTTCACTCCGTTCGCCGGTTTTGTCACCAAGATCGCCTTCAAGGCAACCCGATCTGACTCGTCCCTCTCCGTCCTTCGTCGCGGCATGGACATCGCATATCTCCTCCTCTACGTCGATAACATTGTGCTCACTTGGTCTAGCTCAGCCTTGCTCCAGCACATTATCGACTGCCTCCGTGCCGAATTCGCCGTCAAGGACATGGGGGCGCTGCGCTTCTTCCTCGGGATCGATGTCAAGCGCACCAAGGATGGGTTCTACCTCTCTCAAGAGCGGTACGCTGAAGACATTCTCGATCGCGCCGGGACGACGAACTACAAACTTGCCTCTACACCAATCGACACTAAGAACAAGCTCGCCGCCGACGGCCCACCCACGGACGACACGACGTCCTACCGCAGTCTGGCGGGCGCGCTCCAGTTCCTAACGATGACGCGGCCCGACATCGCCTTTGCCGTACAGCAAGCCTGCCTCCACATGCATGATCCCCACGCACAGCACATGGCGCTTCTCAAGCGCATTCTGCGGTACGTCCGCGGCACGACGTCGCACGAGCTCCAGCTTCGCGCCTCCTCCGACCTCAGCGTCACCGCGTATTCAGACGCGGACTGGGCAGGGTGTCCAGACACTCGGCGATCGACGTCGGGATTCTGCGTCTACCTCGGTGACTCCCTCGTCTCCTGGTCATCCAAGCGGCAGCCAACCGTGTCAAGATCAAGCGAGGAGGTCGAGTATGAGGCGGTGGCAAACGCAGCCGCCGAATGCATCTGGTTACGCCAGCTGCTCGGTGAACTCCATTGTGGCATCAAGAAGGCGACGGTGGTGTTCTGCGACAATGTCTCCGCGGTATACATGTCATCGAATCCAGTTCACCACAAGCGCACCAAGCACATTGAGCTCGATATTCATTTTGTCCGAGAACGAGTTCAACTGGGCGAATTGCGCGTACTCCACATTCCGACAGGTGAACAGTCGCAGACGTCATGATGAAAGGTCTACCGATGGCGTCGTTCGAAAGCTTCCGTTTTGTGTTCTGCCGATCACCCATCAGACTAGGGGGGGTTGTTGAGGATACGTGCCAGAAGGCTTCGACTGACAACCGCTACGGGCCCTCTGACCGCAGCGCGTGCGCGGTGACCATGCTCCCGCGCCCACGCGCAGCCACGACGTACACGATGTACTCTACCGTAGGCATACGGTTGCCAAAGCAACCATGTTGTAACACTATAAACATTGTTCAGAGATCAATAGAACACCTGTTGGCTCTTATTTCCCTTTCTACACTTCGTCATAGAGTGTGACGGCAAATGAGTGTGGTGTCTTTGTGTCTGCCTTTGTCTACGCATAAACCAAACAGGAGCCTTACGAACTGTGGCGTGCCACAAATTGCGGCGAGGCGAACTGTAGCCGGAATCCAAACACCTCCTAATAAAATGCATTCACTGAATAGTCCAACAGCAAGGAAAATACACGCGCCAGACAATTCTTACACACCCATGTAAACATCGATAAATTACGAGTAGTCCAATGGTGGAAAAATGCACACGCCGAACAATTCCCACATAGCACCGAAACACGTTGAATACGGTTTGATAAAACACATGCACTAGACAGTACGATGGTAACGGACCTGTAAGCGCCAGACCGTCCAGTGCTTTCCTAGAGAAATTGGCCCAAGTGAGTTTCGAAATTAGCTCAAGCCGAATTTTGTCCTGTCCAAGGGTGGGCGTTCGGTCTGACCGAACCGAACTGATCGGTTCTTTAGTCATTTTGGAAGTTCAACGGAGACCAGTTGGTCAGTTTAAAACAGGTCATTTTGGCATGCATGTATAGCAGAATATAGTCAGACTTGAAAGAAATCATATAAAGAGTTTTGATGGTGCCATTTATAAAGAGTTTTTCATGTGACAGACGAGGGATACAGGTTTTAACCAATGCCAAATAAAAAAACACAATATTGTTCTTTGTCCAAACCTTTCAACTCAATTTTGTTCTAGCTTCACAGCTGACCACGAGCTCTCACATAGTCACATGTAATATATACGAATGCCAGGTTTATCTGGAGTACCAAACTATTGGTAGAACATGTTAAGTTTGCTAGTCAATTTAGGTTACAGCTATCGAATCAATACACATTATGCTAGAAACCAGAAACTAAACTGGTATATGAATCTCACTAGCTCAGTAGTTGTTACCGGGTACTGAAGAAAGGCTATCATTTGAAATATGAAGTCATAATTACGCTGCAGGGCAGGTTATGAATGATCGCAAGCTACCAAAGATCAAGATAACAATATTCGCATACATCAGGACCAACACATCCTTCACTATCATTCATATGCTGTACCATACTATGAAGCTAAAATCCAACAATACACAAGGCCAAACTCCAACTTGACCGATAAGAGCTTAACCTCTAACAAATAAAACACCTAACAAATCAAAAAGTTCATGAACTGCAAAACACCAAAATCAAACACCAGAATGGCAAATGATCAACCCATGATGGCACCGACAAGCACTCCAAATTTGCCTATTCAAGATGCCACAGGGCTCTGAGTATAAACAAGATAATGGACACCTAATATTCAATGCATCAGGGTTCAGGGCAAAAACATCCATTGCTAGGTAATTCCTTGAAGCTCAAAACTACATATTCTCAGACTCTAGTGTTGACCCGTGTATTAATACACACCCAAACAAACCAGATGCGGCATCATACTAAGATGTCAATTGGTAAATCTGATAACAGACTCCCAAAAGAAGAGAATTCGCATAGGTTCGTCAATGAATGAACAGTTCATGTACTGCAAATCACAAGACCTATCACTTATAGCACAAGCAAATAATCAACAGATGAGGCACCAACAAAGTATTTAAATGTCATGAGAACCTATTTAAGATGACACAGCTAGTATTTAAATGTCATGAGAACCTATTTAAGATGACAGGGCTATATCACAAGGAAGTAATCAACCTATGAGGCACTTACAAAGCATCTCAATGTGCCATGAGAACCTATATTTCAGATGACAGGGGCCCTACCACTGCACCATAGCCAGGTGGTGCAAAGTGCAAACCCAATAGAAACGTTCTAGCTACGCCACTAGCTTATCAATCAAAACCAAGATGAGAAAATATCATCCTATAAGTTAGACAACTGCAGGCTCAACAGCACACTAGTAATCAGCAGATATATGCTTAAAAGGTCAAAACACATAGAAAAATCTTAACAGCACTAGTTGTAATGCAGGAACAATATCAGAAGGCGACAACAGATCTACAATTCAAGCAATTTTAGATATCAATGAATTTGACATGAGAATGCAATGCAAGGGGAATTAGAATGCAGGCTCAACACAATATGTCACATTAATTAACCCTACCAATTGTAAATATGCCCACTTGCCCAGAATCAAGACCAAAACTTATTTGCAGCACAAGACACACATTTAGTTCCAAGACACGGGAAACTTAACATAAGCAGGGGTAGCAGATATCACTTTCGAAATACCGTTTTAGTCATGCATCAGCATAGCACAAGCAAACTAAAACAAAACAGTGAATCACCGGCCAAATCCGGCAGCATTGAGACCAAGCAGCATCTTTCCGTCCCCCCCAGCAGGAATGTATGCCACATTCGGTGAGCGAGCCAGCTCTGCAGCAATCTCCTTGGCCGCCTCGATCCTCCTGAGCTCGATCAGCCCTGTCCCAGCCATCGCCGTGGCCTCAGAGATGAGGCGCGCGGACTCGCTCTCTCCCTCGGCGCGCACGATGGCCGCCCGCCTCTCCTGCTCCGCCTTGGCGACGAGGAACTTGGAGCGCTCGGCCTCCTGCTGCGCGACCTGCTTCTTCTCAACGGCCAGTGAGAACTCGATACCGTAGGAGAGGTGGGTGATGGCGACGTCGTCGAGGATGATGTTGAACTCGCGGGCGCGACGGATGAGCGCGTCGCGGACGAGCGCGGAGACGTGGGGGCGCTCGGTGAGGAGCTGGTCGGCGTTGAACTGGGCGACGACGGCCTTGAGCACCTCGTTGCCGATGGAGGGGAGCACCTTGTCGTCGTACTCGAGGCCGAGGGAGGTGAAGATGGTGGGGAGGTGCTGAACATCGGGGCGGGAGAGGAGGCGGAGCGTGAGGTTGACCATCTGCAGGTCCTTGGTCCCCGAGTTGGAGGAGAAGTTGTGCGGCCGCGTGCGGATGTCGAAGATGAAGGGCTTCTGCAGCCATGGCACGAGGAAATGGGTGCCCTCGCCGACGGACTCCGGGAGCACCCCGCGGAACCGGTCGAAGATGACGGCGCGCTCGCCGCCGTCGACGGTGTAGAGCGACGCGGAGGCGAGGGAGGCCGCGGCTCCGAGCCCCGCAGCCGCCTTCGCGATGTTGGTCAGGAACGACACCGCCGCAGGACCGCCGGCCATGGTTGTTTCGGGGGGATTTGGGAGCGCGGCGGCGCGGGGACGAGAACCCTAGAGAGGGGTGGGGGGTTGTGTCTGGGGGGCGGGGGCGCTATGCGGTCTGAGCGTGGCGGGTTCTAGCGGGTTTTGCAGGGGGTTATTGCGCGTTGGGTCCGCCCATTTCTTGCGAGATAAGAAGGTCGGAAGCGGCGGTCTGTGTCATGGCACGTGGGCCCGTCGACAATTTTTGTGGATTGAGAGAGAAGAAAGAAAACCTGTCTGAGTTTTGCGTTGGGATTGGACTTGACTCACGGAGAATGGGCCGCTTTGTGGCCCATTAGAATGACAAAGCCCGTCCCGTTTCGCTAAATGGGCCTAAGACCCAACACTGCTGGTTCGTAAGTTCATGGGCTAGTCGCCAGCTGGTCCTTCGGCGCAGGGACCGTGCGCGGCCGTGGTACGCCATGGGCTATGTGCCTATGTCTACACTCTACTGCCAAGTCTGCAAATCTGCAAAGTGTTTAAACACCGACGCCGTGGTGCCGGGAGCGCACGCGTGCTCACTTACGAAGGAGGTGGTCTGAGCCTGACCGGCCGCCGCGGGAGAGCGCACCGCACTAGTATAACGAGGAGGCGGCGCAGCGCTGTTCCGGAGGGGACACACATCGCCTGCACGGCACGTGGTGGGACGCACTTGCCAAGTGCAGCTGCTGAGGCTGGCCGGGGCTCCACTACACACCACCCATTCTTCCGCGGGCCGCCGGTTCCGGGCCGGCCAACGCCCCCACGCACCCGCCCCAGCTCTTCCCACGACGGACGGCGCTGATCTGATGTGCACGTCAACCCGGCCGGCGGGCGTGGACCCTCGACGCAGCGAAAAAGGCGATCGAATCGACCGATCAGGCCGTGCAGGAGGAGCGCGCCCTCGCGCTCGCTGCATCGTGCCGAAGGCCGAAGCCGGCATCAGTTACTGCTCCGCACGACGCCTGCCTGCCGGTGCCTTGCCGTGCACACCAGTTCCTTCCTCTGGACGCGTCGCTTCCTGTTCGTGTGCCTGCCAGCTCGTGAACCCGCCCGGTACACTGCTGCTATCACTGTGACCCTGCACGACTCGTCCCTTCAGAGTTTCAGATCCAGCGGCCTCAAAGCAAAGGCAAGCGGCTTGGCTGCCCGGAAGAACGGGAAGCGATCGAGCCCATGCAACGAATACACACACGGTACAGTGCCGCCGAGCTGTGCCGCCGGCGATCCGGCGAGACCAACAAGCAATAATGCGAGGGCGGGCATTATTGCCGGGAAATCGCGCACTGATTGTTGTGGACTCGTAGTGGGGGAGCGACTCGGCTCCATCGACCCGCCTTTCTTTTTATAAAGCCTGACAACTAACTTGACAGGCCGTGCATGATCTATCCAGCTCCCCAGCATCGTCTCTTCTTTATTTCCTTCGAGGATAAGAGGATTTAGGCCCAGTTTAGATCCGAATTTTTTTTGCAAAATGCAAATGTAGCGTTTTTCGTTGTTATTTGGCAATTAGTGTCCAATCATAGTCTAATTAGGCTTAAAAGATTCGTCTCGTGGATTTCGTCTAAACTGTGTAATTAGTTTTATTTTTTATTTATATTTAATGCTTCATACATGCGTCTAAAGATTCGATGTGACGAAAAATCTTGAAAAATTTGACAAAATAAAGTGGAACTAAACAGGGCCTTATAAGAGGATTGTTAAGGATGGATACGCCATACATGGCTGGAGCTCGTGGTCGGCAAGTACGGCCCATGTTCGTGTTTGCTTCCTCCGCAATCTCTCTGTGTTTCGCAGAATCGCAGTGTACAAACGCCAAACCAGCATTACGTCAGTCAAATCGCGTGTGGTTGTCGTCTTCGCCCGACTCGGTCGCTTGTTCAGGAACAAGTCGGTCTGAGCTCTGGAGGGTGGTTGCCTATGAGGCTGTGACGACGCCGTCACTGACTGCAGAGAAACAGTTTTTTGCAGCTTGTGATTTGAGGTCGTTATTACTCCTGTTGGAGTACATGACCGATGCATAGCGTTCAGCCTGTGTTTAAGGCTTGTTTAGATTGCAAATTTTTGTAACTTGGATATTGTAGCACGTTTCGTTTGTATTTGATAAACTTTGTCCGATCATGGATTAATTAGGCTTAAAAGATCCATCTCGTGATTTACAACCAAACTGTGTAATTAGTTATTTTTTTTACCTACATTTAATACTCCATACATGCGTCCAAAAATTGATGTGATGGAGAGAGAGTGAAAAAACTTGGAATTTGGAGGTGATCTAAACAAGGCCTAAGTTCGCGAAATGAAAATTTTTGAATGTCACATCGGATGTTTTAGGATGTGGGAAGAGGTTTTCGAATACTAATAAAAAAAACTAATTACATAGCTTGTTTGGAAACAGCGAGACAAATTTATTAAGCCTAATTAATCCATTATTAGCGCATGTTGGTACTGTAGCACTTATGGCTAATCATGGACTAATTAGTCTTAAAACATTTGTCTCGTGATTTTTAACCAAACTATGCAATTAATTTTTTTCGTCTATATTTAATACTCTATACATGTGCCGCAAGATTTGATACGATAGTTTAGGGTGAAAATTTTTAGGAAATAAAGGCCTCAGTCAATGCAGCGAGCAGGGGTAGTGGCACAAAAGCAACTCTGTGGTTCGTGGTGCAGTTGGTAGGTGACGAGACATGACACGCACGTAATCCTGTTCGCTCGTTGGTTCTAGGACCAATCCAACAAACCAGCGCTAGACTTATCGATCTAGAAACCGATCAGAACCTGCCGACGAAATCAATCAGCTGGGACGATCGCACGCGGGGCTGGAGCTTAAGCCCTTGTTTAGTTGGACTCTAAAATTCAAAAAGTTGCTACAGTATCTGTCACATCGAATGTTTATAGCCCGTGCATGGAGCATTAAATGTAGACGAAAAGAAAAACTAATTGCACAGTTTGGTGGGAAATTGCGAGACGAACGTTTTAAGCCTAATTAGTCAATGTTTGGACACTATTTGCCAAATAAAAACGAAAGTGCTACTGAGAGGCTCAAAATCCAAATTTGCTTGAACTAAACAAGAGCTAAACTTTTCAATTGAACACCATTCAGGTACTAGAGGTAAAGTAATTATACATGAGACTTTTTTCTGTGTGTCATTATAAAAGATCTGTGTGTTTCTGGAAAAATTCAACGGTCTTCAGCGCCACTACTCTAACTTTTTCGGGTCTTCCATGCCACTTCCGTTAGTTCAGGCTCTAACGCCGTCAAACTGCAGGTGTGAAAAGACGAAAATGCCCTTAAGTTCAAATATGTTATTATGCATCTTAACGACTTCAAATGAAAAAACTCAAAACTAGAAAGTTGTAGATCTCGTCGAGATCTATAATTTTCATATAAAATTTATTTTCATTTAATTCTACAAAAAAAATATGATTTGATATGATTAATATATCTTAGAAAAATCATCATATTTTTTTGCGGAATTAAATAAAAATAAATTTTATATGAAAATTATAGATCTCGACGAGATCTACAACTTTCTAGTTTTGAGTTTTTTCATTTGAAGTCGCTAACATGCTAAAAAATTAATAACATATTTGAACTTAAGGGCATTTTCGTTTTTTCACACTGCAGCTTGACGCGTTAGAGCTCGAACCGAAGAAGTGGTAAAAAAAAAAAGTTGGAAAGAGAGGCTACCAAGATCACGAATTTTTTTCAGAGGTATACAGAGGATTTCGATCTTTTATAATGGCACGCACAGGGAAAAGTCTCATTATACATTGCATGACTGCATCAAGGCTTTTCCTATCACCACCAATTCAACATCATCAGCACACTCACCGCTGCTAAAACGAAAGAATTCATCTGAGGACGAAGAAGTGTTAAGAGATTCATGAAACTTCAACAAAGAATAAACAGCACACGACAAACGCCCTACGACAAACGCAAGAAGACAGAACAGAAAGATCTCTTTGTTTTTCTTCTTCTTCCGAACCTTCCATGAGTTACCGAATGACCACTACGCTGCTGCCTGACAAGTGACAAGAACACAGGTGATCGAACGGACACGGACCTCAGCTCTGGCGGATCGATCCGGTGGTCCTCAGCGGCCGGTCGTCCGCCTCGTCCATGGACGCGCTCCGGCCGGACCGCGCCGCCGTCGACGCCGACGCCATGCCGCCGAGCGCCTCGATGCGCGCCACGATCTCGGGCATCGCCGGCCGCTGGTCAGGGGCGGGCTCGGTGCAGTCCATGGCCAGCCGCAGCATCTCCACCATCTCCTCCTCAGCGCCCGGGTGCCTGAGCAGCTCCGTGTCGAACACCTCGGACGTCCACTCCTCCTTCACCACGGAGCGCGCCCACCGCGGGAGGTCCACGCCCTCGTCGTGCAGCACCGCGTGCGTCGGCGCCTTCCCCGTCAGCAGCTCCAGGAGCAGCACGCCGAAGCTGTACACGTCGGCCTTCTGCGATACCCGGCGCAGGTCCGCCACCACCTCGGGCGCGCGGTACCCCGCGACACGGGTCGTCGGCGCGCCCGCGGGACCGACGAGGTGCGCGAGCCCGTGGTCGGCCACGCGCGCGTCCACGGAGCGGCTGAGGAGGATGTTGGAGGACTTGATGTTGCCGTGCGTCACCATGGAGCCCGTCGCGTGGATGTACTCGAGGCCGCGCCCCGAGGCCAGCGCGATGCGCCTCCTCGACTCCCAGCTCAGCGGCGACCGGCCGGAGCCGCGGTTGCCTGCAATGCAATTAGGAACCCCGTCAGAAAACCTGATTCAATTCGGTCATCAAAACAGAGAGGGGTCGGTTGACATCGACAAGAACGAACAGAGCACGTACCGTGAAGCATGGAGGAAAGGCTGCCCATGGCCACGAACTCGTACACCATGAGCTTCTCGTCCTTGCTGAAGTAATAGGCCTGCAGGGGCACGACGTTGGGATGGTCGATCCCGCCGATGGCCGCGACCTTGTCCCGGAACTCGCGCTCCGGCAACGAGGTCTCCTTGAGGCGCTTCACCGCCATGACCGGCCCAGACTCGATCGCGGCCTTGTACGTGGTGCCGTACGTGCCCTTGCCAAGAACCTCGGCGGACGCGCGCAGCAGGTCCTCGAGGTCGTAGGGCCGAGGAATCCTACCGAAGAAGAAAAGCTTCTTCCGTCCCGCGGCTGCGGCTGGTGGGACTGAAGGCAGCGGCGGTCGCGCGTCTGAGACGCGTGGAGTGTAGCCGTTGGGGCTCATTGCCTCTTTGCTGTGCAGGGCCAGCTCCGCCGCAACGGCGTCATGGTTGCGGTAGGTTGGTCTCGGCTCCCGGCGCAGCGCGCCACACGCGAGGACGAGGACGGCCGCGATGAGCAGGAAGCCAAAGGCGCAGCCAATCACAATGCCAGCGATGGCGCCGCCGGCGAGGTGATGCCTGCCTCGTCCGCGGCTGTCAGTCGTCGGGGCCGGTGCTTCGGGCGGGAGCGTGGGAGACTGAGAGGACGGCGCTTCCGAACTCGGCGCTCGGCACGGTGGGAGGGGCTTGCCGCACAACGGCATGCCGAGGAAAGACGTGGCCGGCATGCCGCCGAAGCTCGTGGGTATCTCGCCGCTGAGGTTGTTGAAGGAGACGTTGAACGAGGTGAGCGACGGCATGCTGACATTCGGCAGCTCACCGGTGAGGCGGTTGCCGTCCAGGAAGAGCAGCTGCAGCCGCCCGTTCTTGGCAATGGCCGGCGATATCCTCCCGAGAAGCGGTTCTCCGCGAGGTTGAGCTGCGTCAACGCCGGCAGCGCCAGCACCTCCGCGGGGAGCTCGCCGGAGAGGAGGTTGGACTGCAAGTTGATCACCCGGAGCTCGACGCAGGAGGCCAGGTCCCGAGGCAGCGGGCCGGAGAGCGCGTTGTACCGCAGTGACAGCACGGCGAGCTTGGTGAGCCCGCCGAGCGGGCCGACGGGGAGAGCGCCCCGGAGGCCTTCCCCGGGCAGGTGGATCTCCGTGACGCGGCCCCCGGTGCAGACGATGCCCGTCCAGGAGCAGGCCGGCTGGGACGAGTTCCACGACACGGTCGCCGACCCGAACGGCGCGAGGAAGGCCTGCAGCGCCGCGGTGTCCGAGGCCAGGTCGTCGGCGCCCCGGGCCGCGCCGGCCGCCAGGGCCAGCAGCAGCACGGCGGCGGCGCGCGGCGGGAGCATGGCTGGCTGTGTCGCGCCGCGCCTTCTCTTTCCACCCCGGGCGGCCTGATCACACCATTCGGGGGCAGCTGCTGGGGAGGGAGAGGAGGGAAGACCGGAAGAATGGAAACAAGACAGTCGGATATCGGAAAGAAGCTTTTTTTCCGGCGCTGCGCTGTTTAGGTGCAGCAGGGGGGGGGGGTGGGTGCGGCGCCGCGAGCTCGCAACGGTGCGTGAATTGTGATCCACGGTGAGATTTGGACGGTTTCTGCACCGCCGGATGGAACGTTCTATGGCCCTGATGCAAGAGTCTTGGGCAGTGAGAAAAAAAAGGGGAGTTGCTACGTGCTGAATGAGAAACAGATGTCAATCTGAGCTGGAATCGTATCGATCAAATCAACAAGTGTGTTAGGCAATGTTTGGTATGACAGACAACAACCTACATAAATCATGTACCGCATCCCTCCTACTTGTAATAAAGAAAGACGATCCTAATCCAGCTCGCTTGATGGACGGACGTCACGCAACTTGGCGCGTCGCGGCGAGATGCACGCCAAGAGTTGTTCTGCTGCCGTGGCACGACCAAGAGAGTAAACGGGCGCGGCGAGCTCGACCGGATCTTGGAGCCATAACCGTCAGCGCTGGTGGGTGGCCAGTAAATGTCATGATGGGGTTGATGGCGTAGTCGTCGGGACTGTTTCGCAGTAATCACTGTCACCATAGATGCAGCAGTGGTGCTAGCTCCCAAGCTACCGACGTCAACCGCCTTTCGTTTCTGTTAAGGCCATGTTTAGGGCTTGTTTAGATGTAAAAAATTTTACAAAATGAATACCGTAGCGTTTTCATTGTTATTTAGCAAATAGTGTCCAATCATAGTCTAATTAGGCTTAAAAGATTCGTCTCGTGGATTTCGTCTAAACTGTGTAATTAGTTTTATTTTTTATTTATATTTAATGCTTCATGCATGTGTCCAAAGATTCGATGTGACGGAGAATGTGAAAAATTTTGCAAAATTTTTTGCAAACTAAACTGGACCTTAGATCCCACCCAAAATCCAAAAATTTTCAAGATTTTTCGTCACATCAAATCTTGTGATATATGCATGGAGCATTAAATGTAGGTAAAAAGAATAACTAATTGCACAGTTTGCCCATAATTGACGAGCCGAATCCTTTAAGCCTAAATAGTCCATAATTTGACAATTTTTGTTAAATACAAACGAAAATGCTACAGTAGCTTAAAAACTAAAAAATTTCGCATCTAAATAGGGCCTAAGCCGTGCAATGTGATCAGCCACTGATGAAAGCGGAAGCACTTCCTTTTCGTCCCTTCCAAAACCAAATTCCTAAAAAATGCTATAGTAACCATCACATCGAATTTTGCGATACGTGTATGGAGCATTAAATATAGACGAAAAAAACTAATTGCATAGTTTGGTTGGAAATCGCGAGACAAACATTTTGAGCCTAATTAGTTCATGATTGAACACTAATTGTCAAATAAAAATGAAAGTGTTACAGTAGCCAAATTCTCAAATTTCACTCAACTAAACACAGCCTCACTCATCTGCACGCACCGTTTTTGAAAGTGTGACACTGTCAAGCTGATGCAAAGCGTAGGCACGCGCAGGCGAGGTGAAAAGCCTGTTCGTTTGCTCGTAAACGATCGTAAATTTCCAGTCGAGAATAGTGTTTTTCTCTCACACTAAACCATGGTAAATTTGTAAATAATCCACGATACGATACGACCTTCCGAACAGGCTGAAAATCTGGAGAGCAAAGACAGACGACCGTCCAGCGGAAACTCCCGAACAGGCTGAAAATCTGGAGAGCAAAGACAGACGACCGTCCAGCGGAAACCCCTTTCAGCTGGACCGTCAGTTGCCTTCTGCCCTACTCGGCTGGCCTGACCTCGACGCGTATGCGGTGTGCACGCCATGAACGGTGCAGGATCACAGAGCATCCGGTGAGTGCCTGCCAGAGAGGGAGAATCTACGCCTTCGTGGACTTTGTTCCTGCACGAATACGTTGACTTTTTCGTATGAGACCATTTTCGGTTGGCGGGGCCCCCGCCCTTCAACTTCGACCCCTCGTTTTCCTTCTGTGCCAAGCAGAAAGGTTCTGCTGATGCGACCGCCATCTCCTGTACGCGGTTTGGGCGTCAGCAGCGTGGCTGTACGCACGTACACACATGTGCTGGATGTACGCGTGCTAAATTACGTTTGTTTTGCTTGCTGTATAAGCAAGGGCTCCGCGTATACAAGTACAGCCTTCATAAAATTTGCTTAAAGGGGCATCATCACCTGAGATACTGTGGGCACAGAGTACACCAGAGAATAATCGCTTAATCTGACGATATAAAGGTTGACAATTCAATTATATGCCTCTAAGTTATGCCATGTATGAATATTTCGTTTTTTCTTTTTTTTGTTTGATTGACTGGCGTGCGACGCGTGTTCTATGTACAGTACCAAATGAACAGCTAGTTTCCTTCTGTACAGGATTATTGAGCTCTCCGTTCTTGTATAGATTTTTTAGCAGATTGTATAGATTGCCAGATTGGGAGCAGCATCGGCATTCACAGTAAACGTGAGCCCAGCATTCACAGTGCACAGTGCCAGATTGCAGTTTGGGATCCAGTAGGGTGCGCTGAGATTTTTGCAATCAGGCCATGATTAGTTTCTCTCCTAAAGTTTATTCCATTTCACGTACATATATGGAGAATTAAATATAGATTAAAAATAACTAATTACATAAATTGTGATTAATTTGCGAGATGAATTTTTTAAGTATAGTTAGTCCATAATTTGACAATGTGATGCTACAGTAAACATATACTAACGATGAACTAATTAGACTTAATAAATTAAATCTTGCATGAGAATTAAATTGAGACTAAAAATAATTTGGGCTTGATTCATTTGGTTAATTTGAAATTTTTTTATAGTTAGTCCATAATTTGTCTTTGGATTTTTGAGAGAAAAAAAACATTTAACTAATTTTGGTTTAAAATTGCCTCATGGAAACGAGGAAGCGAAACATGTTGTTTGTTTTATTATTATTGTTCGAACAGTCCCACGTGACACCCCGATGTAACATTCGATGTGACATCCCTGATTTAAACAAATAATCAAATCCTATAGCTGTTGGTAGGAATAGAGTAGGAAAAAAAAGCAGCAGAGGTCAGTGTGCCTAAACTGCAGACTCTCGTCGCTGTTGGAACAGTTCCTTTGTCCCGAAACGCCTTTAACGCTGGATCTTGGATCGCAAGATGATTTCTGTACTTGAGAAAACGACCGGCCTGGCTGTTGTGGCTAGCTGTCAACGGTAGAGGAGCTCGGAGTAGTAGTAGCAACTACGGCAGACTTTCTATAAGTGATCAAAGCATGTTCCGTAACGTATGCACGGTTTCGTACCCACCTTTTTTAATTATAATAACAGGTTAACGTTGCATATGGATGACGAATGCGGCTGGGCTGTATGATCCGTGCTCGGTGGGTGTACCGGAGCGCTCTCTGGCGAAGGACGCGGCTCACTCATGGCAAGGGCACCGCCTCGCTCTACTCGGGTCGGCGCGGCAGCGGCTGGCAACCAACCGGAGGCCAGGGGCCTGAACGGATCCGTCCGCACAGGGACCGGACCGCCTGTCCGCTTGGCGTTTCCAATTCCATCCACCGCGCGGGCGCGGGACAGGACGCCCGGTTCTGTCGTTTAGGCGCGACGAGAGGAACTCGCGGCTCGCGCGGCGCCGGCGGCCGTCCGTGCCGGTTGAAGGGACGGCACCCGAACTGGCGGGGGCGGCCGAAGCGGCGACCGGGCGTAGGGAATGGTGATGAGACCGACGGGGAGTCGATCAGCGTCACCGATCAGCCTTGCCCTTGCACGTTCTCCTCTGCTGCTGGGGATCTCGTCGCGGTCCTGCTGCATGGCGTGGCCCACGCCGGCGGGTTTGGCGGCCACGTTTTGGGACGGTTTTTAACCGCATTTTCTTTTGGGTTGGGTTTAGGGTTCCACGGTGCCACGGTGGTGGGATCAGGTGGGTTGGCCAGTGTTAGTGAGAATTTTATGAGTCTGTGATATGGTACAATATAAATGAAGAGAGATAATCAAAGTTTCATGAGATAAAATGTATTTTATAAAGATGAAACTATTATACTTTGCTTTCAACATATAATAGTCTTGAAAATTGGGATACGAAACCTTCATTGGGACTAGCCTTGTAATCGGCTATTCGGCTTCACTAAGATTACCTCTGGTGGTACTGGTGCCGACGTCGCCGTGCCCTGTTGCTCGAGAAAATAGATGTCTCGTACCTTTTCCTTCGAGGAAAAAAAAGTGTGTTGTCACTTGACGATAGGCATAACTACAATCATTTTGCATTAATGCATTTACTTGTAATCTTGCAAACCATGACCACATGCAATCCAATATTGTAAAACCTCGATAATGATTTTTATGTAACGCTGCATAAGTGCCCATATATAGGTGTGGATTTCCTATAGGTGTATATGTTTGACACATGAAACAAATATGTTTACTGGGCCAATGAAGAGATTGCTAATAAGAGTCAGCCTGTTCGCTTGTTGGTTTCAGCCAGGGCTTATCAGCCATGGTATAGTGTTTTTCTCTCACAATAAATCAGCTGTACAAACCAGCACAAACGGCTTATCGAACCAGCGAACAGGCTGAACGTGGGATCCTATATAGTTCATCATGGGCTAAAAAGTTTTAGAGTTCATGGGCTGAGAAAAGGCCTGGAGAGTGGCTCGAGATTTTTAGTCTCTGTGGGCTCTACGTTCACATTGGCAGTTAGGTACCGTGGAGCTTCATTTTTTGGTGCCTTTTTTGTTAGCTCAATCCTTAGCTTGAGGATGGTGAACTATCTTCCTTTTTCTGCTGCCTTCTCACCCCTTTGTAAAATCCATAAGGACTTCCTTGTTTGCATGTAAATTACTTATGCCATTTGCAATAAAAAAGTTCAGGTGGCCTTTTTGCCTGCCTCAGTTCCTTAGAAAAATTACCGAAAAGAGGAACGAAACTTGTTTGTGGCATTCGAAGACTTGCAGAAACCGTATGAAGCTAGTTTCAAAATGCTGAAATTGCATCGAATTTCATGTAGTAAGTTCCAGGGACTTCAATGAAACTTGCTAGTCCAAACCGTTGCGCGTATGCCATACCATTAGAAGACTGACGACCTGCTAGTCCAATTCTGATGTTGGATAGATTAGACGTAGGTTTCGAAAGATGTGGTATAGCAAAACTATAGTTTTTGTAAGTAAAAAGGTATAAAATTGTGAGCTTTTTTTTAAAAAAAACCACAGTACTTATTTATCATTTTATTAAAAATATTTTACATACAAACCTTTGTCCCTTCGGAAATGACAAATCACAAGCCATACGATATCAGGTGACAAGAAATCCATAGAGATTTTCTTTTTTTTCCCCCAAGAAACCTCCTTGAACTTTTTTTTTTGGATGAAAATCTTCGGCCGTTTGGATCTTCCCATGCTTTTCTGCATGGCCACGTATTCCATACTCCGTCGTGACCCCATATCTGCGTGGCTATGGCATGAGCTCCACATCATATACAACTGGGCCCATACGGCCATACCCCGTTGTGACCCCATTTGTCATGCAGTACCCACAAGTATTCGACTCCTTTTCATCATCGAAAAAAAAAATGATACGACTTGTCGACCACCCACGTCCGATCCTTTTGTCCGGCTCCACACAAAACGAAACCCATGCGCCACGCACCGACTTTTCGGGCCCACTGGAGATACGAGACCCACAGGCCAGGGACACCGCCCACAACTTATCCGCAGATACCTCCAGAAGCCTCCAACAGAACCCCACGGCTGCTACTCTATTGCTGTGTAGTACGGAGTACTAGTTCTACTCCCCCTAGCTTTCCTGTTTCCAAGCGCTTCGCCTTCCAATCTCTCCACGCCCGCTCGCCATCACCGCCGTTCGCCCACGCCTGCGCCGCCGCAGTCGCCCGTGCAGATCCCCAGCTCCGTCCTAGAACCAACACAGCCCCAGGTTTCTTCCAGTTGCAACCGATTCCACCGGAACCGCCGCACGAGCACCCCAAAGCTCGTATCCTTTCCTCCGTTTATTTATTTCAATTCAATCCAATTCAAATTTCGTAGTGTTTTTTTGCCCTAATTGGGTCACAATGGGCGGCGATAAGAAAGGCGTTTCCGGTGCCGGTTGCTTGAAGCCGCTCAACCGCGTCTCCCCTGCCTACGTGCCCGGCGCCGGCACCGGCGCCGTGTACTTCCTCGTCGGCTCCGCGCTCGGCGTCATGGCGGTGCTCTACGCATCCGGGCTGGCGGAGTTCGGCGGCGCGTGGGCCTCCGGGGCGCGGTGGGCTGAGGTCGGCGGCGGAGAGTGGGCCTCCGCGGCGCGGCGGGCTGCTCAACTGGCCGGATCGGTCGGCGCCCACCACCGCCTGCTCGTCGCAATCTCGCTCCTTTTCCTGGCCGTCAGTGTCTGGCGCCTCGCCAAGCGCTGCGCCGCCGTGGAGGGGCGCGTCGGCAGCACGGACTCCGCGGTGCGTGCGATGCAGGTGGGGGGAGTCGTGTGCGCCTTGTGCGAGTCCAAGATTCGGGCCCTGAAGAGAGGCCGCCGTGGCGTGGAGCGCACCCGCTCGGACGACTCGAGCGCTTGTCCTGACAAGCCGGTCTCGAGGTCGCTGGCTGCTGAATTCGAGCAGGAGGCTGCCAGGGAGGAAGACGACAATGATGGAGAGACCAGCGATTCAGAAGAAGGCAATGTGCAGTATCTGAGGAGGAGGCTCAAGGAGGAGAGGCTGCTGAAGGAGGTTGCCCTCGAGGAGCTGGAGAAGGAGAGGCATGCTGCAGCGTCTGCAGCTGACGAGGCCATGGCCAAGATTGCGTGCCTGCGTAGCGAGAAGGCGCTGGTGGAGAGGGAGGCGCGGCAATTCTCGGAAATGATGAAGCAGAATCAGATGTATGACCGGCAGGTGATTGAATCACTTCAGTGGGTGATCATGAAGTCTGGAATGCAAGGCTGGGAGCCCGAGGCCATATCTGATCGAGCCGTGTCGGAAACAAGCGAGGATGACAGAGATAAGAAGTAGCTAATCTCTTGGTTATTGGTAGTTGAATGGAACGAGGAAGGTCCTGTTCTGGAGAAGTCATTGCTTGCTTGAGTTCATCGCCCTCTGATCAGCTTTCAGCAGCCAAACAGGGAATGCCCAAGTTTTGAAAACTCGGATGTTCCTCTACTATGCAAAGCTCTTCAGGAGAAATATCTAAAATCTACCTGTAAATATACATCTTTTGTAAGCTACCTAGTTACTTATCTGATATGAGCAACACCTGTACTTGATCGTTCTACCTTGCAAATGCTCATTGCTATCTATCAGTGGCCTATTGTTCTTGTGACCTCTGAATTTTTTTACAAATTTTGACATTAGAAGATGGATTTCAGCATTAGGATTGTCAGATATCCGTCATACCGTGTTCGAGATATCCGTCATACCGTGTTCGAGCAAAGCATAATGAATCGTAGGAATGCAATATATTTGTTTCAATGTAGTTTTAAGATGCTGAAAATAACTTACAGAAAGTGCATTAGCTATCTCTGTCATCTTATTCGAATATTGGCCACGCTTCAATTTCCCCTGTCTAGTGCTCAAGCCTCAAGCACCTCAGTGAGCAACAGCTTGATAGGTGGGAGGGAGAGCGATTTGGTGCTGGAGATGACGATTGGGGTGAGTACCAGCTTGATGCGGAGAGGAAGATGCTGATTGTCTCTTCTGCACTACCAGCTAGGTTAATTTTATTCTCTGATGTTTGGTTTTGCACTTTTGCTGCCCCTTAGCCCTTCTTTCTTGTCCCAAGCGAGGACATGAGCAGCAGGTTCAATGATGGTTGAATCCAATTTAGCAAAGTAGCAGACCAATTCAACTATGGAGGATCGGGATCAATGCCGATGCTAATTTGTCCTATATTTGTGCTGCAACTACGGCCATTGAACTTAAGTCATACTCAGTAGTTCATGCAAAAGCTATTCCATGCTACCAACTTGCAAGTATTTTTTTTTTTGAGGGAATGCAAGTAATTTCAGTTGGGGCGCTACTATTTAGTTTTGGATTACTGCAAGTTCTACAGTCTTGTTTCCCAGGCAGGGCAAATATTCTGCTTCTATTACCTAGCGGAACTCTTAATTTTATTTGTGAAATCTTTGGAGCAATCTCTCCTTGGAATTGAACATTGAACTGTATCAATGTACCTTTTTTTCAGACGCGTTTTTGGCAATTTTTGGGCTCCTCTTGTGTAACCACCAAGGTAATCTTGGTTTTCTTCAATTCTTTAGTCCCTTTCAGTAGCTGTAGGTTCATATTGCAATACTGTTTGTGTATATGAGCATGAGCTGCTTCCTTATTTGGCCAATCTAATCACACTGGCCACTAATCTGTTGCAATGTGCCAGCAGTGTGAACACTCATTCTTCTAGTTTACCTGTGGTTCTATCGTCGAGTTAATGGTGGTGCCATTAATTAGTGGTGTTGTGCGGCTCAGTTTCTTGTGTGTAGCCATATTGCAATAAAACCTCTTCCATCTTGGCATAACAAAAACTCGACCACAGGGGGGAAGAAGCCCCTGGGCATTGAAATAAGAAGCTGTACCAGGATTTGAACGCGGACCGGCAAGGGGAGACCCCAAGCACACTGCTCAAACCGGTATAACTTGTGAGAAGCTGGTTTCATCTTGGCATAACATTGGGTTGAAATCGTATCTAGCTTTAATTTGCATGATAGAAGGACAGATAGCAGAACTTAGTAACTAAAATGTGCTTCTGGGAGTAATCAGGAGAAATTTTTGGTATATACTGCTTTCCTTGATCATCATTTTGTTAAGCCTGGGTTCAGGACGTGCACAGTTTAGCCACTTCGCCAGAGGGGCATGTTTTCCCTTTGAAATGGAAATGACCCTGCGTGTTATATTGATTATGGTGACCTATAGCTCATGCTTATGCATGGATGGTTAGATCCAGGCTTTAATGTTTATATTAAATACAATGTTCCTTTTCTTATATTTAATTTTCCTAGTTTCCAAGTGAGAACAGAGCATTGAGGTTGACTCATATTTTTATGCAGAGATCTGAGAACAAAACATTGAAAAACATCGCAGTTCACAGTGGCAGATGTTTTGTTGTAGTACTGATCCATAGCAATTGTATGAATATAAACGCAAGCCTTTACTTCTTGTGTTCACTTATTTACTGTTATGACCGGCGTCTATTATAATAGTCGCAGGCCCATTAGTGGCTAGAGGAGGACGCCGGCTATAGGGGCTAAGAGCCCATACTATTATTATTTGCTATTTATGGTATTTATTCCTTAATTATAGGATCCTAGAGAGGATAAGTACTCTGTAAACAATTAAGATTGGAATTAAGCAGAAGCAACATATTTGTTGCCGGCTTCCCTTGGGAGCCCTAGCCGCACCTCCTCTTCCTCCTTGCGCCGTGATCACAACGGTGCTAACCCGCCGCCGTTTCCCTAAGCCTCGCCCTCCGCTCTTCCACCCCTATAACCTACGTAGCAACTTCGGTAAGGCATCAAGTCATATCAATCTGGTATCAGAGATGTCAAGTTCTCTTCGCACCTCCACCAGCCCACTGCCGCTGCCGCCAACCACCACTGCTGCGCAGCCTACATCCTCCTCCCTGCTGTCATCCGCCTCAGCGGCCGCTGCGTCTTCTACAATGTCGATGGAGCAGATGACCGCGGCCATCCACGAGCTGTCCCGTTCCATGGCCGCGATGCAGTCCTATCTCATCAGTTCGCAGCAGCCGCCTCCCCCACCGCGGCCACCGCCGCGCAATCGGCCATGGCCTCCCTGCCGCGGTGTTCCCTGCTGGGATGCCCCAGTCCAGCACAACGGGTGTGCCCATCCATCTACTGTGGATGCCGCCCTCTCCGTCGCCGATCCCATCTTATGCCTTGGCCTCGACGGTAGGGCCGGTGTATACGATGGCAACGTTCCCGACAACCATGACGTTGGCTGCCCCAGCCCCTACCACAGGCGCCCTGATCCACTACGGTGGGGCGGTCCAGCAGCCCTCCTACACGGAGGGGGTTTCTATGAGGGGCGTTGATGGCCCTCTACTCTACGGCGGCAAAATGCAGCACCACCCCGGCGCCTCGCCGTCCACAACCTTTGCTCTAGAACCAGCAGCTCCGGGTGTCAGCCACGGCGCTCACCCTCCGCGCTTCTACAAGTTGGAGTTCCCCACCTATGATGGCGTCGAGGATCCCCTCAATTGGCTCAATCATTGTGACCAGTTCTTCCGCGGGCAGCGCACCCTCGCCTCAGACCGCACTTGTCTCGCGTCGTACCATCTCACCAACGCGGCCCAAACATGGTACTACGCCCTAGAGCAGGACGAGGGCATGCCTACGTGGGATCGTTTCAAGGAGCTGCGCAATCTGCGTTTTGGGCCGGCGGTTCGTGGGACCCGTCTATCCAAACTTGCTCGCCTGCCATTCACCTCCATGGTACAGGACTACTCCGACCACTTCAATGCAGTGCTCTGTCATGCTCGAAACCTCTCCTCGCCCCAGAAGGCGGAGTTGTTTGTGGGCGGGCTGCCGGAGCACATCAAGGTCGACGTGGAGCTGCGGGAACCCTAGGACCTCCAAACGGCCATGTATTTGGCTAGGGCTTTTGAGCGGCGCGCCGCTGCCACGATGCCAGCCACTCCTCCACGTGGCGTCCGGCCTCCTCAGCGTCCGAGCATCCCAGCGTCGCTACGGCCTGCTGCAGCGGTACCAGCAGCCCCAGGTGCGACCACAACTCAGGCACCAGCGGGCGCTGTGGTCCCTGCTCGTCCTTTCCGCCGCTTGTCCCCAATGGAGCAATTGGAGCGTCGCCGCCAAGGTCTCTGCTACAATTGTGATGAGCCCTATGTGCGCGGTCATGTGTGCCAGCGCCTATTCTACCTCGAGTAGGCGGATTTCCTCGACGATGAGATCCCAGCGGAGGTGGCCGCTACTGCTGCATTTCCAAAGGAGGCTGCTATGCATGCGCCTGCCCCAGCAGTGGTGTAGGAACCTGTAGTCCAGCCTCAGGTGTCCCTCTACGCCATCGCCGGCATTCGAACCGAGAATGCTATGCTCCTTCTAGTCTCCGTGCATGGCCATCGTCTTGTGGCGCTCCTCGACTCTGGCTCGACGCACAACTTCATCAACGCTGATCTCCTGCGTCGCCTAAATCTCTCTACAGCTCCGCACCCTACCATGCGGGTACTGGTGGCCAACGGCGATTGTGTGCCTTGCGAAGGCGTCGCCCGGGATGTGGCCTTGGCCATTGGTACAGAGGAGTTCACCATCAGCTGCTATGGCATCAGCCTGGGTGGTTTTGATCTTATTCTTGGCGTCGAGTTCCTACGTACACTGGGTCCTATCCTCTGGGACTTCGAGGATTTGTGCATGGCTTTCACACGGGTCTCCCGGTGCATTCTGTGAAAGGGCCTGGGCTCCCCCCGCGACGACATCTGGGAACCGGCCGCGTGGGCGATCGCCGCTGCCTCCTCCCAGCCACTACTGGACCGGCTCCTGGAGCAGTTTGAGCCGGTCTTCGCCGAGCCACAGGGGCTCCCTCCGATGCGGCCGTATGATCACCGTGATCCACCTCATGCCGGGCAGCTCCGTAGAGTCGTTTCACCCCTATCGCTACCCACAGCTGCAGAAGGATGAGTTGGAGCGTCAGTGCGCTGCTATGCTCGCCCAAGGCATCATCGGCCGAAACCGCGTCGCTTCGTTTTCGCCCCGTCTTTGTTGGTGCACAAGGCGGACAACTCCTGACACTTTTGCATCGACTACCAGGCCCTCAACGCCAAGACATCCAAGGACAAATTCTCGATTTCGGTCGTCGATGAGCTCCTCGACGAGCTTCATGGGGCTCCCTTCTTCACCAAGCTCGATCTGCGCTCAGGCTACCACCAAGTGCGGATGCACCCCGACGACGTCGCCAAGGCGGCGTTCCGTGACTCACCATGGCCATTTTGAGTTCTTGGTCATGTTGCTCGGCCTTTCCAACGCGCGGCGACTTTCCGTGCTTTGATGAACGACGTGCTCGCCTTTTTGCGAGGTCCATGCTTGTGTTTTTCGACGACATACTCATATATAGCGCCTCGGGCCGAACACTGCAGACACCTCAACATCGTCCTCCACGCACTTCGAGCGCACTAGCTCCACCTCAAAGCGCCAAGTGTTCCTTTAGGCGTCTTTGGTGGCCTACCTTGCCCACGTAATATCAGGCTGGCGGCGTCGCCATGGACGCCGACAAGGTGGTCATGATCGCCTCGTACAAGACCTCACTCCGCCTGGCTGCGGGGCTTCTTGGGCCTCTCGGCTATTACCGGAAGTTCATCCGTGACTTTGGCCTCATTGCCATGCCATTGGCGCGTGCCTCCTGCGGAAGGAGGCATTCGCTGGGGACGACGAGGCGACCCGCGCGGCTCGAGCACTCAAGGGTGCCCTGTCCACGGGACCCATCCTCCAAATACCCGACTTTGACAAGCCATTCGTGGTGGACTATGACGCGTCGGGTGCGGGGTTTGGCGCTGTTCTCCACCAAGATGCCGGACCCCTTGCTTTCTTCAGCCGACCCTTCGCTGCTCGTCATCTCAAGCTCGCCGCCTACGAACGCGGGCTGATTGGGCTGGTTCAGGCTGTACATCACTGGCGACCATACCTATGGGGCGTCATTTTCTTGTTCGTACAGATCACTACAGCCTCAAGTTCCTGCTGGACCAACGTCTCTCAACTGTACCTCAACACCAGTGGATCATCAAGTTGCTTGGCTTTGATTTTCTTCTCGTCTTTGAACATCGTGGCGGATGCGCTGTCCCACCGTGGCATGGAAGAGGGTACAGCTCCTGTTCCCGCTGCTCATGCCCTCTCTGGACCGACGTTCGCCCTCTTCGATGACATCCTCCGGGCTACAGCAGCAGTCGCGGACGCCCAGCAGCTCCTCCAGCGCTTGTAGCTTGGCGAGTTGCCGGCACCATGGCACTTCGACGACGGTCTCCTTCTCCACGGGTCCCGCATCTTCGTCCCTGACCATGACGACCTGAGCCACCAAGTACTCCTCTTGGCTCATTCATCGGGCCATGAGGGAGTCCAGAAGACTCTGTACCGCCTGCGCACCGACTTCTACATTTCGGGAGACCGCGCCCTTGTCTAGGATTGGGTGCGGGCGTGCATCACTTGCCAGCGGAACAAGACGGAGTCGCTCTGACCGCTGTTGCAGCCCTCGATGTTCCGGCCCTGTGTGGGCGGATATCTCCATGGACTTCATCGAGGGGCTGCCCAAGGTCGGCGGCAAATCCATCATTCTCACGGTGGTCGACCGCTTCTCCAAGTATCGCATTTCATCGCCTCTCGTCACCCCTACACCACCGCCTCGTCGCCTGCGTGCTTTCTTCGACGCGGCATCGTTCGATCGCATGGTTTCTTCTTCCATCGCCATCGTCGACAGGGGACCCGTGTTCACCGGTCATGTGTGGCGCGACCTCTTCAAGATGGCCGGCGTCACTTTGCACATGAGCACGGCCTTCCACCCTCAGATGGACGGCCAGTCTGAGGTGGTCAACAAGGTGATTGTTATGTATTTACGCTGTGTTACAGGTGATCGGCCCAGGGCGTGGGTGGACTGGTTGCCTTGGGCGGAGTATTGCTACAACACCTCCTTTCATACCGCCCTGCGTGCCACCCCGTTCGAAGTGGTCTACGGCCGACCGCCCCGCCAATACTACCATACAAGCCGGGGTCGGCGCGGACTGACACGGCCAACGCCTTACTCCGCGGCCGGGATGAGGTGCTCGCTAAGGTCCGGCAGCGCCTCCTTCAAGCGCAGCAGCTGTCTAAGAAGTACTACGACGCCGGCCACCGTGACCTAGAGTTTGCTGTGGGCGATTGGGTTTGGCTGCGCCTGCTTCATCGGACCACGCAGTCTTTGGAGCCCCGGGCCAAAGGGAAGCTTGGCCCTCGCTACTCGGGCCATTCAGTCTTTGGAGCGATTGGCGGGGTTGCCTACCGCCGCAGCTCCCGGACGGGGCCTTTGCATGACGTCTTCCATGTGGGCTTGCTCAAACCTCACAAGGGGGACCCTCCGGCCGCGCCTGCTGCTCTACCGTCACTGTTGGATGGTCGGCTCCTTCCTGCTCCCGAGCGCGCTCTCCGAGCTCAACTCCAGGGGGGGCGCTTGGCACGTCCTCATCCACTGGCGCGGACTGCCCAGCGACGAAGCCACCTGGGAGCTCCTCGACGACTTCAAAGGCCTCTACCCCGACTTTCAACTCGAGGACGAGCCGCTTGCCTGAGCGGGAGAGTTGTTATGACCGACGCGTCTATTATAATAGGCGCAGCCCATTAGTGGCTAGAGGAGGACGCCGGCTATAGGGGCTAAGAGCCCATATTATTATTATTTGCTATTTATGGTATTTATTCCTTAATTATAGGATCCTAGAGAGGATAAGTACTCTGTAAACAATTGAGATTAGAATTAAGCAGAAGCAACATATTTGTTGCCGGCTTCCCTTGGGAGCCCTAGCCGCACCTCCTCTTCCTCCTTGCGCCATGATCACCACGGCGCCAACCCGCCGCTCTTTCCCTAAGCCTCGCCCTCCGCTCTTTCACCCCTATAACCCACGCAGCAACTCCGGTAGGGCATCAAGTCCTATCATTTACATATTTTGATGAAGTGAACATGTGGTACCAACTACGATGAAGCATGATATCAGGATTCTTGGGATTAAGCATGTAATAAGCCTACTAAATCAAGAAGTGACAAAATTCTAGCAGATGGATGGATGTTAATACTTTGTTTGACGATTTTGGTAATTCTTATGATGCATATGGTTTTAAGTAACAATGATGACCAGAGCGGACAACGGCCGCTAGACATGGACAATGATAATGTAGGTTGTTGATGATCTCAGAAAACAAGTGAGTTTCGATCCTGGCAGTGTGTTTTGGTGTGCTTTGCCCCCTGTGAGACAGCAGCTACTACTGAGCTGCTGTGTCTTCCATGCAGGGTGGCACCACTGTCCCGATGGCTGGATCTCTTCTATCCTTTCCTTTTTTTGTAGTAGGCCTCATTTATTTAGTCTCTCATTTAACCGTTGCTAAGAATTGCCATACGAATAGTACTAGCTGATGTGTTGGGCATTCCAAAAGAAAGGCTTCTTGCCATCAGTATTGTTTTGCATTGCAGTGAGAGCAGTAGACTAATTTTATTTGGTCCTATAACACTTAGTTGATTCTGTTTCTATAATTAAGCACTGTTTATGAGTAAGGTTGTAGCTAGCGCATGTGCGCATTCACAGTATGAGAGCTGTGACTTTACTCATAAACAGTGCTATTGTTACGTGGTTACAATTTTACATCACATGCATTACTTTAGTAGCGTGTTGTTACTATGGCCCCGTTCTATCTTCAATGAAATGGGTACAGGTTTGTCATGTTTTCCCCCCCCCTTTCTCTCTTATTCTTGCTTTTATTTCAATAAACATTTTTCTTTATTGCTTTATAAAGCAGCCTTTGCTTACTGCTCTCTCTCCCCAGTAATGCTGAAACCGAACTGTACACTCATTCGGGCTGTTATCTGTTTCCAGCTTTGGCTTTGCTACTCAATATGAGAACACTAAAACAAGTAATGTCAGGGACAGCTACTTCACAAGTACACTTATCTGCATCTTGTATCTGTGTTTGATGCTTCACTGGAAAAAAAACAACAACACATGTATAGTAGATTCCACTGAGTACCCATACTGTTAGGATCGTTAGTGATGCTCCGGAGGTTGTAGCTATGGGACGTGGGAGGTTTGGGACGAGTCTCTCGGCGGTGGTGCACGTTCGACGCCGTCCTGACGGCCGGCGGCAAACAGAGACAAGAGAGAGAGTCGACTGGGGCTCAAGGGCCAGAGAGAGCTTTCTCAATCTCTGCCTGTTTCATTATTGAATAATTGATTGGCTTATATGGCCCAATCTTACAACTGAAAGTTCCTAAAATTACTCCCTGCCTAACAACTTGAACTAAATCAAATCAAGATCATAGAAACTAGGACTCCGAATCTGGACTGAACCTGGGCGCGGTCACCACGCGTCGGCGCATGCGCGCGTTGCACCTAGCCACGTGCACGCTTGCGCCTCTGATACACTTGACCGACCATAACATCTCTCCCACCGTCGACAAACAGCTCGTCCTCGAGCTGGAAGTCCGGAAGGCTTGGCGAAACTCATCGAGGGGTTCCCGTGTAGTTTCATCGGCGACGATCCCCGCCCATTGGATGAGAACATGCCAATCGCCACGACGGAGCCGGGCGCGGCAGGCGTGGTCTCGGAGATTGAAGGATACGGCCGCGGAAGCGGTGGAAGCGCCGGCGCGAAGTCGCAGCGGGTGTCGTGGAAGGGCTTCAAGACGCCAACGTGGAACACATCGTGGATGCGCGCTCCGGGAGCCGCCGCAGCGGTGGCGACGCGTTGCCTATGCGTTCCAAAGACTGAGAACGGCCCACTAAGCGAGGGCTCGGCTTGCCGACGACGGCAAAGCGGCGAGAGCGATTGCGCCGCAAAGGTGGAGGAGGCGAAGAAGCACCCAATCGTCGACGTTGAACTCCAGCGCACGGTGGTGCGCATCATAGTGCTTCTTGGCGTAGTTCTGTGCTTGGAGGAGTCGATCGCGAACATCAGCCAGAAGACGCGCCCCCGTCCCCTGCAGAGTGTGTCGACGATGGCCGTGCGCGCCGTGGCCGGTTCATAGGGCAGCAACGGGAGGTGCCCGGCCATAGACCACCTGAAAAGGCATAGAGCGCAAGGCGGAGTGGAACGCCGTGTTATAGCAGAACTCAGCCCACGGAAGCCACTCCAGCCACGTGCGAGGGCGGTCACCACAGATGCACCTCAGATACATTGCGATGGTCTTGTTCACTGCCTCGGACTGCCCGTCCGTCTATGGATGGAAGGTAGTGCTCATGCGTAGCTGGACGCCCGCCATCTTGAACAAGTCGCGCCATACGTTGCCGGTGAACACGGGATCATGGTCACTCACAATGGAGGCCGGAAAACCATGTAGCCGGACGATATCGGTGAAGAACGTGCGCGCGACCGAGGATGCCGTATACGGGTGGCCGAGCGCAATGAAGTGTGCATACTTCGAAAAGCGGTCGACCACCGTGAGGATGATGCTCTTGCCGTTCACCTTGGGAAGCCCTTCGACAAAATCAAGCGAAATATCATACCAAACCTGAGAGGGCACCTCCAATGGCTGCAGCAGGCCGGCTGGATGTAGTGTGTCTGTCTTGTTCCGCTGGCACACAGAACAGGAGCGGACGTAGTCGCGCACCACCCTGCGATCATGGTCCACGGCGAAGCTGAGGCGGAGCCGCTGTAAGGTCTTCTGGACGCCCTCATGTCCCGCCGTGTGTGCCAGCTATAGCACATCGGCGAGGAGGCGGGACGTCGGCGGAACGTAGACGGCAGACCCACGCAGGATCAGGCCATCCTCGACATGCCACGGCGCACCACGCGACTCCGTTATGGTGTCACGCAGGTGGCGCAGCGTGGCGTCAGCCTGGAGCTCCGCGCGTAGATCGTCGTAGAGGTTGAACGTGGGTGATGACAGGGCAGCAAGGTGCTCTGCCGGTAGCTCGCGGCGAGACAACGCATCGGCAACCGTGTTCAACTTGCCCGGCCTGTACGCCGCAGTGAAATCAAAACCGAACAACTTACTGATCCATTGGTGCTGCGGTACCGTGGAGAGTCGTTGATCGAGCATGTATTTGAGCGCGTAGTGATCCGTGCGCACCACAAACCGGCGCCCCCACAGATAGGGCCGCCAATGGCGCACTGCCTATACAAGGCCAATGAGCTCTCTCTCATATGCCGCCACCTTCAAGTGCCGGGCGGCGAATGGCTTGCTGAAGAAGGCCAAGGGTCCGGCGCCTTGGTGAATCTGCGCGCCAAACCCTGCGTGCGACGCGATCGCGATCCACTCACGAACTCCGTGGTGAAGTCGGGAAGGTGTAGGACCGGCGCCGTGGACAGCGCCTCCTTGAGGGCGTTGAACGCCCCGGCTGCTTCGTCGGTCCACTGGAAGCCGTCCTTACGCAGCAGCTTGGTGAGGGGCGCTGCGACATTGCCGAAGTCTTTGATGAAGCGCCGGTAGTACCCGGTGAGGCCGAGGAACCCGCGGAGTCCACACGCCGACATGGGCTGCGGCCACGACGCCACAGCCGCTACCTTCTCGCCATCCATGGCTACCCCAGACGCGGATATGATGTGCCCGAGGTACGCCACCGACAAGGTGCCGAAGGCGCACTTAGAGCGCTTTGGCTGATGATGCACGCGAGCTCGGTGAAGACCGCACGTAGATGTTGCAAGTGCTTTCGGTCCAGAGGCGCCGATGGTACCCGCGCCAAGATCCAACTTGGTGAAGTATTTGGCACCGTGCGGTTCATCGATGAGCTCCTCGACCATGGGGATCGAAACTTATCTTTGACGGTGTGGTCGGTCGCAAAGGCGCTGTAATCCACGCAAAATCTCCATGACGCGTCCGGTTTCTTCACTAGCAAGCACGGCATGGAGAACGGAGAGGTGCTTTCATAATTATGCCTGCTCAAGCATGGTCGTCGCTCGCGCCTCCAACTCGTCCTTCGAGGTGCGGATAGCGGTAGAAGGACCGCAACCGTGCGGTGTTCGGCAGCAGATGAATGCGATGATCACAGGGGTCATGCGGGTGGCAGCCGACTGAGGGACTCAAGATGTCATTGAAGGAGTCCAGCAGCCGGTCCAACAATGCCGGCTCGGCATCGCGAACCGCATGCAGCCGCCCCGTTGGTGGAGTGTCCGTGCGCATGGAGCCGATCCCCTTCCAGAGGACGCGCTTGCCGTTGTGCGTAACGCCATGCACTGTGTCGTCGAAGTCCCACAAGATAGGGCCCGTGGTGCGTAAGTACTTGACACCTAGGACCATATCGTAGCGCCGAGTGGAATGGTGTTATGACGGTGAAGTGTTCTTCGCCGGCGCGGATGGCTACGTCGCGAGAATAGTCGCAGCACGCCACGCTGTCGCCGCTGGCAACCAGGAGCGCCTTGCCGTGGAAGTGGAGGCCGAGCGGCCATACTGATCGATGAAGTTATGATTGGACCCGAGTCGATGCTATTGAGCTCGTATTTATGGCGATGTGGACTTGCATCATGTCCTCCGGATCCGGTGATCGCGAGAGATGAGCGATGGTACTGTAAACAATTAAGATTGAGGGGGAGTCGTGGAAGTCGGTGAAGCAAGTAGAAGAGGCGCCGCATCGGTGGCCGCGGACGTACGGCTCGTCGCAGTTGTAGCACAGCCCCTTGCTCCGACGATCCGCCATCTCCGTTGGCGACGCCGTTTCGGTCTCGGGTTTCGCCGCGCCAGCTGAGCTACTGATGTGTCCAGCGGGCCGTTGCCGCATGGCGAAGCGTGGTGGTCGGTGGCGCCACCGCACCAGGCAGCAGCTGCTGGCTTCAGATGCAGGCCAATCCCATGGCCCGTTGGAGATCGAGAGGCCCCGCGCTCCACATCGGTGCGGATGGGTTGGGTAGGCCCCGGTGAAGAGCCGCACCTTTGCATCGGGTGAGGGGCTCGGCGGCGCCACGAGCCAAGAACGCCTCCTGGTATGAACGGATCCATCGAACGGTAGCCGCGCCAAATCGAGAGAGAGATGGTTGGTGATGAAGTGACCGGTAACATAGCGCCTTGGTGCCAACGTCGCCGTAGTCGCGCCGAAGCATTATATCAACACCATTCTTGAAAGGACGCCAACCATAACTTGTAATAAGCCTAAGAAAACTTGTTCAAGAACCGAGAGGGTTGTCGACAAAATTCTCGAAGCAGATGGATGGATGTCCCTAATCGCCGAGGCGAGGACATGTCGAACGCACGGCAATGTGTTGAACGGTGGATTGGTAATTCTTATGATGGACCACGACGGAGTCCGTGGGCAGCGGTGGAAGTAACAATGATGACCATAGCGGAGCGGTGGGCCGACGAGGGACATGGACGCCGGTAATGGTGAAATGTGGCCCTCCATTGATGATCTCGCGCAGCACCGTAAACGGCCAAGTGAGGGTTTCGATCCTGGCAACGGTGGTGGTGGTCACGGTGGTGGTATTGGTTGTTGGCGGCGGTGGTGGTTGGGGAAAGCGGCGGAGGTGGTGAGACAGTTAAGCGGACATCTACTGACATCTGATGCAGGTTGTTAGGATCGTTAGTGATGCTCCGGAGGTTGTAGCTATGGGGACGTGGGAGGTTTGGGCACCACTGACGCCGTCCCCGACGGTCGGCGCAAACAGAGACAAGAGAGAGAGTCGATTGGGGCTGGAGAGAGCTTCTCAATCCTTTCATTATTGAATAATTGATTGGCTTATATGGCCCAATCTTACAACCGAAAGTTCCTAAAATAGTCTAACAACTTGAATGAATCAAATCAAGATCCTAGAAACTAGGAGAATCTGGATTGAACCGGGCGCGGTCACCACTGCGGCGCATGCTTGTAGCGTTGCACCTAGCTAGCTGACGCTGCGCCTCTGATACACTTGACCGACCATAAACATACACTGACCTTGTCTATTCCTTGCATATTCCACCTTGTTGATTCATTGGAGAAATAACAACGGCTGGAATAGATTCAGACTCTTGTCAATACCTGCTCCTCTTTTGCTTACCTATTTGAACATTGTTGTTCCTTCCTCATTCTCAAACAATTGCTATTTCCTCACTTTGGTTCGTCGGCAGCATCGCCTGTGCACGCCCAAGAGGTATCCAGATTGTCTGACAAGGCAATTTGTTGCCTAGCTGAGCCACCTCAATATCAAGGCATTTTGATTTCTCTTCTTTCTTTGGCCCTTTCTTTCTTTGACACATGGGTAACTATTGTTATCTAGCTGTTAAAAAATTGGATTTTGGTTTCTTTGCAGGCTGTAACTGAATGCTGAGGAAAAGGGTTCCTGGCTACAGCTTGGGAGTGGGAGTATACACCTAATGTTTTGGTTCGTATGGTGGCCAATAGGTTTTCTGCAACTGGGGTTTGTGCAGCTTGCTTCAACAAGGCTTTTCTTGTTTGCTAACCAGTGAGATTCTATTTGAGATAATCATTTATTCAGATCTATAACACATACTGCAATGAGGATGAATTGAGCATATGACATGGATCTGTAGCTCTTGTGTGTCGCTACTCTTAAACATGGTTGTCTATACCTCGTTATACTGTTATTGTTTCTAATAACCCCGCTCGATTTGAAGAAATTGTGGCCAGTATAGAATACCACTACATGCTGATAATTTATCTGCATAATGCTCAGAAAAATAGCTTCAGATTCAACAGTGCTTTTGTCAGGATTCTTCGGTGTCGATGGATCCTGTTTCTCTTTTGCCTTATTCCATTTATGTCATTGTTTGGACTGTCAACTGATGTGAGCAGGTTACTGTTACTCCTGACCTAATATGGGATTCACTGTTACTTACTACTTGTGAATATTTCTGTTTTTACCTAAAGAGATATTGTGCACATGCCTATTCTCCTATTGGTGATAGGATGAATTTCAATACCCTCTATGGTATTCCTTTGTTTTATAACGACCAGTGACTTCACTCTTCAAATCATGAACATATTTTAGTTGTTGTAGTCCCCATTCTCCCTTCGTTTGAGGTGGGAGTGGCTACGATGAACCGACGACAGTAGAATCTGGATCAATTTGCCTCGCAGCTCTGAACGCATTGTCAAGGCAATGCTTGAGGCGTTCCCTGATCATTCAAGTCGGAGACGGTGGCAAGATGAGCTTTTGGACTCATAGATGGATCCAGGGCATAAGGGATTTACCATATAGATCGACAAATGTGTCTATAGAGTGTTCTGATTACCCCTGCAGATTTACCAACTGAATCAGTTTGTTTTCTGCACCAGTTATCTTTAAACTTGGCGCTCTGCCTCCCAACCGATCAGGCGACCACAATGCACAGAGGCAAAGCCCTCCGCTCTCGCCCCATCCAGCGGCGCCCGCCGGCCGCTGAACCCCCGCCGCCCGTTTCTCCCCCATGGTACGCGGCGCCGCGGTCGACGCTCCCGCCCCCGGGCGAGGCCGATCCTCTCCTCGTCGCGGCGTCCGAGGTTGCGCTCGGCCTCCCCGTCCACCCGGCGCCGCTCCCGGCCGCCGCGCCCGCGCCCCTGCTCCGCCTCCTCCCGGCCTTCACCTCCGCGCACTTCCTCTCCCTCCTCCGCCGCAACCCGCTCGCCCTCCAGCCGCTCCCGCTCCTCTCCCTCTTCCGCGTCCTCCTCGCCTCGCCGCCGGGCCTCTTCCGCCACACCCCGGCCTCCTTCCTCTCCATGTCTCACCTCCTCATCGCCCACCGCCTCCCCCACCTTGCACCCCCCCTCCTCCGCCTCCTCGTCTCCCGCCTTGGCCGCGACTCCCCGCCGCGGCTCCTCCCGCTGCTCCTCTCCGCAGCCTCCACCGATGACCCGGCACCACTCGTGTCCGCGGTCGCCAAAGCATACGCCGATGAGGGCCTCCTACCCGATGGATGCTCCCTCCTCCTCCTCGCGCTCCGCCGCGGCGTCCGCGTCACCCTGCCCGCGTGGTCCGATCTCATGAATCGGCTTCCCTCTGTTCCTGAAGCCTACACCTTCTACCTGCAGCTGCTCGACGCAGGCGTGCCCCCGGAGGCCAAGCAGTTTAACATGCTAATGCGTGACATGATTAGATCAGGCAAACTTGCCAGTGCGCGGAATGTGTTCGATGAAATGTTGAGGAGGGGTGTGCAGCCAACGGTAGTGACCTTCAACACATTGATGTCTGGGATGTGCAAGGCATCCGATCTGAACAGTGCAAATGCTCTCCGAGGGCTAATGGAGAAGGTAGGAGTCGCACCAGATGTGTACACCTATGGTGCTTTTATGCAAGGGTTGTGTAAGACAGGGAGGATACGTGATGCAGTGGAGATGTTTGAGGAAATGCGTGAGAGAGGTGTGAACCCCAACACTGTTGTGTTCACGACATTGATAGACGCACATTGCAAGGAGGGGAATGTGGCAGCTGGGTTGGAGTTGCACCAGGATATGGTTACAAGGGGCATCAAGACGGATTTGGTGGCATACAATTCTTTGGTGAATGGTCTTTGTCGGGTGCGAGATTTGAAAGCAGCCAATGACATTGTGGAGGAGATGAGGAACAATGGTCTCAAGCCGGACAAGATTACTTACACCACACTCATCGATGGCTGCTGCAAGGAGGGGGAGTTGGACATGGCAATGGAGATGAAACAAGAGATGTCAGACGAAGGGGTTGCATTGGATGAGGTCACATACACTGCGCTCATCTCGGGACTGAGCAAGGCAGGGGGCGTTCAGTTGATGCAGAAAGGATCCTATGTGAGATGGTGGAGGTTGGTTTGGAACCTGACAACACGACATACACAATGGTGATTGATGCCTTCTGTAAGAATAGTGATATGAAGACAGGCTTTAAGCTACTGAAAGAGATGCAGAATAAGGGCCGAAAACCGGGAGTTGTAACATATAATGTGGTTATGAATGGCTTCTGCATTCTGGGGCAGATGAAGAATGCAGACATGCTTCTGAATGCGATGCTTAATATTGGGGTGTGCCCAGATGATATAACATACAACATTCTTTTGGACGGACATTGCAAGCATGGAAAAGTTAGAGATGCTGAAGAACTGAAAAGTGCAAAAGGAATGGTTTCAGATTTTGGGGTTTATACTTCACTAATCAATGAATTTGTCAAGAAGAAATCGACTAAGAATTACCATGATAATGGATAGTTTTGCTAGGTAAAGATACTTATTTTACTTCCCTACCTGTGATAACCTTAGAGCTTGAAGATTGACAATGCAACATGAATACGATTTTCACGCTCAGATTGATGAATATGATAAAGGTACCTTATTGAGCAGTGAGCACACATACTCGGCTTTGAAGATTGCTGTCTGGGAGGGGAAAAGCAGAGGTTCTAGCAAATCAAGGTTTGGATATGTTTCATGATTCTCTGTTTATTAGTCAAAGTATCTTGATGAGAACTATAGTTTGCGTAGATCTGAGATGTCTTAGCAGTTGGTCTATCTGGTGCATGGCTCTGGTTGTGCCTGTTGGATTCAAACTACAAGTACTGTCTTGCAGTCATGCTACAAGATAAGATAGCAGATTTGCATCTGTTCAAAGTTAAGACATCACAGATTCACAGCAAATTCTCGCAGATTGTCAGATATCTGAGATGATTACAAGTAAGGCATTTCTTCTTAGTAAATTATTAAATGACCTATCTCTATCTAACCAACTTGTGGCTAAGATCATTTTTTCCTTCAAGGAGCTAAACTTGTGCTATCATCAACTCGTCACCCATCTTGGTCTGATGATACAGGCTTCTGCGGTAATCTCAATTTGCTTGTCATCATGATTGAATATGTAGTGTCATGCAAAGTTCAGTCTTTACTTGACCAAAGTGAGGCGCAGAGATATTTTATTTATTATTATCTTCCCCTATATTTATCGAAAATTAAATAAGAGTAGACTAGCATTAGATTCTGCAACTAGATAATGTAATGGGATGTTACGAAGGAGAAGAATTACAACTTTCTTTAGTTTATTGCAGCCTACTGAAATTTTTGTTTCCAAATGCTTGATACCTTCAACAACTATCTAGCTTGAACGGCCTTTGCCATCCCATATGCTGCTGCTGAAGCAAGTGCTCCAATAATAGGAGTTTGGACAGCACTGATGAATGGTCGATTCCCAGTAAAGCGACCCTTGATGTAGCCAAAGAAAAGTAGTGCGGCCAATGTGACTCCAACAGATATGAGCATGGCATTCTGGGCTGTGGAGACGAACATGTAGGGCAGGAGAGGGACCAATCCACCGATCACATAAGATAGAGCGATAGTAAAAGCACTCTGCAGAGCCCTTTTAGGATCTGCTTTCTCCAATCCCAGCTCAAACCTGAACACATTTCCCTGGTTAGTTGAGAAAACCAATTTACCTTCCGTTAATGACATTTCTAAGTTTTTCATCATCATTCTTGGGTTGTTTATGACTAATAATAACATTATGTTTTATGTTTTTCATTCTCAACTGTTTTATGAACTACTGCAAAACAATTCAATCTTGTCCCACCATGATTCGTGGCCATTTGCTTCCAAACTACAAAATGAGTGAGCAGGGCTACTCAAAAGTGGGAACCAGTGGTAGTGGATGTAACAGTTGATCATACCTCATCATGAAGTCTAGCCAAGCTTGAGGGTTTCTCCTGAGCCCGTCGATGACAGGGCCATACTCCTGCGGTTCAAGCCCATACTGTGACATGATCTCTCCAATATCAGCAGCCTCTGGAATGGATGATCAATCAAGGATTCAAAATCAGGATGCCAGTCATATATAAACACACCAACGGTCATGAGAAATGTTACTTAATGAACTGGTATCCATGTACCAGTGTCTGGGACGGTGATGATCTCCAACTGCTCCCTTTTCATCTCCCGCTTGTATTGATCTGCCTCGCTCTGGGCCGCAAGGTACCTACCACATGGCGCGGGCGCGGATCAGAAATTCAGAATCATGCGTTAGTCAGTTAGTGGACACCTTTTTTAATTGGAAACAATTGTGGTGTTTGTCTTGTTCTCACATAGAAAGATGGAATCATTGTTTTCCACTTTTTTTTTTCTCGAACGTGCCTCGGGCATGGTGTTCATTAAGCAGGAGCAGATAGTTTACTCAAAATTACAAATAAACGCCATGGTAATCCATCGACTACCAAAGCACAACGGCCCACGGGTAGCAAGCGAATTTAATTTACATACTATTATGCTTGCGACGGGAATGACCCATGGAGACTACATCAGTGTTAGCAAGGACAGGAGGTGCTTGTATCCTGCCAAACACCACTCCTTGGCTTCGCCCAAGATCGAGCAAGCCAGACCAATTGCGTCAGTAAAAACTCCATCAAAAGTGCGCGAGTTTCTCTCCTTCCACAATCTCCAGCCAACTAGGAAGAAGAGCGAATTGAACCCCTTTCTCGCCGGTTTGACAACGAGCTTTACATTGCTGTGACCACCATTCCATGACATCCTCCTCGTTGTGAGCACAACATCCAGGGAGATGAAGTTTGGCGAAGAGAATGGCCCATACCTCTCTCTTTGTAAACACAACCCAAGATGATATAATCTATAGTCTCCTAGCAGTTGTTCACAAGTGATGTAGTTCTTTGGAGTCTTGCAAGCCATGGCGAAACCGCCGCTCATGCATGTCCAAGATCTCCTGTGCATTACCAACCAGAAGAAGGCACAAACTCTTGGCGGTGCCGAGGTCTTCCAAATCTCCCTTGCCCCAAGAGTCCTCGAAGCTCCAAAGAACATGGCTCCATAAGCCGAGGCCGAAGAGTAGCCTCCATCCGGTGTGAGCCTCCACTGAAACACATCAGGTGTTCCCTGCAAGGGCTGAAAGTGCCGAACTTGCTGCCACACAAGCATGAACTCGTTGATGACCTGAGCCGTATGTGCTCCGGTGATGTGGCGCACCCATGCATTACCTGGTAGTGCATCACATACCAGCGCCCCCCGACGCCTTGCTGCAACTACCTGATAGAGCGCAGGCGCCATTGACGGAATGCTTGTGCCATCAATCCAGTTGTCCGTCCAGAAGAAAGTCGATTCCCCAGAGCCAACAATGGACACCGTTGCTGCCTTGAAAACTGCAGTCACCATCTTTTCTTTTTTCCTATGCAAGCCGGACCAATTCAGGCTTTGATCAACCCGACATTTCCACTCCCATTGGACCCTCAGTGCAACCCCAGCACGCCGCAGATCAATAACGCCCAGCCCTCCAAGATCATGTGGTTTGCAGCATAATTTCCAGGCCACTTTGCACTTGCCTGCAGTGACCATCTGCTCGCCACACCAAATGAAAGCACATCGCCGCCTATCAATTTGCTCAATCGCCCACTACAAAAGACATAGCGCTATCGACATGTGGATCGGTATTGCCGAGAGCGTAGCCCTGGCTAATGCTGTCCTCCCGGCCATGTTTAGCAATCTTCCTTTCCATTGTGGTATCCTGGACGCGACGGAGTCTACCAGCTTCTGCTCATCGCCCTTCCTCAGCTTGAAAATTGATAGTGGAATACCCAGGTAGCGGCATGGGAAGGCCTCGATCTTGCATAATAAAGTGTCATGCACCAGTTCTGACTCCTGCTCCGAGCAGCCAATCGGAGTAGCCACACTCTTATCCAAGTTGGAGAACCGACTAGATGCTAGGCCGAAGAGCTCCGCCACCCCCTTTAGGACGAGTAGATCATCCAGTTTTGGTGTTACAAACATGACGATGTCGTTAGCGTACAAGCTGACCCTGAAAGGTAGCGCAGCGACCCCCAAGGGTGACAGGAAACCCTGGACGTCCAGCCAGCAGATAAGATGGTTGAGAACCTCCATGATGAGCACAAAAAGCATCGGTGACAGTGGATCACCCTGGCAAAGTCCCCTCACGTGGCATATTCTTCTCCCCGGCCTACCATTAAGAAGTATTTTTGTGCTAGCAGTTGACAGTATGCTGGAGATCCATTCCCTCCGGCGTTGGTCGAAGCCCAAATGCACCAACACCTCAAGCAAGAAGTTCCATGCAACTGAGTCAAAAGCCTTCGCTATATCAATCTTGAGCAGGACATAGGGAACACGTTTTTCATGAATCGCCTTACAGGACAGGCGCACAAACTGGAAGTTGTCGTGTATGCAGTGACCTCTGATGAAGGCCGTCTGGTTTGGTCGAACCAAACTGTCCAGCACCTGTGCCATCCTTGCTGCTAGGCATTTTGTGATCAGTTTGGCAAAACTATGAATGAGACTGATAGGGCGGTAGTCCTTGATCTCCTCTGGCTGATCTTTCTTTCTTAGCAGGATCATGTAAGCATCGTTAAGCAAGTAAAAGCTTCTAGTGTCACAAGCCCAGAACGCGTTGAAGGCGTTCAGAATGTCCACCTTGATTATGGGTCAGGCCGTCTTGTAGAAGAGGCCTGTGAAGCCATCTGGCCCTGGCGACTTGTCATTCGGCATTTCAGAGACCACTGCCCAAATTTCAGCTTTAGTGAAGTACACCTCCAGGCTGGATAGGTCCACCGATGACAGCCTAATAATCCCAAGGTCAAATCTGTGGGAGTGAACAAAGATGGTGCCCAGGACTTGGTCATAGTATTGGTACAGAGCATCAGTCATTCCTTCGTCACTGACAATCACATTGCCATGAACGTGGAGAGACCGTATAAAGTTTATGCGTTTTCTGTGGCAAGCCATGAGGTGAAAGAACTTGGTGTTTGCATCACCCTCGGCCAGAAACAACAATCTTGAGCGTTGTCTGGCAATCGTACACAATAGGGATGCCAAACCGAGCACGCGGACTTTCAACGACTTACGAAGTTGCGACTCGTGCGAAGAAAGCGACCTGGATTCCTAAGCCACATCCAGACGTACAATTACCTCCGGGCCAAGGCTAACTGCATCCGCACACTGCCGATCTTCTTATCACTCCAGCTCTTTAGCGCCCGTGCCACATTTCTAAGTTTGTAATCTAGTACACGAATCGGGTCAGCATGCAACAGAGTTGCTGACCAGGCCGACTCCACAACCTCCATGAAACCCGGTAATTTGATCCAGTGGGGTTCAAACCGAAACCTCTTTTTTGCCCAAGGCACCACGTTTGCCATCAGCAGCAGTGGACAGTGATCCGGAGCAATCCGTGGAAAGCGCCCGGAGGACATGATTCTGGTGTGCTTGCAACCAGCCTGCAGTGGCGAAGACACGGTCCAGCCGTTCCAGAGTCTGTTGGTCCCGCTCACTGGACCAGGTGAACCACCTGCCGACCAGGTGGAGCTCCTCTAGCTCGGCGGCATCGATGAATGCCCGGAAACGACGCATACAACGATGGTCGAGGCGATCATTGCTCTTATCCTCTGCTCTATAAATCATGTTGAAATCCCCACATAGCAACCATGGTCCATTAGCCGTCGTTCTGAACTGATGCAATTCTTCTAGGAACTCAACCTTTTCCTGGTCAGCCTATGGCCCATAGACCACAGTTAGCCACCAGTAGTCCTGCAGTGTTGCTGTCTTGGCCACCTTAGCCGATAAGAAGAAGCGACGTTTATCCACCTGGGAAACCACCCATTGTTCTCGGTGCCAGCCAGATAAGACACCCCCGGCTACATTAGCAGATGGTAGATAGTCATAGTTGTTCCCGACGCCACCGAGACGTATTTTACTACTATGCTCCTTTCATCGCAGAAGTCCCAAAAAGTGTTCCCGATGAACTGAGTACCCAGATCGGTGAAGATGCTGTTCGGTATGCCGAAACGATGGATGACCTAGTCGAGGAACGTGACAGCCCTTTCTGAGGATGCCTGTACCAAAGTCATGTATTCTATCCACTTAGAAAATTTGTCGATCAGCACAAAGACGCATGTAAATTTCCCTGGAGCCGGTTTGAAGGGCCCGATCATATCCGATCCCCAAAGATGCGAAGGGCGGGAGGCTGGTATTGTCCGGATCTCATGTCTTTGGTACGTGGATTCTCTTAGCGAAGAACCGACAACCCTCATAGTGGCGGACTAGCTTCTTCGCGATCGGATATCGCCGACGGCCAATAGAACCCTCGCCGTAAAGCCTTGCCGACCGGCGTTCTTGAGGGCCGCGTGGTTGCTGCAGGAGCGAGTGGATTTGGTCCAGGAGATGTTCGCCATCCTCCCGGGTTATACACTTCATCAAGATTTCCTCTTTTTGCGTTCTTGCGCCATAGCTTGCCATCAACGAAAGGTGTACTACTTACTCGCGACGCATCGGCGCTTCGTTCTCTGTCCGTCGAGTGTAAATCGCCGCCATCCGTTAGGTACTTGATGAAAGGTATTCTCCAATCGGGCTCATGAGTGGTCGGAGAGGGGCTCGGCGGTGCTTGACGCGCGGAACCGTAGCCACCAATTCTTTGGTCCGGAGGCTTGTCTGCCGTGGAATCTTTCTCTTCGATGGAAGGCGTGAGCAGGTCTTGGACGAATACGCCATGTGGGATTTTTGCTCGGGATGATCCTAACTTTGACAGTGCATCCGCTGCTTGATTCTTGTCCCGGACCACGTGTATGTACTCGATGCCATAGAACCTGCCTTCCAGCTTTCTGATCAAATTGCAATATGCATCCATCTTTTCGCTGGTTGTGTCCCAGTCCTTGTTGAGTTGGTTGATGACCAGAGCAGAGTCTCCATAGACGTAGAGACGTTTAACGCCAAGCTCAACCGCAATGCGCAAACCATGTAGGCATGCTTCGTACTCGGTGGCATTATTAGATGCTGGGAAATAAATCCTGAGGACGTACCGGAGCTGCTCCTTGGATGGTGACATGAAAAGGACTCCTGCTCCCGCACCGTCAATGTTGAGAGAGCCGTCAAAGTACATCGTCCAATATTCATCGGATCCGGGAGAGGCAGGCGTGCTTAAGTCTGTCCACTCGACGATGAAATCGACAAGTGCCTGAGACTTGATTGTAGTGCGGCTTGCAAATTCCAAGGAAAAGGGGCATAGCTCCATTGCCCATTTGACGATGCGCCCGTTCGCATCCTTTGTTGCTAATGATGTCTCGCAGAGGGTACTTTCGATACACACCACCACGATATCCGTCAAGTAGTGTTTCAACTTTCGAGATGATTATCGATGATGGTGTAGATCAACTTCTAAATCTGTGGGTACCGGTCTTGGACTTGTTGAGTACCTCACTAATGAAATAGATTGGTCATTTGTACCTTGTAGACGTGGCGGGCTCATCTCGCTTTCGACCACCATGGCCGTGGAGACCACTCGATTAGTAGCCGCAATGTATAGCAGAGTATTTCATCTTCTCTTGGAGCGTTGAGTACCGGAGGTGATGTAAGGTATTGTTTGTTTTGTGTGAAGGCAGCGTCTCGCTTCCTCCGACCACTAAACTTTTTTCGGACGCTTTGAGTAGTTTAAAGAACGGTAATCCTTTTTCGCCTAATCTTGATATGAAACGGCCGAGGGCGGCCATGCATCCCGTAAGCTTCAACATCCTTCACCTTTTGGGCGGCTTCATGTCCAAGACAACTTTGACTTTTTTCGGGTTAGGCGTATGTCGTCGTGGATCGACGACGATGTTGCCGAGGAGTATGCGGAAGGAACACCAAAGATGCACTTCTTTGGGTTTAACTTCCACTAGAATGTGTTAAGGGCTGCAAAAGTGTGTCCCAGGTTGTTAACAAGGGTATGAGCTTCCTTGATTTTGACAACTATATCATCAACATAAGCCTCGACGAGGTCATCTTTTATCTCGTCTTTGAGGCAAGCTTGTATAGCGCGTTGGTAGGTAGCCCCGGTGTTCTTGAGCCCGAACGACATGGTCGTAGTAAAGAGGGCGCCAAGGGCATGATAAAAGATGTCTTGATCTGGTCATCCTTTTTGAGAGCGATTTGTGATAACCGAGTAGCAATCGAGAAAAGAAAGGAGCTCAGAACCGGCGGTTGAATCTACGACCTCGTCTATGTGAGGCAAGTCAAGGGTCTTTAGGGCAGTGTTTGTTGAGATCAGTGTAATCAACGCACATTCTCCATTCATTATTCTTTTTGCGTACAAGAACCGGGTTGGCTAACCACTCCGGATGATACACTTCTTTGATAAATCCGGCTGCCAAAAGCCATGTAACTTCTACCCTAATCGCCTCCTTTTTATCGCGAGCGAACCGTCGTAGCTTCTGCTTGATAGGTTTGGCCTTGCCGTTGACATTCAAGGAGTGCTCAATCAAGTTACGAGGTACACCGGGCATGTCAGCAGGTTTCCATGCGAACACATCCACGTTGCTCCTCAAGAACCTGACGAGCGCGTCTTCCTATTTGGGATCCAGGTTGGCCCCGATAAGGGCCGTCTTGCTAGGATCACCATCGACCAGCTGGATCACCTTGTGCTCCTTGAACTTGATGTTTTTGCGTGGAGCCTCGAGCTCCGGGATCTCCTGGTGGTCGATCGAGGTCTTCTTGGCGTCGAGCACGGTCTCGGCCATGCGAATAGAGAGGTCGTGAGCCTCTGCTATTTTGAAACTATCATCTTCGCAGGTATAAGCTGCGTACATGTTGCCTCGGAGGGTTAGAACTCCTTTCTCGGTAGGCATCTTGAGCACCAGATACCTGTAATGAGGTATGGCCATGAACTTGGTGAGCGACGGTCGACCAAGAATAGCATGGTAGGTGCCGTCGAAGTCGGCGACCATGAAGTTGACGTAGTCGGTGCGGAAGTGATCCGGGGTCCCAAACTGCACTAGTAGCGTGATCTGCCCGAGAGGTGTAGAGCTCTGTCCAGGGAGAACACCCCAGAACTATGCCTCGTATGGCTTGAGGTCCGCCTGAGCTATCTTTAGGGCGGGCAGACTGTTCTTGAATAGTATATCAATGGAGCTGCCGCCGTCGATCGATTACTCTATCAAATCGAACTTTGTTGATACAAGGATCGAGGACCGTGGGAAAACGCATACAGCTCGTGTATTATGCGCCCATTAGTCCTTTCTGCTGAAGGAGATTTCACGGTGAGACCACGGAGGGAGCCGTGGATCGGTGAGGAGATTGTCGGTGTTGGCCACGTTCAAGCAAGCGCGGGCGAGCAGCTTGCGCTCTCGTTTGGTCTCGATGGACACTTTGCCTCCGATGATGGTGTGCACGCGATCGGTTGGCTGGATGTACTTGTGATGGGGGTCTGCATCGTCGTTGTCATTATCCTCGTTGCGCTGTTCCCCTGCGTCGTTAGGCTTGTCGGACGTATCCGGAGCTTGTTGACGCGTGTAGATAGACTTGAGGACGCGACAATTCTCCATGGTATGGTTCGACTTATGATGGAGCTGGCAGGGCCCCTTCAATGCTTTGGCGTAGTCGTCTTCATAGTTACGATGTCCGCCACCCTTTTTAACGGTGTTGACCTCGTCGTCGTCTTCCCGAGCACGCTTGCTCCTGTAATCGTCACGGCGGTTACGCCTACCTGATTACGTTGGTCACGGTGGTCGCGGAGTCGTTCTTGTTAATTCTGGTGGCGGCGGTCAAAATTGTCGTTCCGACCACGGTTGTCGCGGTAGTCGTCGCGGTGTGGGGGGTGGTCGGAGCGCGGAACCCTTGCTGCTTCTTCAATAATTATCTTTTTAGCGTTGTCGGCGCCCACGTATTTCTTAGCGGTGGCGGGCGTAGCTGTGGATCGAATCAGTCTCTTGCGGAGGAGCTTGTCCCTTAGGGCATCGTGGAAGCGGAGGCCGATGATGAAAGCCTCGATTGCCTCGTTGTTGGAGATTGATGGGACCTTGATGCGCATCTCCGAGAAACACCGGGCGTACTTCGCCAGTAGCGATGGCTCATCTTTTCGATCTCGAATACGTTGCGAGATCATATTTGTTGCCCGGTTGTTCACAAGTAGCAATGAAGTTGTCGATGAAGGCTTGCTTGAGCTCCCGCCAAGAGTTGAAATAGTTCGCCAAGAAGTCGACCAGCCATTGGTGACCGCATGGCCAACGATGGATCGGGAAATAGTTAGACATGACGTGCTTTCGTCGACCATGGTTGATCGCACGCGATCTCGTAAAGCATGACCCATAATTCGGGGTTTTCCTTGCCGTCGTACTTCTGAAGTTTCTCGAGCTTCAAATTCTTGGGCCATATGACTTGGCGAAGGTGTGGAGTAAACTGCTTCAAACCCGGCGGGTCGTGGGCAGTGTCATATTCCATACGGCGATAACTTTCGTGGGACGCTCGATCGTCGGCTCTCTGGTTGATGCGAGCGCGCAGATCGCGTCCACCGAGGTAATGGCGGAGATCGTTATTGCCATCGCGGCGATCTCGATTGCCATCTGGATTAGCCCTGCGACCGTGGTTATCGCGGCGATTGTCGCGGTTGTCCCGGCGGCGGTTGTCGTCACCGCCACCATCATGGCCACACCGTTTCCTCCTTGACGGTTGTCCGATGGGTCGTTGTTCTTGCGAGCCACGTTGGTTGGGAGGTTGTGAGCGACTTGGGTGCTGGCGGCTGTGGCTTGACTCGACCGAGACGGATGGAGCCCGAGCTTGGTTTACAATCTCCGTGGTTTGGGCCATAGCGATCATCGATAGGCTTGTATTTCATCGCGGCGCTTGGGTTTCGGTGTTGGGTAGCCGTTGCATTGTCGCCATGGCGACGGCCACGTTGGCACTTGGAGTTCGAAGACTGTTTGTCCCCACCACCGCCGAAAGCATCGTTGAGGTCACGTCATTTGGACCCTTATGCGTCGTGCCTCTGGTTCCGCGCTTGGCTTCGATTTGTCGGCGATTAAACCGGTCAATATTGCGTGCTTCGCGTGCGATCCTTTCTTGTTACTTTTCGCCAATCGCCGGCGTTTGTCATTGTCGACAACATGGATCAAATCCCTCGTCTTGGCGGGAAAAGACGGAATTGTGAGAACCCGGGCGTGGTGCAGGATATCCAGATCGTACTTTGACGCCTTCATCTTCGTGATGTCAAGCTTCGGTGTGGACAGATGCATTAGATGCGGTGCCAGACGAGGAGCCGGAGTCACCCTCTTGGATCGTGTGAACGGATCCTTCTTGATAATCTTCAATCTGGATCATGTTGACGAAGTTGCGTGGCTTTACCGAGGTCGGTGCATAAAACACAGATCAAGCGGCGTTGCGCAGGTGTTGTAGGCGAATGGAGGCGCGTTTCGTGAGGCCGTAGGGCTAGACACGTAGTTCTCCGTCGAGGCTTCGTACTCGGAGAGTCGGAGACCCGCCGCGAAGGCTGGTTTTGACGGCGAGAGCGCTCTTGAGGAGTAGATGTGACCACGAGATCTGTACCAAGTCGCGGCAGATGACCGGTCCGAGCTGGTCGGGTAGATCTGCTTGGGGAGCGGTTACACCGCTCATTAGGTCGACTTTGAATCGTACTTACGAGCTAGGGTTTCAATGAGCTTGGTGCCGACCCGATCGATGGAGTCGAAAGCGGTCGGTGTTGTCGATCTGCTTCCCTTTGTAGCGGGAAGCGGATGACAAGTTGTCGACGTGGCTGAAGGTGATGCAGGCGTGGTCGGAGCCAGATGTACCATGGTCGGAGCCAGATCCATCGTGGTCGGAGCCGCATCCATCATGGTCGGAGCCGTATCCATCGTGGTCGGAGCCGTAGCCGATGTAGGTGAAGCAGTGGTCGACGCAGAGTGAATCCACGCCTCCTCCGGGGTCATGGTGATGAAGTTGTCGGAGCCGGTGGTCCAGGTGATCTGGCCAACGGTGAACGTGAGGCCATTCGGCGTAGCCATGGAGCCGGAGATGATGACCATCTTGTTTGCTTGGAAAGCAGTACGCACACCCCCTACCTGGCGCGCCACTGTCGACGAAATATGGTCGGCAGTCTACCTAGGGGTATACCCAAGGTAGTAGATTGTCGGTAGACAGATGCGCAAGCCACAAACAAGACGGTGACGCAAGACAGACACAAGGTTTTATCCAGGTTCGGCCGCTAAGAAGGCGTAATACCTACGTCCTGCGTCTGATTTGTATTGTTGTATTTCATAAGCCAGTGAGTTACAAATGACGGAGAGCTTTGGCTCCTGCAGACACACCAGAGTAGCATGCTCCTGGGTCACTAGGTCCCTAACGACATTGCGACGGGCACGGCCATTCAACTCGCGCACATTCCAAACAAAGCAGTTGTATGATATCATCAAGAAACAAAGGGCGTGACTGAAAAGGTCTCAGGCTCCACTACAGCGCGTCCCCCTCCAGCTCGGCCAAGTTGAGATTCATGGCCACGGGATCAAAATCAGGCGCGAAAAGCATCTGCAATGCCTCCTGCTTTGACGGTGTCAGCGAGTCTGCGAAGGTCGGCAAATATTTCTCGAAGGCCTCCAAATCCGCCGGCGGGAGATTGTCCGCCAGTCCGAGCTTCACGCTGCAAGCGCAGTCCGTCCTTGTTTTCCACTTTGCTCGTCCTAAAAGCTGTGATAACTACTTGTAACACAAAGCGTGCTGGAGGAGCACGTGAAAGAGGGCCACACACTTGTCTATCACGAGCTAGCTTTTGTCCTAACGATTTCCTTTTTTGGTTGGATGAGGGCCAATTTACAAGTAGCTGGTGCAAAGCACATGTGACATGTCCATATCTGCTGAACAGTGCAAACTTACAGGCTGATATTTTTCCAGTTTAGTGTTCGTTATTATGCTATGAGTACTAGCGCTATACACTCATCAAATACTCGAGGCAGATAAGACGTCTCTAATTCTCTACCAAGGACGACTGCGAAATTAGAGATGTCTTCCCGAATGTAATTGTGCATGCATGAATTAAATTTTCTCTCATACGTAACTCAATATATTCAGCTCACAGTTCAGTTTATATAAAACTTAAAATCTGATACCCAGTCAACGTAAAAGGATAAACGGAAGGAAGTCTCTGGTAGCTTCCGCTTAGATCAGTCGTGAGTCGTGACGAGAATGGGAGGGGAAGCAACGAGAGAGACAAGAGTTCGATCATGCAGTTACCCTCCAAGTCCCATGGAGATGGCGCCGGCGGCGACCTCTGTGAGTCCGGCGGTGAGGACGAGCGAGGAGGGCGCGCTGGCGCCGGAGAGCCTCGCGGCGAGGGCGAAGGGCACGGTGAGGCCGTCGGACACCCCCATGATGACGTCGCGCACCACCTCCCCCGCCGTGAAGTGCCGCTCCCGGTGGCTCGGCCGCTTCTCCAGCATCGGCTGCCCCCGCGTCGCGCCGCCGCCGTCCATAGATTGCCCGACGCCAGTGGAGAGGGAAGCGCGCCCGTGGCGGACGGGGCTCCGCAGTGCACGCTTGTTCGAGTTTCGGGTGGAATGCTGCGTGCGTGGGCGTGGGACTGGTGGTGGTTTCTGAATTTTGAATCTCCGTCTCTTTGTTTATAGTAGGAGTCCATGAAACCGTGGGCTTTTGTTCCTTAGGTGGACCTTTGGTGTGTCACTGGCCCACAGGAAAGATGATGCATTTGCTGTCGGGCCTCAAGCCGGCCGTTCTTTTTAGGGCATCAAGCAACTGATTTGTTCCCGTACGGCCCGCTGCTAGGACTGGGATGCATTCCGGCCGGAGGCGTGCAGGCGCAGCCGTGCAGAACAGCAGAAGTTACTGCGGCACCAACCACCAGCACAGAAACGCCTGATGCTATTACGGCCGGTCTTGCTATCGCCAGAACTCATCAGACAAAGATGTGCCAAGGCCTCCCTTGCCGAAAATTACCGGATTTACTTATATTCATCTAGAGAGCACCAACACCAGTGCTTATTTGATCAGCTGGACTTTATTCGAAATTCGGTCAACACAGATTATGTTACCACGAACACAACGAATTAAGAGAGGAAAAGGCTGTTTCCTAGCTCATTTCCACTGCAAGCCCCGGAACTTCGCAGCTTCAACTTCAAGCGCCTTGTCTCTGCTTCTGCCAGATCTATGAAACCACCCATGGCATCTACCTCCACTACGAACGCTGCTTCTCCAGTTCCTCAATGAATCTGACGAAGTTGAGGATGATTTTCTTGCCTTCAGGGGTGATGATGCTCTCCGGGTGGAATTGGACACCCTGAACAGTTACCGTTACCAGTCACTATAATACAAGTCCAGAATTAAGGAGAACATAATCCTCGGTGGGACTCAAAAGGACAGCATATGCATCCAATGGCATGCACAAAACGTTGGGAAATAGGTGTACCTGGATGTGTTTGTACTTCTTGTGGCGAGCAGCCATGATAAGTCCATCTTCAGTCCATGCAGTAGCCTCTAAAGCATCATGTGGGAAGGTTTCTTCCTCAATGACCAAGCTGTGGTACCTCGCGGCTGTAAAAGGGCTGTCCATGGAAGCAAAGGGTGGTGTCAACTCGGAAGGTTTACTTGGGAGTACCATAAACTGAATTAAGTAACTGGCATTGAATTATAACAGAGGTTTTATAATAATATAAGTGAAATGGTATATATTACCATCTCCTTCAATAACTCAAGAAAACATTTATTTTAAAGAAATAAGAGGTTAGGAACTTCTCATACATGGCTGAATGACTTATCAATAAAAAGCAGAATGACCCACAGAAACTGAGTTAGTTGCATGGCATGTTGTTATACAAAAGGCACTCCATGAAAACTAGTAATAAATTATGCCAATTTATAGTCATGAACAGTATAACAAGCCATGAGAATCGGTAAGAATAGTGAACAACAACAAACAACATAACATTCAGATGATTCAATGGTTCAGAAATTAAACCATACTGAATATTTGCTTTCTTAAAAGCAGAGCAAAACTCATTTGTTTAAAATAAGGAATTAAATCATACTTTGACAAGCCATTGAATAAGGCCTTTCCTAATTCCTCGTCGTAATAAACTGGAGAGCTTTTCCCATGCATCACTCCAGAAGGAGCACGGATAATCTTTCCTGCATATACATGTCATAAATGTTTGAGAGACAAAAGCAGAGGCCATTAAAAAACTAGTAACCTGTTATAAAGATAAATGTTACCCCCAAATGCCTCCCCAATGCACTGCAGGCCCATGCAAACTCCAAAAATTGGGATGGTTGGACCTAATTCAAGAACAGTCTGCAATGATATTCCTGAATCTTGTGGTTCACCTAACGAACAAATACGAAAGTATTTTATTACACTCAGAAGCTAAACACTTGTGATATTCAATAAGATTAAACTTACCAGGCCCTGGAGAAATAAGTATTCCTCTTGGGTTCTTCCTATAATAAATGAAAAGGGACCATTTTCATCAAACTGAGATTAGTTGAAACAAAGTATAACAATATTTTTTTTTCTCTTTTTGGTATTGGGGGAAAATAGAAAGCCGCTATATCAAAATTGAAAATGTTCTCAGAGAACTAAGTATACCTCTTTACATCTTCTATGGTCAGTTCATCATTGCGGTATACTTCAAAGTTCAATCCAAGCTCCCCCATATACTTCATCGTTAAACACAAAATGTCAGCAAAGACATGTTTTGCTCATAGCATATGTTTCTTTTCTTTTCTTTCTCCTCTATATTATGTTTCAATAAAGTGTAATACGAAATTGTGTTTCAAAAAAAGGATAAATAGGTGCCACCTATGAGGTACAATAGAAATGCACATTACTTGGCCTAATCGTCATTAATAGAAAGTAAGAATCTCACAAAGCAGTATGTCATCCTACATCACACAAACATTGCAGCATTGCAAAAGCCAAATTAGCTATGCCAAGTGAACTTGTCGGTATTAGCAAAGTCAACATTCGAAACCAAACCATGTCAAGTACCCTGGTAAGTGGTAAGTTACTTGACAAAATAGTAAGGAAAATTTACAGAGGATTCAATAGTTACTGATATGTCTCACAAAACACACTTCTGAACAAACAAACCAATTGCCTAGAATGACCTCTGCATACATACTTCTTAACAATGTTGTCCTTTTAGTTATTATATAGTGTTCTTCAATTAATGGGCACCACTGCTGAAGAGCCAAGAGACGCTGAAGCGCCATTTCCAAGCTTTTTACTTCCACACAAAAATGGCATTGTAACACTCAAATGCATACTTGCTCACCAAAACAAAAATTATTTTTCAAACAGCATGCCTTTTATAGCTTTATTGCAAAGGAGCATGCCAATATCAATATTAACGACTGTTTTAAAAGGCCATCTAACCTGACTAACCGCTGGCCGTCAGCCTCCCACCTAGTGCCTAATTGCCACCTATGCATATGGCTCACCCTGATCAGGAACTAGGAGAGACTCCATTGGCAACTGGATCCTAACCCTTTTGATATCCAATCCCATGAAAAAATAAATGTACACTAAGGTGCTGCTTGGTTGGCTTGTTTTGTAGCGTGATCCAAATATCCAATCACACCGCTACTCGATTGTGTTAGTTATTGTTTGTTACACGTACGGTGTAACCGGATTGCACGGGAATAGATACGGCCACGTTGATTACGCCCAATCCTGGGCGGTAACCGCTTACGCTCACGTCAGCATCAAAACAAACTTGCTTTCCGATTGCCGCAACTGGACCAAACAAAAAAAGTAAATTATTGATTCCCTTCCTGTTCCAGCCGTGTAGCCATTCCTTTTACGTTGTCGTTGCCTTTGCAGAAACAAACAGTACCTAAGTTCCAGTACAAAGCTATTCTCGGCAGAAAAAAAGAAAGGTAGCAAAGACTTGAAGATACTCAACAGAAATGAGCATAGAATCTGTTAAGTCGATAGCTACCAAACAAATCTAGCGTTCCTGTTTTAAGTCCAAATTTTGCAATAAAGGAATGTTATAAGCATTCTGTGGAAAAAAGAAACACAATAACACATGATCCACACATCACCAAGAATAAAGAATGCACTTATGATTCTGGTTTTACCGTTTTAGTATAGACATAAAAGTGCAATTCAAGCAATGTAGATATAAAGTAGAGCTGTGCCTACAAAAGGTTTCTTATGCAACTTTGTTTACACTTTACAAAGAGTGACAACATAGTCGTTTAGGACTTTAATGTGACGACAATATAGTCGTTTAGGACTTCAATGTGATGACAACATAGTCGTTTAGGACTTTAATGTGATAGATAGGTATTTCCCGCCAAGTATGGATGCCTACTTATAGCAGATACGAATTCCATATAAAGGTTCATATAATGTATAACAGCATCATGGAATAGATTCCTAGCATCCTTGTGATCATATATTCCATCAGTTGATCTCAGTAAAAGCATAATTGAAAAATGAAAGTCTTGGGATATTGCAATTACAAAACTACAATAAAAAATCATAACATTATCACGAACAAACAAAATTACTCAAAACACAGACAAATAATTGCATATATATGCATCTTATTATTCTAGAACTAACATCGTGAGCAAACGTGAAAGAAACTATTCCACCTGCACATAGCAATTCATCTTGCAAATATTCTTGAACTAACATCGTGAGAAACATGAAAGCAACTATTCCACCTGGGCATAGGAATTCATCTTGCAATAATCAAACACTATTCAACTCAATGGGAAAATGTTCAAACAATTATCCTGAAAAGCTCGTTACAGCTGCAACCCGGGGCATAACCGCAAACAAAAACTATGGTACGTGCGAAGTATGAACCCACCCACAGGCCACAGCCCGCAGGCAGCCGCCACTCATCTCCAGTCGCAAGGATACCGAACACACCGATCACATATAACCAAACAGTTCGGAAGGGAACACGCCCCAAAACAACATAGAACGCCAAAATACCTGGCAGAGGTTGTAGGTGAAGCTGTCGTAGTTATCGATGACAATGATGGGCTGCTTCTCCGTGGCCGGGCGGCCGTCCAGGTCGGCCACCGGCGCCGGGGCCGCGGCCGGCCCCGCGGCGCCGACCAACGGAAGAGCCGCCCTGTTTCCCTTAACCGACAAGCCAGCGCTCGCAAAACCTGCGGGTGGGAGAAGCAGACACAGGCAGCCCGTCAACAATGCGGCGAATCAGGCCAGGAAGGGGGGCGGATGAGGTGGAACCGGGTAAGAGCGATTCGTACGAGGCGTCGACCGGAGGCGCGCGAAGGCGGCGGCGGCTGGGGAATGCGCCGGGGAACGAACCGATGCGGCGGCGGGGGAAGAGGCCCCCGCGGCGGCGAGGCGGGAGCAGGCCATCTCGGCGGTGGCGGTGAGAGTCAGGGAGCGACGGTGGGGTGGAGGCGGAGGTGCCGCGCGGGGTGTGTCACGCGTTGGAGGTGTGGGCGAGGTTTGCTTGCCTCTATATATAGAATTTTATATACAGATCGAAAAAACATTGTTTTTTTGTTTATGTTGTTGGGTCGGACACGGAACGGTACGGAGTACTACTCAGTCCCATTAAAAAAACGGAAATTCTGTACAACACTTATTGTTTCGGTCTATTCCTCTCCGTCTCTTCTACTCTAGCTATAGCGAGCTTAGAAAAGGAATTAGGGGAGGCAGGCTAGGTGGTAGAGATGAGAGAGACGGCGGTGAGGCGGAGGCGGCAATGACACCGCCTGAGCGAGCGGCGAAGTAGGCGACCGAACTAGGTTAGGATGGAGGCGACCATGGCCATAACAGCGGCGGTGGGAAGGAAAGAGGAGGTCTAGTGTCCAGCGGCTTTAAAACACCTGATTACTGTGTACTACGTAGACAGTAAGAAAATCGCTATGAAAAATGTGCTGGTCAAACTTTTTTTAAATTTAGCTAGGTTTATAGAAAATATTAATAATATGTATATCTTAAGTAAGTTTATATTATGAAAATATGTTCAACGACTATCTAATGATATTAATTACGTACCATATATGTTAACATTTTTTTAATATATATATATTTGGCTAAAGTTAAAAGTGTTTGAATTTTTGAAGCGAGAATGATATTTTTTTTATAGGACGTTGAGAGTATTTGGGTAATATTTTCTGACGTAGGAGTAGTAAACAGTGATATCTGGATCCTTTATCCAGAGGAGAAAAAGGAGACCGGAAACGGTGGATATGAATGGATGGAATTACTCGTCGTCCGCGCGCGACAGATCGAGTACGAGCCGCGCCGCGTTTGGCCCGTTTTCCACCTCAGGCCCGCGCCGCCGCCGTGCCCGTGCGTGCGTTGGCGTCCGGAACAGAGTCAGCAGCCTACTCGGTCCGGTGCCTTGGCGTCCGCGGTCGACGGCCCCAGCGGCACAGCGCCCATGGGGGGAGGAAGATGTCGCTCTCAGGTCAGCGCCCAAGCACATGCTCCTCGTGGCGGCGTTGCACTGTTGTACAGGCCACGCCCGGGCTCTGCAACCGGACGCATCACGCGTGTGGTGTGTGCCCGCCGGCCGCCGGGAAGAACCCAACGGGTGTGGCCGTGTGGGCCCGTGCCTCTGTGGGGTGCCTGCTTGCTGACACGAATCGGTGGTCCTGCCTGGAAGGGGACCGGTAGACACCTGCGGATCTCCGGTGCTGCGACGTCGCGGTCAAAACGGTACCATGAGCGAGTGATCTCGCGTGAGACGCCGGTCTTGCTCCGCTACACATCTTTATTTGCAACAACGAATGGATGGTGCTGGTAGGTGGCGGGGGGCAGAAGGAATGGGATTGATACTTTTTCCTGTGTGTCATTATAAAAGATCGTAATCTTCTGTGTGCTTTTGGAAAAATTCAGCGGTCTTCAGTGTCACTACTCTAACTTTTTCGGGTCCTCCATGCCACTTCCGTCAGTTCAAGCTCTAACGCCGTCAAACTGCAGGCGTGAAAAGACAAAAATGCCCTTAAGATCAAATATGTTATTAATTTTTTTGAGCATCTTAACGACTTCAAATGAAAAAACTCAAAACTAGAAAGTTGTAGATCTCGTCGAGAAATATAATTTTCATATAAAAATTATTTTCATTTAATTCCACAAAAAATATAATTTGATATGATATGATTAATATATCTTAGAAAAATCATCATTTTTTTTGCGGAATTAAATGAAAATAATTTTTATATAAAAATTATAGATCTCGACGAGATCTACAACTTTCTAGTTTTGAGTTTTTTCATTTAAAGTCGTTAAGATGCTCAAAAAAAATTAATAACATATTTGAACTTAAGGGCATTTTCGTCTTTTCACACCTGCAGTTTGACGGCGTTAGAGCCTGAACTGAAGGAAGTGATATGGAGGACCCGAAAAAGTTGAGTAGTAATGCTGAAGACCACTAAATTTTTCCAAAGACACATAGGGAATTACGATCTTTTATAATAGCATACTGAGGGAAAGTCTCAATGGGATTTGCGTGGTGAGATTCGTGATTGCGGTCCGATTCTGGAACGCACTAGTACGTAGAAGGTCGGGTCAGATTCGTGTATGCATTCATCGATTTCTTTTTAAAATGTTCAGGGGGCTGGAATCAATCGATTGTTCATGCGACCTCTATACAATAGTCTGTATCTGGATAATAATTTAGTATCACGTCGGGACCCTTGAGCAATTATGTCAAGCACTGTACATTTGCAGAGAAACGAGGGACCCACTTGTAACAAACAAGAACTAAACGTGTGGAGAGAGTATCTCAAACTCTGAGACTGTACTCGCTGCTGTTAATGACCCTGTTCGGCTGGAGGAATTCTGGAGGAATCTTGATGAATTTAGATAAATCTAGAAAGAATTTGTGAGAGAAAAATACTGTTTTGGATGAAAAAAAAAACAGATCAAGCCGGATTTAAGGACACGCGAACGAACCAATAAATAAAGTTCCTTGATTGACAAACACTGCTAGCATTTTCCGCCCCGACTGCGTGGCAAACGTTTTATATGATTTTTTATTACAACGGCAAACAACGGGCTTGTTCGGTAGGACTGAAAAATATTATTCCGGCTGATTATTGTGAGAGAAAAATAATATTTTGAAAAATATAAACAGTGATTTCGTGAGAGCGAAAACCAACCAGCCAGCCGGCTTAAAGCCAACCGAACGGTCTAAACACGTGCAAGGATGTTCACTGACGTTTTACCAGGTTCCAACAGGCGTACCGTATGCGAGCAGCTATCCCGTCACGGACAGGAAAAGCACGTCAGAGATTTTGTGGTGCCAGATGAATGAAAATGACAGAGGAAAGTTCCGCAAGACACAAAAAACAGAAAGTGCTTGCTTACCTCGTTCGCCGATGAAAAGCAAAAATCTATTCTTCTTCATGCGAGGGTGTTGGTAGCTAGCCTAAAAATTAACACATCTTATGATAATGGAGCTAGCAAAATTCAAGCAGTCGACCTGTTTGGATCTATCCACCTAATTATTTAATGTATTAGCTCCAAAAAAACTAGTTAACAGCTAAATATTAACTGGATAATAGGTGAGACATTAGTTGACCTATTGATCGATAATCCAAACATGATCTCAGTATTTTTTTTGTACAACAGCATGATCTCAGTTAAGCTAACTAGTAGCATGAGATAGATCCAAATAAACCCTAAGATTTTTTTTTACTTATTTATATTAGAGCAATAACATAATCATGTAATGGATTTTTTAAAAAGAAAAATTATACAGTGTCTGACAAAAATATGCTATTATTTTATTGAATCAATGTTTTACAAACAACATTTAATACTACCTCGGGTCAGTTTAAAGTTATGATTTCACACAATGAAACAAATTAGAAAACAAGCTACTTCCTCCATTCCGAAACATATATTCCTAGTTGTATCGAACACATCTCCTTATCCCATAGAGGTGAAAAATAGATGAGATGTTTCACAGAGGTCATGTCAGATTGTAATCTCCATGACTTAGGATATACAAGACTGCCATGGACATATGACAATAAACAAGGGGGGCCTAAAAACGTTTAAAGTTGACAGGGTTGTAGCTTGCCTAGACTAGTCTTTTGGCACTCACATATGCTTCCCTACGACACATTCCAGGTTTTCGGTCTGTTCATCTACCTCTCTTGCTCAATTTGTTAAAATCACATGAACATTGGAAGTTTAAGCAATGCTACATATATGAGGCCTTTTGGGAGAGAGAACCAACTCTAGATGATACTAAAAGAAGTTTGGCAGAGGAGGGGGTGAGAATCCAGGGCAAATCGCATCAACGCTACAAGGGGTTATGACGTACCTCAAAACCTAGAGTGAAAACACAATAGGGCCAAATACAAAGAAATTGAACAATTAAAAAGACTAGAAGTCCTGGCAACAAAATATGACACCAGCAACCACAAAGAAGCAAAAGGCTCCTAGCTGAGATGGAGGAATTGCTATACAGAAAAAGAAATTTTATGGCACCAACACTCTAGAGCCCTATGGCTTAAAGGAAGGAGATAGAAACACCTGATGTTTCTATTGAGAGTAATTGCGAGTAGAATGTAAACAGAGACGAGGAATGTCAAAGGAACTCGTAGTTTATTCCATTGATCACAGGTGCTATTTATACATAGTCAGGGAGAGGTTACGAGGAGGAAACTCTCCCGTCAAGCAACCACGACGCACGTCCCGTGGTGGTGGGGAGTTTCCCGTTTGCATGTGATCAAGACGGGGAGAAGCTCCCACGTACGAGAAGAATGTGCGGTTGGGCTTTGACGAGGGGAATCCCAGGAGGCGGTTGAGATCACCCCTATGTGAAGATATTTATAACACTCCCCCTTGATCGAATCCGTCCTTGAGATCAATGAATGGTATTGTTCCTCCAAAAATTCCTGTAGGATAAAAACGAGGAATGATATAGGTAGATATGCCATTAAAAACTCCTTAAAACCCAGTAGGAAAACAAGGAGAAAGATATAGCATATAATGATTATTGCCTCATTGTAAACTTATACGAGAAAATCTTTTCAGTAGAAAACTCGTGTATAGTTTAGAGGACAATATATGTCTTTGATATCCCTTTAAAAACCCCTGTGGGGGAAAACAAAGAATATGACATATGCTTATGTTAATGTTGCCTCGTTAAAAACTTTATATGAGAAACCTTGTGAGGAAAAACTCATAAAAGAAAAGAGTGCAACATGATGCTTTAGACAAGCTAACATCTAGGAGATTTCTCCCCCTGAACCTTGCAAATCTCTAAGTCGTCGCATACCAATTCCTTTAACACATTTCTCAAATGAGGAAGCTGTTAGGGACTTAGTGAACAAATCAACGAGATTATCACATGATTTGGCTTGCAAGATATTTATTTCTCCTTTCTGTTGTAATTCATGAGGATAAAACAATTTAGTAGAAATATGCTTGATGATGTTGCTTTTGATATAACCTGTCTTCATCTGTCGGTGCGAAATGTGGCCAACAAGTAAATATTTGTAGTTTTGCCGTGCGTTGTGATCGGATATGGCCTAGCACGCGATGACATAGGATTTATACTAGTTTAGGCAACGGGCCCTACGTCTAGTTGAGGTCGGTTGGTGACTTTATTTCTGAGCCCAGGTGCTCGAAGTTTGCTGTGGGGTTACAAACGAGTAAGGAATGAGAAGGGGGTGTTAGAGGCCCGATCGGACTCTGAACCGAGTGGCCGAGAGTGACGGATGCTCAGACGTGCGCTAAGTATTGGAGCATATGCTCTGTGTGTTCGAGCTTATCAGCTATTGAGAGCGTGTAGACTGTGTGGCTGTCGAGCTCTAGAGCTGTTTTGCTGTCGTCTCCTCTAGTTGTCTTGTCATCGAGAGATAGCGCATCCCCTTTTATAGTTGAAGGGGATGGCCTTACAAGTCAGAGAGAAAGAGAGAGAGAATGTGTGTATACGGCCATTGCCTAGTCTTGTTGCCCATGCCATCGGGTACGGGATGGCCACCGTCGTCCGCCATACTGTTTACGCCGCCATCGTCCACCTTACTGTTCATGCTCTGTTGTATCTGGCAGGCAACACAGTGTTCACCTGGTATGGCAAACGTCGGTGCCCACAACACTGTTAATGCTCTAATGCGTCTGGCAGGCTGTACAGTGTTCGCCTGGTACGGCAAACGTCGGTGCCCATAATACCGTTCATGCTTTGACGCGTCTGGCAGGCTGTACAATGTTCATCTGACATGGCCCGACGACACCGTCCTGCAGGTGCGCAGGGCATGGTAGGGTACGGTCATCGGTATTGCAGTTGACTTGAGTACCTTACCTTATCTACTCTCCTTGCTCCCTAGGCCCACACCGAGCGGGCGTCCCCGGTCGGTTGTTCCTAGTCAGCCCCGACCGTGTCGGTAGGAAAAGAGCAGCGAGCAGAGGCCCGACGTATCCTCGGTCAGAGAAAGGGGTCAGAGCCGGACTGTGGTCCCATCATGGCCAGGCCTTCTGGTCGGGGCTCCGACCAGATCTCCTGGCCAAAGGTGCCGGTCGGGGACCGAATCGTAGTCTTGGCCTATCACTGTGTATTTGGGCCAGCCCAGGCGCGTGTTGTCGTTGCGCCACCTGCTGGGACGAGTTTTGTAGGGAAGCAGGTCCATTGGGGACCCCGAGTTTATGAACCCGATAGAAGCCCCCGAGCCCCTTTGGGGCTTCTGTGAAGCTGTGAAGGGGTTGTTCACACATGCTTTGCGTGATATTATAAAAGCCAGGGGCTTGTGTTTTTAGCTTAATGAAAGCTTGCATTTGCTTTGTAATTCCTGTGTCCATTGTGCTGTGGAGGCGGGCTATTATTAGAACTTTGGTGTTTTCCCCCTTGGTTTGTTGTACTACGTAGGGTAACCGAGTAGGATTTTGGCGCCCAGCCTCCATGTCGAGGACTGGCAAAGGCCACGGAGGCGCGCAGAGTGGATACGGGCACCTAGCCTCTGTGGGGAGGACTGGCGAAGGTCGCGGAGGCACACTGGAGGGATATTGGCACCCAGCCCCTGAGGAGGGGATTAGCGAAGGCCACGGAGGCACGCCGTGCAGACATAGGCGCCCATCCCCTGAGGAGGAGACTCGCTGGTAATCTATTTTTGCTGGGTGCGCGCGAGCGCACCCGGTGGGTGTAGCCCCCTAGGCCTACAGCCGACTGGGGAGTCGGTCGGAGACTGAGCACCTTGGTACTCTTTTTGGGGCTGTGGACTTGTGCTTCTTCTGGTCAGGGTGTTCGCTCATGTCCGTTCCGACCGCAACCTGTGTGGTCGATCGGGTTCCTAAGTCAGGATCTGGTGGCTTGAGCCCCCGAGCCACTAGGGGCCGGTCGGGGTCAGTCGCATGATTTCCTACACCACCCCATCCATGGTTTCCGCAACCCGGGGGGGTTGAGCTGACGCCACTTGCCTCGATGGCTCAAGTGGTGGGCTTCGGTGGGCTTGTTAACGGGCATGTTCGAGTGGAATCCAGGTCCGTCGTTCGTGATGGGGTCGGCATAGCCCTTATGTGGCACTCCACTTCTCCTTAACCCGCCTCCTAGTATATTCCTAAGTCATTCTGGAGAGCGACTCAGGTGGCCCGATGGCCTCCCCTCGATGGAGATTCTGTGGGAATGGCTCGAGGTTAGGATCGAACGAGAAGGTTGAGATGACCCTGTCCGCTCTTGAGCAGGTCGGGCAAGGGCCGCTGGGCTCATCTATGTTTTCTCCCCTGGCTCTGTTTGACGCGAGGCGGCCTCGAGCCCTTCACGGGCCGGCCTTCGAACCCCAGTTGGTTGCCGCTCATATCGAATGAGACAACTACCGCTTCGTGACGCGACGTGAAGCATTTTGATGCAATGATTTGGATGTATGAATGCATGCATGAGAATGAATGCTTATGTACTGAAAAAGTAAAATGGGGGTTGGTAAAGTTACCTCAATGGCTCGAGTGACGGGTTCGGGGAGCTCCTATCGAATATGTCCGAGTGGAATTCAGGTCCATCGTTCATGACAGAGTCGGTATAACCCGCATGGGGCATCCCACTGTTCCTTACCTATCTCTCAGCAGCCACCCGAGCTGTCCGATCAACTCGGGTGACCCACTAGCCTCTCCTCGATGGAGATCCCATCGGTGGGCCCCTCCAAACCCTGCCTAGGAATGTGAAGGGTCGTTTGCGTGTGGCTGCGCCTTGTTTCCCATGCTCGAGTTGCAGTAGTGGTGGGCCCTGCCTAGGCCACGTCCTATTAGCCAGGCAATGTCCCATCGAGCAGGCCACGTCCCATCAGCCAGAGCCATGTCCCGCCGCATGCCTTTCCGCATTAAATAGGGGGAAGGGAGAGGGTTTTCCTCCCGTTCTTTCACCTTTCTTCAACTGCTGCCATTTCTCCTTTCCTTCTTTTTGCCAAGCCTGTTCGTGTGCCATAGCGGTTTCTAGGAGAGAGGAGGGTAGAGCGAGGGAGAGGAAAAACTTATAGATCCACTGGTAGATCTATGGCGCGATGTCAAACTGGAGGCCTTCCAACATGGATGAGGTGCTGGCCGCCTTCACCAAGAAGGGGCTACTTCTGTTGAAGGAAGTGGTGTATTGGAGGGCTCCCACGCCAGGGGAGGTTGTTTCGCAACCCCGGGCCGACAAGGTCGTCTCCTTCCTTGCCTTCCATGAGCGTCAGGCTCGGGTACCCCGCACACTGGTTCCTATACGGGCTCCTCAACGAGTGAGGCCTGGAGTTGCAGCACCTCAACCCGACTAGGGTGCTGCACATCACTGGCTTCATCGCCGTCTACGAGGCCTTCCTTGGGATGGAGTCGCACGTGGACCTCTTCTGGCGGATCTTCAGTGGGCAGGCCCTATCCGAGGGGAAACCGCCTAGAATCGCTCTGGTCGGTGAGTTTGCCCTGTAGAAGCGGCCTATGCCGTTGGTCCCCCACCCGACGTACTCCCCCAGTGACTCCAACCAAGGATGGCATGGCGAGTGGTTCTATATCAGGAACCCAGCGGAGGCGCCATTCTCGACGTTCACCGGGGAGAGCCAGGAGAGGAGGGAAAGCTGGTCATGGGGTCTTGCTCGTCGATAGAACAAGCTAGAGATCATCGAGACGGAGCTTTGGAGGCTCATGCGGCATGGCCTTAATGGGTTGCGGGTCTTCCATACCTTCTTTCGCCGTCGGGTCACCCCGTTGGCAGAGAGAATGCGGCCGATGTGGGAATACTCTGGCCCGATGGATCTCGACTACATGTCGCCAGAGGAGTTGTCAAGGGATGAAATCTGGAGTTGTTTCAATCGGGTGTTGTAGTTGGGGGATGATGAGCCCCTCGAAGGGACGCACGGACCTCTCCTTGCTGTGAAGCTGTCCGATCTGGTATACTCCTTTCCCATGACCTTTTTCCTTTCTGTTTTGATCTTTAGATCGATTTTAAACCGCCTGTTTCACAGGGGCTCGTGGGGTATAAATCCCGGCCACATCTTCCAAGAGGGGCGGAAGGCATGGCTTGACAAGCCGCCCAGAGGGAGGCCGCGCTTGCCAAGAAGAAAAAGAAAATCGAGAAGGTCCGGAGGAGGTTTGAGAAGGAGAAGGAGATCAATCAGCGGCTCTACAGCGGCGAGCGCCGGGAAGAAGTGGAGGAGGATCTCAAGTTAGAGGACCCCACGGAGTCAGGCGATGACGTAGGTTCCTTGGAGGACGAGGGAGACGAGGGTGCTGCCATGACCTTGGTGGAGCGCCATGCGCCTGCGGCTATGCCTGTCCGTGGCGAGCACGGTACGGGGATGCGCGGTGACGCTCCTGAGTCAACAAAACATGCCATGGGCGAGGATGCCGCCCATGAATGGGAGATGAAGTGAGCGTGGTCGCCGCGGCCTTTGGAGGTGTTGTTGACTTCGTGGCCCCCTGCTCCAAGTGTGGCGAAGCACGCCGGTCAGTCGGGGGGACGTGATCGTTCCCCTGCGTCTTCGGGGTCAACGCGTGTGCGCGACCCACAATGGGGAGATGCCCCGCCATTTGCTCTGGTGGTTTCACCATGAGCTAGTGGCCGTGGCCGTTTGAGGGCCGAACGGGGACCGACCGGGTCGCCCCCACCCTCGGTTGATCCGAGGGGGCATGGGACACGACCCCCGAGCAATCATCGTCCGATCGGCTCATCGTCAGCCGATTGGGGCTTCAAGGTTCTGCCGCTTTCATCTGGGTATGTATTCATGCTTCCCTTTGTTCTCATAGTTGAGTTTTAAGTGTGACTAACCTATGCTTGTGCCCTTTTTTTGCAGCAGCTAGGAGCCGATAGGGCTGGGGATCTCCCCACCTCCTGTGCAAGAAGAGTGGAGACCCAGCCTACGGCGAGTTGCGATGAGTGAAGGGGGAAGTAGGCTGGTGGTGGCGTTACCTTCCTTAATGGGGGTTGCATCTTCCCGACCAGTCGTGAGCAAAGAGGCGACCATGATGGCGGTGATCCCCATGGTGTCGACAAAGGCCAGGTCAGGGGTGACTCTTACGGTCCCTCCCACGTCGGTTGTGGAGGAGGAGAGGAGGGAAGTTGGGCTCCCTGTCTTGCCCGATGGAGGAGCGCACAGTTTGCTCGCCTAGTTAGAGCTGGAGGGAGCCGAAGGGGCCACGGCCAGGCCAAAGGTAGAGCAGCCACCGATGAGCCATGGAGTTGTGGTGGTGGACATCCCCTTCAACGGTGAGGAAGACATCGGGGTGGAGCCACCAGCCATCCCGCCATCCTGGGAGTTGGTGTTGATCCGATCGTCGCTTGATACTGCGATGGCTGGATCTTCTGGCGAGTTGGGGGTGACCCACGAGCTGGTGTTGCTTTGCCCCGGTGAGCCAGGAAAGGCCTGGTTCATCCTTCGTGATGAGGAGGAGGTGAAGCTTTGGCACCTGCTCGAGGAGAGAGGACTGTCGATGGAGTTCGATCTTGCCCTTACAAAGGCGTAGCTCAAGGAGGCCTTGGAGAGGGTTGAGCTCATCCATTAGGCCTTGACTTTGACCTACCACGTGTTGCAGAGGTAAGTTTTCTATGTTCCTGGTGTTGTCTTTGATTCTTTGGCATTTAAATGGTTGTCTCAACACGCCTGCTTCTTATCTCGCAGGACCTGGAGATGATGTCGATCCGCAAGTCTCGGTTTCTCTAGGAGGAGCACGGTCGGATGGAGCAAGAAGCGGTGGTGTTGCGGCGGGTCGATGAGCTCAGGCACAAGTTGGAGTCTGCCCGCCGTGAGTCCCAAGACTGAGCGACCGAGGTGACGGGAGCATGGGCGGCAGAGCTGCGTGCAGTCGAGCGAGCGACTGTTGCTGAGCAGAAACTCAACGCGATGAAGGCCCACTTGGTGGAGACCAAGGCAGCGCTCAGGAAGTCCTTGGAGGCTCTAGAAGCAGAGCGGAAGGCCTGGTCGGACACCGAGCGGGAGGTCATCATGCTCCGGGGTAGATGCTCGGGGTAGAGGAGTCAAACACTCAGCTTCTCGAGAAGGTGACCAGTCGTGAGGAAGGGCTTTCCATTCTTGAAAGCACCCACCTCGATACATACCTGTTCTGCCCTCGGTTGATGCCTTGAATTTTTCTTTTCCTTGCTCCTAAATTTGTCGTCCATTTCTAGAACTGGGTGAAAAGATTGGCTATCTAGAGCAAGAGCTAGAGATGGTCAAAGCGGCGATCGGTCAGAGCGTGGAGGCGCTAGCCCAGTCCCTTGAGGAGCGACGCGCTCTCGAGAAGAAAAAGTACCACAGGAGCAAGGAAGAGAAGGCTCAATCAAAGAAAAAGTGCTACTCATGCCGGAAAAGGGGACACATAGCACATTTATGTCCCATAGGTAACACTCCTAAGCCTATTTCAATTATTGATGATTCTATGCTTAGGAAGGATGGTAGTGGTACCTCTATAGTTGCTATTGCAAAATATCCCGCTACTCATACTAAGGCTTTGTCTAAGTATGTTGCTCCTAACTTGAGAGGACCCAAACTTGTTTGGGTACCATCAAAAAGTGGATGATTGATTGTAGGTACCATCGGCATTGGAGACTTGATTCAATTGATTTCATATTGATCATCATATGTTGAGTCAAGATATAAAGCCTAGTGCACATCCAAACCCAATGCCAAGTGAAAATTGAGTGAAGTCCAAAGTGCTATCAACATACAAGTGTCATATTCAAGTTGTGGTGATTTATTAGATTATTTGATGGCTTGCAAGATTATTTGAGTTGAAGCTTGCTAGTTGGATGATCATGAGCTAACCAAGGTATATCTTTTGTTGATCATTTTATTTGGGTGCATATGAGTTGATTGAATTGGATAAATATGCAATGTTGCTTGCTATGAGATGTTTGAATGGATAAATAGCTTAGTAATCAAGTTTAGATTGATTTGTGTTGGATAAGTTCATAAGATGATATTTAGAAAGTGGATTGAATGGATTTATGTCTTGTGAAAGTATTCAAACATGTTGGTTTCAAGTTTGATTCATATTTGATGAAGTATAGCTCAATAGTTGAAATCTGTCTTATATTGCAAAATCTGAGCTAGCTGTGATCTTAGCCATGTTTGAGTGATCAAAACTTATTGGATTGGCATAAAAATTTGTGAACCTACTCTGGACTTATGGTATAAGATTATGTACAAATTTCATGAGAATTGGATAAGAGATGCTTGGTTTTGGAGTGGATCTTGTCAGCTATAGTGCAGCAATTTTCAGCATGTAACAGTGGTGGAAGAATTGAAATCTGGTAGCAATCTAGAAATCAAATGGAGCTCAAATTTTTCAGCTGCTAGATAACTTAGTTAGTCACATCTCCACCAAATTTTGTGGTATTTGGATTTTTAATTTGGGAGATATGCATTTTTCCTTGAAGAGTACAAAATCTGCCAGAAAAGTGACAAATGTTGGATTGATCTAGAGTCACTTTGATTGAAATGTCCTCAAGTTAAAAACATGTTTATAAGTAGTTGAGGTACCTAAGTTTGGTTTTGAGATGATCTAGAAGCATGACAAGCAAATATTACAAGGGCATTTGATTGTGGAGTGTACGTTGCACATATTTGGTACTCAAATTGGAGGATCAAGATCAAACTCAAGATGAAGATGAAGTTTAAGTTCTAGTGACTATTGAAAATCATTTGATAGAAAGAAAAGGACTTAAACAAGTAGAAAGAAAATGACTTAAAGAAGGAATCAATGTTACTCGTCAAGTTAAGTCCATCACTTGGATCAATCAATCAAGTTATTTCAAGTGAGTGTCAAGAATGGTTCTTGGAGAGAGGTCACTTCTCCCTAGTGTAGGGGCTTGCCGCCTATGTGTAGGTAAACCAAGTGTGGTGCTTGAAAGGCAAACATGGAAGTGGTGATTTGAGGAACATTTGAGATGCTTAGTTGAAGCAATCAAAAGGGTTGATCAAGAAAAGCAAGCAACACCCAAAACAGAGCTAGTCATGTCAATTCAAGTGATATTCCAAATAGTTCTCTCATGTAAGCATTAATCAAAAGATGAAGCAAGCTAACCACAACAAGATAGTGCACTTGATCATATTAGTGGTTCTCAAATCATATGGGTGAAGAATGGATTTCATTATTTATGATTGGTCTTCACCAAGCTTATAATTGGACTTTATATTGCTATTGGAGTAATGAATTGGAATCCATGTGACTATCCTCTACTCCATCATAGCAAAGGTGGCATTGTAATATGTATGATCATTTCATCCCTTACTAGTATGCGATTAGTGCTTATAATACATGCTTCATAGGATCATGCATAACAAGTGAAATGTTTAAGTTCATAGCCTACCACTATTGCTTGAATGATTAGTTGATCTAGTGGTTAGTATATGAATTTGTTCATGAGCTAGTGAACCCAAGTACTTGATTTAATTTAGATTGCTAACAAGTGACAAGTACAACATTGGCAAGATAACCCTTGTAAGAGGTGTAAAGAAGCTTGTCATTGGTTCAAACTGGACTTGGAAGCTTAGGCAAATCAATTTAGTTCAAGTCAACTCAGAAGCTCATGATAAGTAACAAGAGTACAAGCACAAGACAACAATGCAAATGGATATCTAGTTTGTTTGTTTCAAGTGGTATCTAGACTCAAGCATTTCATCAAGAATTCACAAGTGATGTCTAGATCAACTCACAAGTGATATCCTATAAGTGGTACTCAGGAAGATAGCAAAGGTTCAAGAAATGGTTTTTATTGGTAAATCCAACAATTGGTTCCATACTAGAAAATTCTTTCAAGTGGTATCACATCTACATGTGGTATCAATCATGCAAGACAATGGTTCCACAAGTGATCCTCAACTTTAAGTGATCATCAAATAAAGAATGCATCCCTCACCTACAAGAGCTCAAGTTTAGCAAATGAGTGACCCATGATATAACATAGGGGGAGGTGTCCCACAAATTGGTATCAAGGATGAAGATCCTATGTGTGGTATCTCAAGGGCTATAAGTGGTGTCATTCCAACAATCAAGTGATGTCCATAAAAATGCAAGATTCAAGCCTCAACCATCTACCCCAAATGCAAACCTTTGCATCAATAAGAAGCACACCTTTTATGGAAATTGATGACAAAGGGGGAGAGATTGTACAAAGATATGAAAGCTTGGGGAGAGATTGTATAAAGATATGAAAGCTTTGGAAGAGATTATAACAAAGATATGAAAGCTTTGGGAGAGATTAAGATAAAGAAGTAGTGGTTGGATATGAAAAGCACACAAGTAGGGCGAGCAAGCTCATGAACTTTGATTAGTTGCATTTGAAATGCGCATAGTCATGTGCTTGCTTGCATTGCATAATTTTTTTAAATTTGATATGCATGCTTGTGTGGTGTATGCTAGTTGTAGAACTTAAATGATGATTTGATAACTAGCATGCATAGGAAGGTAGTTAGACTTGTATTTTTACACGTGGTACTAGAAACTTGATTATAATGTTGATCTCATGGGGTTTCTAGTATTTTTGTTGTCTAGCTACTCATGGTGCTAAGGATGGTGTTAAAAGTGCAACTCTGATTGGTATCACACGTTAAAGTTTTATTCTATACACCTTAGCATCATTTGGTAGTAATTACTCTCTCACAATTCCAATCTATGCATATGTGCGAGCTTCAAACCAAACACTCTAGCACATATGTAGGGGGGAGCTAATACTACCATTTTGGATTTGTGGTACTTGTCCAAAATCATTTATACATGGTAAAATTGCTTGGGCAAGCAACATGAACCCAAAAGAGATTAATTTCCATATCTTTGTAGAGTTGTCATCAATTATCAAAAAGGGGGAGATTGAAAGGTCCTTGTGTGGTTTTGGTAATTGAGTGACAACCTAGGTGGACTAATTGTGTTTATGTGGGATACACAGGTGATTAGTCCATAGGTACATGTGTGTGAGCAACATATGCCATGAAGGTGGAAATATCTCGAAGATGTTGCAAAGCTCACACATGTGATGATGAAGGAGATCATTGCACATGAGACATGACATTGAGTCAAGTGATCAAGGCGAAGAAGATCAAGACATGACTTGGCTTGATGGACCGGTTGCAAGCATGAAGGGCAAGTTGGAGAGCTTGGAGCGATGGACTACGTAGCGGTGAAGCTTGAGCAAGACTTGGCGCCAATGGACGAAGACAACAGTGAAAAGCAAGTGAATTCAAGATCGATGAACCAATATGATCATGTGATGATATGAAGTGGATCATATCATTGTTGACCGTGTTCTTGCATGTGTTGCATAGACATTGGAGGAGATGGAATGGAATGCGCAAGGCAAAGGTATAACCTAGGGTATTTCATTTCACCGGTCATAGGTGTGTAGAGAAGTTGATGACCGGGTTTAGGATAGATGGTCGTACTATCAAGAGGGGCAAACTTATTTGCATATCGGTCATCTAGTACCACTCGAGTAATCTAACTTTGCATCATCGCTAGGATCGAGTGGCATGGCAAGTTGAGTGGCTATTCCTTTGGAAAATGTTTGTGAAAAGCTAACACACAAACACATGGTGGTGTACACTTGGTGGTGTTGGCACATTTGCAAAGGAGAAGAAGTTGAAGTTGATGATGATCAACTCAGTGAAGAAACAGAGGCGAGAAGGTGTCACTGTGAGTGATCAGACGCTGTCCTCGGTAGGACCAGTGTGTCTGATCAGTGGCAATAGATAGCGCGTGGTCTCGGTCAAGTGATCGGACACTGGGCGAAGAAGTAACCGGACACACAGTGGCCACGTCCGGTCAGGGTGACGTACGGTGATGTAGGCGGCGCTGAAGTTGGTGCATGGGCGCAGAGCTGATCGAACGCTAGTCTGCGTCCGGTCATACAGGAGCGAACGCGTCCGGTCATAAAACAGAGGCTCGAGGAGCTCTCTGGAAATGACCGTACTCAGGCGTAGCAGCGTCCGGTCATCCTCGCTGTGCTGCGTCCGGTCGCAACTTAACCGTTGGCGTGCGAAGTTACTGTTGAGATCAGGTGGCTCTGGTTGAACATAGAGCGACACGTGGATGGCGTAGCGAGACCGGACGTTGGCTGGGTGCGCTCGGTTAGTGTGACCTACGCGTCCGGTCATCCGAAAAAATGCCCAGTGAAGGGGTAACGGCTATTTTAGATCATGGGGCTATAAATAGAAGTGTTGGTCGGCCTTTGGCTGATAGTTTTGTAGAGCTGAGCACACTAGAGCCTTGGTGGTTTATGTGGTAGTGCTTGGGAGCCCTCTAACTCACTCCAGCTTGATAGTGTTCATCCGATCGAAGTTGCCTTCGTCCTCGCCAACCGCACCATCAACCGACGCCACCGGGGGGCCACAATAGAGTTAGAGTAGAAATAGTTAGTTTATGTAAAAGATGAATTTGTGGGGGAGCCCCCATGCAAACAGTACTACATTCGTGAATATTTTAAGTTCATTTTGTGATAAAATCACTCATGAGGGGAAGCTTGTCCTGTCCGCCCTTGTTTTTATCCTTGCGTAGCTTTGATTTTTGTCCTTTCTTTTTCACACCTGCCCGTTGACCCGTAGGCTGCAACCTTAAGAACCCGGGAGTGGCCCACGAGGCTCAGCTGCTCATAACCGTAGGTCGTGGTGGGGTGTGATCGGTTGGGAGGCTAAAGCGCAAGTTACGTAGGATAATCAAAGGAATGAGATGCCCTTTCATTTGGGCGACACCCTTTTGTTTGGGCGAAAAGTGTTACTACATGATAGTTAAAAATGATAGTAAAAAAAAGGGGTGGTATCGCACCCCCGTGGAGCCCCTGAGTGACCCAGGCCGATAGTGCTCGGGCTGGGGCGCTATAGGAGCAAGCATTGAATGGAAATAAATGGTAAGACCGAGCTTTAGGGAAAGAAATGACGTAATTGTTTGATGTTTCATGTGTTGGTGAGAACATTGCCATTATCATCCTTCAGCCGATAGGCGCCCGGTCGGATCACCTCGGCCACCACGTATGGTCCTTCCCATGGCCGAGAGAGCTTATGCTTGTCCTTGGTTGACTGGGTCCTCCGGAGTACAAGATCACCGACCTTGAGGATCCTCCCCCTAATTTTTCTTTCATGGTACCTACGGAGAGTTTGCTGGTAATGAGCGGGGCGGATGATGGTCATCTCACGAGCCTCCTCAAGTAGGTCGACCGCATCCTGCTGAGCCTCCATGGCTCGGTCTCGGTCGAAGGCCTTTACTTTGGGGCGTCGTGATCGAGGTCGGATGGCAACACTATTTTGGCTCCATATGCCAGGAAGAAAGGGGTGAACCCCATGGACCGGTTTGGGGTCATTCTTAGGCTCTAGAGGATCATTGGGACCTCTGCAACCCATCGTCCAGCATACTTTTTGAGTCGGTCAAAGATGCGGGGCTTGGGTCCTTAGCGGACCATGCCATTGGCCCGCTCGACCTGACCATTAGTACACGGGTGTCCGACTGAGGCCCAATCAATCCTGATGCTGTATCCATCACAGAAGTCTACGAACTTCTTCCCAGTGATATTTGTTCCGTGGTCGGTGACGATACAGTAGGGACACCAAACTGATAGATGATGTCAAGGAAGAACTTGATCGCCTCTTCTGAGTAGATATTGGTGATGGGCTTTGCCTCTATCCACTTGGTGAACTTGTCCATCGCCACGAGTAGGTGAGTGAAGCCACTCGGGGCCTTTTTGAGGGGTCCGACCATGTCGAGGCCCCAGGCCGTGAATGGCTAGGTGATGGGGATGGTCTGAAGCTCCTGCGCCGGCAGGTGAGTTTGTCGAGCATAGAACTAGCATCCTTCACACCTACGGACCATCTCCTCTGCATCTCATAGCACAGTGGGCCAGTAAAAACCATGGTGAAAGGCTTCCTGACCAGCGACCTCGGGTGTAACACCCCGGTTCTTATAAATACTAAAATTGCCATGTCATCATATGCATTGCAATGCATTTGGTCATATTGAAGAATTTGTTATGCATTCACTAAAACAAGTTTACATTTATGTTATAAGTGTTGCTTTGTATTGTTTGAATCAAGTTTGAAATCTTTGTTTTGATTTGAAATTCCGAAAACCCTAATTTCAGCATTTAAATTTCTGCCCTGAAAACCCATTTTAAAATCGAAGCACATTTTGGGGTTGAGCCTTAAAGCAAAAATGTAGAGCTTGTTGAGTTGTACAAAGTTTGTTTTTGGAGTTTTCAAAGTTGTTTAAAAAAATTTGGAGTAATTTGAAAAGGCGTAATTCTTTAAATGTCCCCTTTTTGAATTCAAATTTGCATTTCAAAATGTAGACCGAATTAGGGGGTGGTTATAAAAGAAAAGTTGTAGAACTTTTGATTTTGAACAACTTTTATTTTTGGAGATTTTTGAGTTGTTACACAAATTTGGGAGTAATTTGGATTTTAAAACGAATGACAATTCTGTAATTACTGTGAACAGTGTTCACCGCCTAAGCTACATGGCCGGCGACCTTCTTCGGCGTTCCTGGCGTGTCGTGGCCGTCTGTGGCATCATGATGGCGTGGGAAAAGGCTGCGTTGTGGCTTCCTCTGGCTTCCTTGGCCGCTCTATAAAGCTCAGACGCCGTCGCCGCCGTTCTTCTTTTTCTCTTCGTCTGCCTATTCCCGTCACCACCGCCGCTACTCCGTCGAGCCTTCGCCATCGACCGAGCGCTGTTACCGTCTCAACAATGCTTGTTCCAGCTTTGCCTACTCCTTGCGCATCCAGCCATCCCACTTGGGTTGCCTGATTTCGCCGGGCTACGCCGCTCTTCGTCTTCTTCTTCACTGCCGGTAGCGCCGCCGTCGCGAGCGCGTTGCCGTGGCCAGAGCTCCATGGTGCACCTTTGTCCTTGTGTTTGGTTGCTCTAGTTTCGCCTTGATGCCGTGGTTCTTAATACCTTGTTGATTGCTCGTTTTGACCACCGCAGTCACCGGAGCGCCACCACCGACGACCGTTGTTCCGCCGTGGGTGCTGTACATGTCGAACTGCTCCTCCGTGGCTCCTCCGGTCTTGCTCTCTGCTCAGTCGCGTTCGGGGTGAGCTACTGGTGCTTCTCGTGCCGTTTGTTGAACCTCTACCGGTCTCCTGTCACCGGCGTAGCGCCGCCGTGCGGTCATGGCAACCATGGCTGGTGTCGTGCTCATTTTGTACCGTGATCAATGCCATTAGTGATGTCAGTAGGTGCGCATAGTCTTAGTGAACGTGTTGATGCCTTCGTCTTGGCCGGAGATCTCGTCGTCGGCAAGATTTCGCCGGTCAGCATCGTTGTTGCCGTGGTAAAATGCAGGAGGTTAGGGATGACAGGTGGGACCCGAGTGTCAGTGACTCAGCGTTCAAAATGATTTTTTTCTTTCTTTTTCAGAATTGAATGAATAGTGTCTATTTTTGTTATTTTTGTGTAAATTTATTTAGAGCTCCAAAAATTATGAAAATTTTTGAGTGACCTCTCTGTGATGTATATTATTTAAGAAAAATATGAAATCTTGTTTTCAGTACTTTTTGAATGTGATAAAAATTTCTCAATTAATTAATAAATGAGTTTCCATGATTTTTCTAGGTTTATTTATGTATCCAAAAATTATGAAAATTGTTTTGCCACTTAGTTATCATATGATGAACATTTACAAAAATTTTGAGGTCAATTGGAACAAGTTGATTTATTTCATAATTCTTAACTAATTAATTAATTCATAAAAGCAAATAGTAACCTTTAGTGATTTAGGTTTTGTTTGAATTTTTGATTGAGTGATGTCCTTAGGCCACTAGTTGATAATGATCCTTGGCAATTGAATTTGGTGTATGAAAATGTTTAGTTAGTTTGACTTGTAACTGTACCGCGAAGGAAAGTTGTATTCAAGTTGTTAACTTTTGCATCCATCATCGAGCATCATATTTTGTATCTCGCATCATGTTAAACGTGGCATTGTTACTACGTGTAGTGAACGAAGGTGAGCACGTGATAGTTAATCAAGTAGTTGAGGAGGTTGATCTGTCTGTGGAGGTTGGAGTTGATATCGGTGGAACGACTCCGGACCCAGATTTTTCCGTCAACAAAGGCAAGCCCCGGATTCATACAACCCTACCTTGTGTTTTACAAATTGATTTCGCTTTTGCTTTTCTGTACTGCATTAAGTGATTAGGAGTTAAGTGAAAACCTAATTGGTGCATTACCAACATTGTTTTTCCGTATCTACCTTGTTACTAGTTTTACGTCGTAAATGTCTAGTTATGCTTAGCCATGCTTAGACAGATCAAAGTCGGGTGATTATCTATCATCTGGAAGTGTTAAATGGAACTTTGGTTACTTATGTTATCATGAGATATGAGCATGTGGAGTAATAAATCTAGACCGGGCGGACTCGGTGTTGGGGAGCCACAAGACATGGAGGTCTTGTGAGCGGGTTCTTTCCGTCTGTGTCGGTTAAGGTCCGTACCGTTGTTGAACTGTGTGCGGTGAGACTTTGTAGTACTAACCACATACTCTGGTAAGCCTTAACTTGGTTATTCTATTACGAGAATGGCTACTCGCGCACTGGGAGTGGAGAGATGGCGGGAATAGCGTGTACCCATGTGGCAATGGGCTGGGTTGGTGGAGTACTGTATTCTTAGGTGGCGCGGACCTGTTCTTATTTTGAGGATCCGAGGGTGGGTTGGTATATGTAGGTCGGGGACCTGCATATATCGTGTGGTCTAGAATTCCCAGCTGGGTTTATAATCGGTTTGAATCGTCGTTGCTCCTCAGTTATGGAGACTCACTTCTCTGTTCATCATTGTAGATAAATAATTGGAACTTGAGGATGGTTTGTGAAGGTGTTGGTTATGAAGTTTCATGATCTCAATGCGGATCGTGTCAGCTTTGTATATGATCTTAAGAAGTTTTAAATGTTGATATAAGAATTTTGTTAAAAAGCTTTGACGCAAAAGAACTTTGATTATTGCTAAAGCCATACCTTGAATCCCCTGAGTCTGCGTTCCTGCGTTCTATTAATTCTTATTTCGGTTAAGTCTTGTTGAGTACTTTTGTATTCAGGGTTCGTTGACCCTTGTTGCAGGTGAGTCTCATGAGCAGATCTATTTTGGATCGTGCTGCATGACTGTTGTTCAGTGCGATAACGATAAGTAAATGTGTGGCCCTTGGGCAGGGCAGCTTATTTGTGTGTTCTGTAATATGTTATAATGCCACTCCACTCCTTTGGTTTGTAATAAGTATCGAACTTAGTTGTTTGTTTTGAAACAAATGGTTTGTAAACTATGTTATTTTAAGTCTTCCGCAGTTTTTACTCTGATGTAGATATTTGAAAAAATGTTGTAATACTACAATGACTCTGTAATGTGATCCTGCTCAGAAATCGTGGATGATTCGGGGTTCCTCGAGGACACCCGACAGTCTTCTTAAGTTACCGGGAACATATGCATAGATGTCAAAGGTCGTTAGACAGTGACAGGTGCATGTGGGCCCTATAATTTAGGAGGTTCTGCCACAGAATGGTATTAGAGCAATTGTTACAAGGTTTTTGTAGTATTGTTCTACAAAACTTCAAAATGCTTTGGGACAAATCTATTTAACTTGTTAAATTGGTCCAAATTGCTTCTGACTTATCTTATTTCTTTCTCACCATTCCTTATTTGATTAAAAATGTTTTGTGTGGTGGAGTAGTAATCTTACTATGCCCTATATAAAAACAAATGTTGTTTATGTTCGTTATAAGCTTTGCTATTTTTGGTTCGTAAGAATGATTCATGTATCATGATTAATTCACTCGTTACTTCCTTCACCTCTGAGTCTGGGTTGAGTTATGTAATCCACCCCTGCTGCTTTTGAGACTGTTGTCAGATTATTTTATTGGGATTAATCTTGCTTCCTATAGTATGGCTCGTTCCAAGAAGACACCCCGTAAGTCCACTGGACCCAAAGGAGTTCCTCATCACCAACTTGCCCCTAGGAATGACGGTGCTAGCAGTAGTAGTTCTAGGCCTGATCCCCAGGCAGAGATACAGAGGATTTCTGTAGAGTTAGCACAAGCTACTAGGGATAGGGCTTTGGATGCCATACAGGTAGGAGAATTATAGGATCAATTGAGGCATCTCACCACCGCGCACAGGAACTGCGAACGTATGTTAGTTCGTACGGTGGAAGGAAGGAATGAAGGTTGGCATAGGGAAAATGTAGCTAGAGCTAGAACTCATGAGCTAGAATTCTATGTGGAAGATTTAGAAGAACATAATACTTATCTGCATGAGGAAGTTCATAGGCTAAGTAATCTCCTAGATCCAAATCATGAACCTCAAGCTGATGTAATGGACCCCGGTGTCATCCTTGCCGATGAAAGTGAATCGGAAGAGGAAGAAGAAGAAGAAGATCCTGAAGAATTAGTAATGATTGATGAGAGTAATAATGAAGGCGGTAATATTTCTGGAATGGATACCGAGCCCGAAGTTTGAAGTGATCAAGAAGATGAGTAGAGTTGTATAATAGTTAGTTCTACTTAAAGTTAGTAGTCTCGTTTAGGTGTGGGTTTGTGTTTATATTAGTAAACCCTATGTAATGTGTCTAGAGTAAGTTTTTGTTACAATTCAATAAAGACTTGTGAGTAAAGTTTGGTTTGCTATGAGTAGATGCGTCGTACGTGGGGTTCGCATATTTCTGGTACTTCACAAGATGAGGACGGTATTCCAGATCTGCCACCAGTTCCAACAAACCTGGCTGATGCTATAGCCGCACTTGTCAATGCGACGGTTGAAAATTCTCGTTTGCTTCATGAGATGGCTCAAAGTAATCAGAATCAGATGCAAGGAAATCATGGTCGCCATCATAACAGGCAGGAGGCTACATATGTTGATTTTACAGACACAAGACCACCGGTGTTCACCCAGGCCGATGAACCACTGGAGGCTGACGATTGGCTTCGAACCATGGAGCAGAAATTTGATCTCATTCCATGCACAGAGTTTCAGAAACCAATCTTTGCTGCTCAGCAACTTAGAGGTGCAGCCGGTGCTTGGTATGCAAATCTTATGGCCATGCAACCTGCAGGTGTTCTGTTAACTTGGACAGAGTTTTGTACTGCTTTCAGAGCCCATTATATCCCTGAGGGAGTTATGGCTATAAAGCTGGATGAATTCCTTGCTTTGAAGCAAGAGGATCAGACGGTTATGCAGTATGTGGGAAGATTCAATCATCTGTCGCAGTATGCATCTGAACATGTCAACACCGACGCAAAGAAAAAGAAATGGTTCATGAGGGGTCTGAATACCAAATTACAGACTATGATGACAACTTATACTAATGTCACTTATCATGAGGTAGTGAATATTGCAATTGCTTCAGAGGCAAAGTATCGGCAGCATAAGGAGCTCAAGAAGAAAAAGAGTATGCCGTCTGGATCTTTTGGGGGAAATCCAAAGAGGCAGGGGGTGATTTATCATCCAGTAAATCATAATCGTCCTCCTTATCGTCCGCCGTAGTTTCAAGCCGGTCAGCAATCAAATGTCCACCCTGCTACAACTTATCAGAATCCACAAACGACAAATGCTTCTGGGGTTCCTACTTCAACACCCCAGGGTCATAAGTATCCCTGTTTCAATTGTGGCAAGCCTAGTCATTTCTCGAGGGAATGTCCGTATCCAAGGCAGTCTAATCCAAATTATCAGAAGGCCCTTGTCAATCAACAACCGGGTCAGTCACAGAACAAGAATAACAATTAGAATGCTCAGAAAGGCAAAGATGAAAGAAAGACAGGACGTGTGTTCTATATTCAAGCTGGGGAAATTCTAGAAGGGGAGCCAGTGATGATGGGTATGTTTCCTGTTGCCAATCATCCTGCTGTTATACTTTTTGATTCTGGCGCATCGCATTCATTCATCAATAGAACATTTGTCGTGAAGTATGAAATTTCAATTGGGGTAACAAAGGAAAGTTTCTTTATACAGTCGTCCAGGGGACGTCTGTGTACTAAGGAAATGGTATACCAGGTACCCATAAACCTGGGTGGACATATTTTTCCCACTACCATGATTATCCTTAAGGATCAGGATATAGATGTAATCTTGGGAATGAATTGGATGTATCAGCATAAGGCTGTTATAAATGCTTTGAATAGAACTATAAGGGTGAGTTTGCTAGATAGTAAATCTCAACTTCTCATCCAACTTCCAACCTTAAGAAGATCAGTGGGCAAAGTTTGTGCAACTGCCATCAAAGAGATTAGAGATATCCTGGTAGTATGTGAATTTCCTAATGTGTTTCCTGAGGATTTACCCGGTCTACCACCTGATAGAGATGTCCAGTTTAACATAGAGTTGAAACCTGGAACAGCTCTGATTTCTCGGAGAGCTTATAGGATGCCACCTAAGGAATTGGCCGAGTTGAAGACTCAGTTGCAAGAATTGATCAAAAAGGGGTTTATCCAACCTAGTTCATCACGTTGGGGATGTCCGATAATTTTTGTGAAAAAGAAAGATGAGACCCTGAGGTTATGTGTCGACTATCGTCCGTTGAATGAAGTGACCATCAGGAATAAGTATCCCTTACCTCAGATAGATTTGCTTTTTGATCAATTTGCCGGTGCCAAAGTTTTCTCCAAGATAGATTTGAGGTCAGGATATCACCAAATCAAGATAAAGCCTGAAGATATTCCCAAAACGACATTTACCACAAGATATGGATTATTTGAATACTTGGTAATGTCTTTTGGTTTGACAAATGCTCCAGCTCATTTCATGTATCTGATGAATTCAGTATTCATGCCTGAGCTAGACAAGTTTATAGTGGTGTTTATTGATGACATTCTAGTATATTCCAAGAATAAGGAAGAACATGCGGAACATCTCAGGATTATTCTAACTCGCTTAAGAGAACATCAACTTTATGCTAAGTTCAGCAAGTGTGATTTTTGGCTTAGGGAAGTACAATTTCTTGGACATGTATTGTCAGCTGAAGGCGTTGCAATTGATCCAAGCAAAGTGAAGGATGTGCTTGATTGGAAACCGCCAACCTCGGTTCATCAGGTTCGGAGTTTTCTGGGATTGGCAGGGTATTACCGTTGGTTTATTCCAGATTTCTCTAAAGTATCAAAATCCATTACTGAGTTGTTGAAGAACCAAGTCAAGTTTGTCTGGTCATCTGATTGTGAAGAAGCTTTCCAGACTTTAAAGAGACTGTTGACCACTGCCCCAGTATTAGCCCAACCTGATATCAAGAAGCCGTTTAATGTTTATTGTGATGCTTCGGGTATTGGTATTGAATGTGTATTGATGCAAGAAGGCAGAGTCATTGCTTATGCATCCAGGCAACTTAAGCAACATAAAGAACACTATCCGACTCATGATCTAGAGTTAGCAGCTGTTGTACATGCTCTAAAGGTTTGGCGGCATTACCTGCTTGGTAATACGTGCCATATTTATACAGATCACAAAAGTTTAAAGTATATCTTTACTCGGTCAGAATTGAACATGCGACAAAGAAGATGGTTAGAACTGAATAAAGATTATGACTTGGAAGTACATTATCACCCTGGCAAAGCAAATATGGTTGTGATGCCCTCAGTCGCAAAAGTTATTGCAATTGTTTGGCAGTGAGAACAATGGGTTTGATTTTATGTCAAGAGATGGATAAGTTGAATGTAGAGGTAATTCAGCAAGGCAGTTTGACCAACATAATGGTGGAAGCCACTATTCGAGATCAAGTTATTGCTGCTCAGAAAGAAAACAAGGGTGTAGCCTATATCAAGGAAAGAGTCAGGAATGGATAAACGGAATGCTTCACCATAAATGATGAAGGTGTGCTTTGGTTCAAGGATCGCCTGGTGGTACCAAAAGTTCCTGAGTTGCGGCAGTCAATTCTTGAAGAAGCACACGCTACTAGGTTATCTATCCATCCGAGGAGCAACAAGATGTACGATGACTTGAAACAAAGATTTTGGTGGACCAAAATGAAGATAAAAATTGAAAGATATATAGCAAAGTGTGATACTTGTCAGAAAGTGAAAGCTATACATTTGAGGTCTGCTGGAGAATTATAACCATTGCCTATTCCAGCTTGGAAGTGGGAGGACATAAGTATGGACTTTATTGTTGGTCTACCCAAGACATCAAAGGGATTTGACTCAATATGGGTTATTGTAGATCGACTAACCAAGTCAGCACATTTTCTTCCAGTCCAGAATACATATCCCACTATACGGTATGCCAAGATGTATTTATAGCGAATTGTGAGTCTCCATGGAGTACCCAAGACTATTGTGTCCGATAGGGGTACATAGTTTGTCTCCAGCTTTTGGAAACAGTTGCATTCTTCATTGGGTACCAAGCTCCTGTATAGTACAACTTATCATCCGTAGACTGATGGACAGACTGAAAGAGTCAATCAAGTACTTGAAGATATGTTAAGGTGTTGTGTCCTTAACTATTCCAATAAGTGGGATGAATGCTTACCTTTGGCTGAATTCTCATACAATAACAGTTATCAAGAGAGTATTAGGATGGCTCCATTTGAAGCACTCTATGGTCATAGATGCAGAACATCGCTGAGTTGGTCTGAACCCAGAGAGACAACGTTCTTTGGAGTTGACCTTGTGGAAGAAACATAAGACAAGGTTAGGCAAATACAAAGTAATTTGAAGATAGCTCAGTCCCGACAAAAGAGTTATGCGGATAGACGACGTAGACCATTGATGTTTAACAAAGGAGATTTTGTATATCTGAAAGTATCACTAATGAAGGGAGTTACCCGTTTTTGGTGTTAAAGGCAAGTTGGCACCTCGATATATTGGACCATTTTAGATTTTAGAGAGGTATGGAAAGGTGGCGTATCGCTTGAAATTACCATAATATTTATCAGAGGTACATGATGTGTTCCATGTTTCTCAATTGAAGAAGTGTCTCCGAGTGCCTGAACAGAATGTTGAGGTTGAAGGAGTGGAACTTGAACCAGATTTGACTTATTCTGAATATCCTATTCGAGTTTTGGATCAGAAATATCCTGTTACTCGAAGGAGGACAATCAAGTTCTACAAGATATAATGGAATCAACATTCAGAAGAAGAAGCTACTTGGGAATCAGAAGATTACTTGTTAGAAAAATTTCCAGAGTTTCTTGCGTCGATGTAGCATAATGTTAGTTTGCTCTGTTGTGGCGAACCCTGTTTGTAAAGGAACCTCAGCTGTTTTATGAGCAAGTTGTGAATGTTTTTGAATTGACACATTTCCTTTTCCATTACTTACCCTATGACTTTGAATCTCGGGACGAGATTTCTTTTAGGGGGAAGGATTGTAACACCCCGGGTGTTATAAATACTAAAATTGCCATGTCATCATATGCATTGCAAAGCATTTGGTCATATTGGAAACTTTGTTATGCATTCACTAAAACAAGTTTACATTTATGTTATAAGTGTTGCTTTGTATTGTTTGAATCAAGTTCGAAATCTTTGTTTTGATTTGAAATTCTGAAAACCCTAATTTCAGCATTTAAATTTCTACCCTGAAAACCCATTTCAAAATTGAAGCACATTTTGGGGTTGAGCCTTAAAGCAAAAATGTAGAGCTTGTTGAGTTGTACAAAGTTTGTGGAGTTTTCAAAGTTGTTTAGAAAAATTTGGAGTAATTTAAAAAGGCGTAATTCTTTAAATGTCCCCTTTTTGAATTCAAATTTGCATTTCAAAATGTAGACCGAATTAGGGGGTGGTTATAAAAGCAAAGTTGTAGAACTTTTGATTCTAAACAACTTTTATTTTTGGAGATTTTTGAGTTGTTACACAAATTTGGGAGTAATTTAGATTTTAAAACGAATGACAATTCTGTAATTACTGTGAACAGTGTTCACCGCCTAAGCTACATGGCCGACGACCTTCTTCGGCGTTCCTGGCGCGTCGTGGTCGTCTGTGGCATCGCGCTGGCGTAGGAAAAGGTTGCGTCGTGGCTTCCTCTGGCTTCCTTGGCCGCTCTATAAAGCTCAGATGCCATCGCCGTCGTTCTTTGTTTTCTCTTCCTCTGCTTTTTCCCGTCACCACCGCCACTGCTCCGTTGAGCCTTCGCCGTCGACCCAGCGCTGTTACCGTCTCAGCAATGCTTGTTCCAGCTTTGCCTGCTCCTTGCGCATCCAGCCATCCCGCTTGGGTAGACTAATTTCGCCGGGCTACGTCGCTCTTCGTCTTCTTCTTCACTGCCGGTAGCGTCGCCGTCGCGAGCGCGTTGCCGTGGCCAGAGCTCCACGGTGCACCTCTGTCCTTGTGTTTGGTTGCTCCAGTTTCACTTTGATGCTGTGGTGCTTAATACCTTGTTGATTGCTTGTTTTGACCACCGCAGTCGCCGGAGTGCCGCCACCGATGACCGTTGTTCCGCCGTGGGTGCTATACACATCGAACTGCTCCTCCGTGGCTCCTCCGGTCTTGCTCTCTGCTCAGTCGCGTTCGGGGTGAGCTACTGGTGCTTCCCGTGCCGTTTGTTGAACCTCTACCGGTCTCCTGTCGCCGACATAGCGCCGCCGTGCGGTCATGGCCTCCATGGCTGGTGCCGTTCTCATTTTGTACCGCGATCAATGCCATTAGTGATGTCAGTAGGTGCGCATAGTCTTAGTGAACGTGTTGATGCCTTCGTCTCAGCCGGAGATCTCGCCGTCGGCAAGATTTCACCGGTCAGCGTCGTCGTTGCCGTGGTCAAACGCAGGAGGTTAGGGATGACAGGTGGGACCCGAGTGTTAGTGACTCAGCGTTCAAAATGATTTTTTTCTTTCTTTTTCAGAATTGAATAAATAGTGTCTGTTTTTGTTATTTTTGTGTAGATTTATTTAGAGCTCCAAAAATTATGAAAATTTTTGTGTGACCTCTCTGTGATGTATATTGTTTAAGAAAAATATGAAATGTTGTTTTTAAGTACTTTTTGAATGTGATAAAAATTGCTCAATTAATTAATAAATGAGTTTCCATGATTTTTCTAGGCTTATTTATGTATCCAAAAATTATGAAAATTATTTTGCCACTTAGTTATCATGTGATGAACATTTACAAAAATTTTGAGGACAATTGTAACAAGTTGATTTATTTCATAATTCTTAATTAATTAATTAATTAATTCATAAAAGCAAACAGTAACCTTTAGTGATTTAGGTTTTGTTTGAATTTTTGATTGAGTGATGTCCTTGGGTCATTAGTTGATATTGATCCTCGACAATTGAATTAGGTGTATGAAAAGGTTTAGTTAGTTTGACTTGTAACTGTACCGCGAAGAAAAGTTGTATTCAAGTTGTTAACTTTTGCATCCATCATCGAGCATCATATTTTGTATCTCGCATCATGTTAAACATGGCATTGTTACTACGTGTAGTGAACGAAGGTGAGCACGTGATAGTTAATCAAGTAGTTGAGGAGGTTGATCCGTCTATGGAGGTTGGTGTTGATATCGGTGGAACGACTCTAGACCCAGATTTTTCCATCAACAAAGGCAAGCCCCGGATGCATACAACCCTACCTTGTGTTTTACAAATTGATTTCACTTTTGCTTTTCTGTACTGCATTAAGTGATTAGGAGTTAAGTGAAAACCTAATTGGTGCATTACCAACATTGTTTTTCCGTATCTACCTTGTTACTAGTTTTACGTCGTAAATGTCTAGTTATGCTTAGCCATGCTTAGACAGATCAAAGTCGGGTGATTATCTGTCATCTGCAAGTGTTAAATGAAACTTTGATTACTTATGTTATCATGTGATATGAGCATGTGGAGTAATAAATCTAGACCGGGCAGACTCGGTGTTGGGGAGCCACAAGACATGGAGGTCTTGTGAGCGGGTTCTTTCCGCCTGTGTCGATTAAGGTCCGTACCGTTGTTGAACTGTGTGCGGTGAGACTTTGTAGTACTAACCACATACTCCGGTAAGCCTTAACTTGGTTATTCTATTACGAGAATGGCTACTCGCGCACTGGGAGTGGAGAGATGGCGGGAATAGCGTGTACCCACGTGGCAATGGGCTGGGTTGGTGGAGTACTGTATTCTCGGGTGGCGCGGACCTGTTCTTGTTTTGAGGATCCGAGGGTGGGTTGGTATATGTAGGTCGGGGACCTGCATATATCATGTGGTCTGGAATTCCCAGCTGGGTTTATAATCGGTTCGAATCGTCGTTGCTCCTCGGTTATGGAGACTCACTTCTCTGTTCATCATCGTAGATAAATAATTGGAACTTGAGGATGGTTTGTGAAGGTGTTGGTTATGAAGTTTCATGATCTCAATGCGGATCGTGTCAGCTTTGTATATGATCTTAAGAAGTTTTAAATGTTGATATAAGAATTTTGTTAAAAAGCTTTTACGTAAAAGAACTTTGATTATTGCTAAAGCCATACCTTGAATCCCCTAAGTCTGCATTCCTGCGTTCTATTAATTCTTATTTCGGTTAAGTCTTGTTGAGTACTTTTGTACTCAGGGTTCATTGACCCTTGTTGCAGGTGAGTCTCATGAGCAGATCTATTTTGGATCATGGTGCATGACTGTTGTTCAGTGCGATGACGATAAGTAAATATGTGGCCCTTGGGCAGGGTAGCTTATTTGTGTGTTCTATAATATGTTATAATGCCACTCCACTCCTTTGGTTTGTAATAAGTATCGAACTTAGTTGTATGTTTTGAAACAAATGGTTTGTAAACTATGTTATTTTAAGTCTTCCACAGTTTTTACTCTGATGTAGATATTTGAAAAAAATGTTGTAATACTACAATGACTCTGTAATGTGATCCTGCTCAGAAATCGTGGATGATTCGGGGTTCCCCGAGGACACCCGACAGTCTTCTTAAGTTACCGGGAACATATGCATAGATGTCAAAGGTCGTTGGATAGTGACAGGTGCATGTGGGCCCTATAATTTAGGAGGTTCTGCCACATTGGGGCCGCGTGATGTCCATAGATTCCGGCATGGACTTTGAGGAGAAGTTGTTTCCCCTAGTCGGTCGGGATGCACTTCATGAGCACTATCGACGGACTCCACTTGTAAAGTTCGTTACTAATGGCGATGAATGTATTGGTGCGTCGAGCGATTCATTGCGCTTTAGTTCTTTCCGGTGGGAGAACCTCCTCTAGGAGGTAGGCGAGCAGTAGTGCTCTCTAGTCGGCCGGATCGAGTGCCATCACGGTGATGTAGATGGGCGACATTGCCATCGAGGCACCAAGGTCAGAGCCCTAGAGCGCTCGGTCAGGGTCAGGGCACGTCGGGGAGTCGGAGCACCCGAGTGCTAGATTAGTGTTGGAGCGCATCTAGGTTGGATCCCCTCTGATCAGGTAGATGGCTCGTGGAGGTCATTTACAAAGACCTCATCGACGGGCGGTTCCCGTCTAGCGGCCAATTTTGCGAGGAAGTCGGCGGCGGCGTTGTCCTTGTAGGGGACTGTGACGCCTAAGAGGGGGTGAATTAGGCAACTTAAAGTCTAACTCTAAACTATTGCCTCTTTTTCTAACCTTAGCAAAACCTATGCAAAAGATAAACTATCTAAATGTACAACTACGGTTTTGCTAGTGTATTGCTATCTCTACCATAAAAGGTGTAATACAATCAATGTAAATGCGGAAGCTAAAGAGCAAGGTAGAGATATGCAAACTCCCATCGATGACTCTGGTGTTTTTACCAAGGTATCGAGAAGCGCGCAAGCTTCTCCCTAGTCCTCGTTGGAGCCCCTCGCAAGGAATCCCTCGCAAGGGGCAAGCTCCCGGTCGGGTAACTCCGTGGATAGCCTCGGGCCCTCCCCACACGCAAGTGGGTCTCCGACTTACCTTTCGGCAAGCCTCTCCCGGATGCTCCCCGCCGTCTTCACTATCAAGCTTTTGGCCGAAACGCCTTGGGCCTTGTTCCCTCTGGTACACGGTGGCGGTCACACCACAAACGCGGTTGGTGTGATCTCGTAAGACTACAAGCCCCTCCGGTGTACAACAATGGTGCGTGCAAGCACCGAGTGGTAAAAGGTATGCAAACCTCACTAAACACTAGGCCTAAACCTAGAGTAAGCGCATAAGCGGTGGTCTAATCAACCTAAGCACTTCGCAAAGCACCTACGCTAATCACCTAATAAATCACTAAGCACTATGCAAGTGGAGATCACTAAAATGGTGTATCAACACCCTTGATATGTTTCCTTGGCTCCACACTACTCAAATGGCTGGTTGGGGGTCTATTTATAAGCCCCACTGAGAAAGTAGCCATTGGGGACGAAATCCCGCTTTTCTGCTATTGAACGGACGCTGATCACGTCCTGACCGGACGTGTCCGGTCGTCCCGACCGTTAGAGCCGCGATCAACTGATCGGACGCTACCAACGTCCGGCCACATGCCACCGGACGTGTCTGGTCGCATTTTTGCCGCTCTGGAACTCTCTCAGATTTTGACGCTGACGTCCGGTCGATCCCACGTCCGTCCGATAGCGTCGCCATCGCCGAGCCTCTTGATCGTATGCGTCCACATCATCGAGCTATTAGCGTCCGGTCCAGCGTCCGGTCACTTCTGTGAGCTCGTTTCTTCATGATCTTGCGTATGGCTTAGTTCCTGTCTTCATGCTTGGAATTTGCTTGATATCTTGGGTCTTCTCTTGTGCTTCTAAGGTCTTGCTTATGGTATTGATCATCGGATCATCACGTTGCCTTTGTCCAAGTCACATCTTGCACCCTATTGAACTGTAAAACAATCACTTGCAAATTTATTAGTCCAACTTGGTTGTGTTGGTCATCAAACACCAAAATCCAAATTAAATGGGCCTAGGGTCCATTTTCCTTACAATCTCCCCCTTTTGGTGATTGATGACAACACGACCAAAGCAAGCAAATAATAGAATTTTTAAATTTTGAAAACTACCTACTTGCTAGGATGCAATGCAAGGGGCAAGGTTATATGATGATAAAAGATACTACTTGTAAGACTAAAAGATACTACATAAAAACTTCTTGCCCTTGCAAATGTCCCCATGTGGCATTATGGATATTAGCCTTGCTTCTTACAAATTCTCCCCATTACATAGGCTAATCCATAATCCACTATCCTCCCTTTCTCGGACCATTACCACTTGAAAACCATTACCACTTGTAAATTATTATGATCTAGCTTTAGGTCCTACACATTAATGCTTGCTTTTGGTCCTCTAAATTCTCCTCCTTTGGAATCAAACACCAAAAAGGAAGACATTAGTAGCACAAGGGCGGGTCAAACTTTGTGATCCTTTGTATGTAGAAAGGAATAGGTCACAAAATTTAACTCTCACATTATATATACTAAGCTCCCCCTAAATATATGCATACATATGGTAGAAGGCAAAGCATATGCACAATTGGCAACTTTTTGCTCAAGGGAATTTAATCTATATAATGCATGGAGAAAGCATATAAGTATCAACATGATGATATCGGTTTAGAAATACCACATGTGGAAACCAATTTGATTTCTACCACTTGCAATAGGTGGTGGATATTTGAAGTATGATGCTTAACTCCGGGGACTCCATTTTTCTTGCAATGAGACTACTACATACATGATAAGCTTGAAAAAGGTGTTAGTCTCAAAGCATTCAACTTGTAGAGTAACCTCTCCCTAAATTTGTGCACACAAGAGTGGAATACTTGTAGAAGACATGCACATTGATTTTAGAATCAATAATACCACTTGGAAGATGACATCACAAGAATGTGAGAATCATTTTTGAAGATGATATTTGGGAGAAATTATCTACAATTTGGACTTTGGCACATATTAGATGAACAATTATAAGACAAGCTATGTGCCGTGCTCCTAAACAATTTTAAACCATGTAGGTTTGCTCCAAGGGTTAAGAATGAAACCGAGAAAGCCTACCATAAGATATACCTATTGTATGCATGACAAAAAATATAAGTATGCAAATGCAAACATAGGCATGAAAAGTAACTAGATGCTTTAAAGATACCAATTTGTAAGAAATACCACTTGTAGGAAATGCAAATTGATACTACTTGAAGGAAATTGAATCTAGTTACCTAACATGGGAAGGGGAATTTGGGTCCATAGTATTCACTAACCCACTTGGCAATGATTTTGTCCATCATGATGCACCCCATGAAATGCACCCATACTTTGCCAAGTCTCCAAATTCCCCGAAGTCCATCGGACTTCTCACTTCCCTTTCAGGATCCAAACCTTCTTGGTGCTCTTCATGTTGGAAATAATTTCCTTTGGCACCCAAAAGCGTTTGACCCCATTGTTGGCTTGCTTGTTCACCTTGATAGCCACCACCTTGTTATTTTTCTTTTTCTTTAACATGTATGGTGTGGAGGCCTTCTTGTCCACCTTGTTGGTGTAGGTGTTGGAGAGCTTGCTTGTTTGCTTCTTCTCTTTCTTCTTTGCTCCTCCCCCATTCTTCACCTTGCATTCATAGGACTTGTGACCTTCCTTGTGGCACACGTAGCAAACCATGGTTTGTCCTTCATCAAGCTTCTTCACTCCCTTGACGGTGTTATCTTGATGAAGTTGGGCTTGCTTTGCCTTGCCTTTTACTTGAGTCAAGTCCTTGGTGAGGCGAGCTACTTCTTGCTTGAGTTGCTCATTCTCCTTTGCAACCACTTGTGTGCATGTATCTACAACAACTTTCTCAACATAAACTTGGTTGCACAAAGATGAGTCTAAACATAAATCATTACAAGAAGTAGAGGCATCCTTTTTAGACATGTTAAAGATAGAACTTTTCTTTTTAGATGCCTTGGTGGGGGTTGTACTACCGGCTTCAAGATTAGCAACTTTATTAGTTAGCTCATCACAATGTTTGCACATGGTTTCCATTTTAGCAAGCAAACATTTATAAGCATCTTGTGAGCTAGCTAACTTTTCTTTTAATTTTTCAATTTTCTTTACAAGTTGATCATTATTGATTGTGCATGCATTTGTTGTTGCACTAGCCTCAAGTTGCTCAATTTTAGTAGATAGTTCAACATTGAGATTAGCAAAGTTCTCATATTGTTCAAGCAAAGTTTTATATGCTTCTTGTGAACTATCTAGCTTTTCTTTTAATTTTTTGAGCTTCTTTTATTGACTAGTGCAAACTTTAGCATAATTAAGATTTTGTTGCACAATTTCATCATAAGAAGGCATTTCATCATCACTATCACTCTCACTAGAGGATGGGCTTTCGTTACCTCATGCCATAAGGCACATACGAGAAGAGCTTGATGATGAGTGCTTGCGCCCTCGCTTCTTGTGATGGTGTTCTTCACTTGAAGAATGATCCCATGACCTTATTGATGTGAGGGCTTGGTTCTTGCATGCCTTCTTCTTTGTCTTGGGTATGGGCTTGTTTGGACAAACTTCCACAAAGTGCCCCAACTCGCCGCATCCATAGCATCCTCTCTTTCTTTGCTCATTTCTTTGATTGGTAAAAATGAGATCTTGGATTTGGATGGGCACACCCTTAACATTGAGCCTTTGGATCATTTTCTCCACCTTGTTGATTAGTTTGATTGATTCTTCATCAAGCTCGGAGGTGGAGGAGGAAGATTGATCATCTTCACTTGAATCTTCATCATCATCATTGTCGTCCTCATCTTCTTCTTCATCTTCACTTGAGGAGCTTGAGCTTGAGCTTGTCTCAACTTGTTTGCATTCATCTTCTTTTTCTCGCTACATGCGAGAGCTTTGCCTTTGCTCGATGAAGAGGCTTCATCTTGACCCATCTTACGTGACATTTCAAATGCCACTAACTTGCCAATGACTATGCCCGGGGTCATGGTGCTTAAGTTCTCCATGTTGTGAAGGATGGTGATGATGCTTGCATATTTCTTTTGTCATAGCACGGAGATGATCTTCCTCACGGTGTCCGCATCATCTAGCTTTGTTAATCCTATTGAATGGAGCTCATTGATAATTAGATTCAAACGAGAATACATATCACGAACAAGCTCATCATCATTCATTATGAAGGAATCATAATTTTGTTTAGCTAGACAATGTTTTTGCTCACGGACATTAGATGTGCCGTTATGGAGCTCTTGGAGTTTTAACCAAATTTCATGTGTCGTATTTAAAGTGAACACTTGGTTAAACACATCCATGCTAAAAGATTCAAACAAGCAATTCTTAGCTCTAGCATTGAAATGTATTTCCTTCTCTTCACTCTTTGTGGGTTTATCGGGATTCTTAATGGGTTTCAACCCATCATGAGTGACTCTCCAAACTCCTAAATCAATTGCCTCAAGGTAGCAAGCCATTCGAGCTTTATAATAGATGAAGTTAGTGCCATCAAAGTGCGGAGGTCTAGAGGTATCCATTCCAACCATTCTAAATAGCGTTGGCTCAACGACAGTTAAGCCAAAGGTCCAAATTGAGCCAACCTGGCTCCGATACCACTTGTAGGGGACCGTGACGCCTAAGAGGGGGTGAATTAGGCAACTTAAAGTCTAACTCTAAACTATGGCCTCTTTTTCTAACCTTAGCAAAACCTATGCAAAAGATAAACTACTTAAATGTGCAACTACGGTTTTGCTAGTGTGTTGCTATCTCTACCGTAAAAGGAGTAATAAATCAATATAAATGTGGAAGCTAAAGAGCAAGGTAGAGATATGCAAACTCCAGTCGATGACTCGGTATTTTTACCGAGGTATCGAGAAGCGCGCAAGCTTCCCCCTAGTCCTCGTTGGAGCTCCTCACAAGGAATCCCTCGCAAGGGCCAAGCTCCCGGTCCGGTAACTCCGTGGATAGCCTCGGGCCTTCCCCACACTCAAGTGGGTCTCCGACGTACCTTTCGGCAAGCCTCTCCCGGATGCTCCCCGCCGTCTTCACTATCAAGCTTCCTGCCGAAACACCGCGGGCCTTGTTCCCTCCGGTACACGGTGGTGGCCACACTACAAACACGGTTGCTGTGATCTTGCAAGACTACAAGCCCCTTCGATGTACAACAATGGTGCGTGCAAGCACCGAGTGGTAAAAGGTATGGAAACCTCACTAAACACTAGGCCTAAACCTACAGCAAGCGCATAAGCGGTGGTCTAATCAACCTAAGCACTTCGCAAAGCACCTACGCTAATCACCTAATGAATCACTAAGCACTATGCAAGTGGAGATCACTAAAATGGTGTATCAACACCCTTGATATGTTTCCTTAGCTCCACACTACTCAAATGGCCGGTTGGAGGGTCTATTTATAAGCCCCACTGAGAAAGTAGCCGTTGGGGATGAAATCCCGCTTTTCTGCTACTGACCGGACGCTGATCACGTCCTAACCGGACGCGTCCGGTCGTCTCGGCCGTTAGAGCCGCGATCAACTAATCGAACGCTGCCAGCGTCCGGTCACATGCCACCGGACGCGTCCGGTCGCATTTTCGCTGCTCTGGAACCTCTCTGTACTCGACCGGACTCTACTGTCCTGCGTCCGGTTGACCTGCCGCCAGCATCCGGTCTAGCATCTGGTCACTGCTGCTGCCAAGCCTCTTGATCAGGGCGTCCGGTCACTGAGCTATCAACGTCCAGTCACTTCTGTGAGCTTGTTTCTTCATGATCTTGCGTACGACTTGGTTCCTATCTTCTTGCTTGGACTTTGCTTGATACCTTGGGTCTTCTCTTGTGCTTCTATGGTCTTGCTTATGGTATTGATCATCATATCATCATGTTGTCTTCGTCCAAGTCACATCTTGCACCCTATTGAACTACAAAACAATCACTTGCAAATTCATTAGTCCAACTTGGTTGTGTTGGTCATCAAACACCAAAATCCAAAGTAAATGGGGCTAGGGTCCATTCTCCTTACAGTCCTTTCGAGGGACATGAAGCAGTTCGATCCCTCAAAACTTGTCCTCGAGCTTGCGCACCTCCTAGCAGTAAACCACCATGAGAGGGCTCTTGTAGGAGGACTCCTTCATGACTTGGTCGATGACCAACTCTGAGTCACCACGGGCATAGAGCCACGTAGCGCTGAGCTCGACAGCGATGCGCAGTCCATTGATGAGGGCCTCATACTCTGTGGCATTGTTCGAGGCTAAAAAATGGAGTTGGATCGCGTAGCGGAGCTTGCTCCCATCTAGGGAGATCAAAACCACTCCAGCCCCTGAGCCGGGCGCCATGACCGACCCATCGAAGTACATCGTCTAGTACTCGTGGGTGATGTCCACGGTTGGGAGCTGGACTTCCATCCATTCGGCAATGAAGTCAGCAAGAGCCTGAGACTTAATAGTAGTGCGGGGGACATACCTGATGTCATGGCCAATGAGCTCGAGAGCCCACTTGGAGATTCGGCCGATGGCATCACAGTTACGGATGACCTCCCCGAGTGGGTACGAGGTGATGACCATGACCTCGTGGTCAGTGAAGTAGTGTAGGAGCTTTTGAGTCGCCATCAGCACGGCGTACAGAAGCTTCTGAGCCTAGGGGTAGCAAATTTTGGTGTCGGTGAGTACCTCACCGACAAAGTACACCAGTCATTGGACCTTAAGGGGGTGTCCCGGCTCCTCCCTCTCGACAACAAGGGTGGCGCTCACAACGTGGTTGCTTGCCGTGATGTAGAGGAGGAGGGATTCTCCCCGTTCGGGAGCGACGAGGATTGGGGTTGACGTCAGTGATGCTTTGAGGCTTTCCAAAGCCTACTGTGCCTCCTTTCTCTAGACGAATGCGTCTGTCTTCTTGAGAAGTTTGTAGAGAGGCATCTCCCATTCGCCTAGTCAGGAGATGAACCAGCTCAGGGCGGCCAAACAGTCGATGAGCCTCTGTACGCCCTTGACGTTGCGTATAGGGCCCATGTTGAAGATGGCCGTGATTTTTTTGGGGTTGGCTTTGATGCCACGCTCAGACATGATGTATCTGAGCAGCTTCTGCTTTGAAACCCTAAAAACACATTTTTCGGGATTCAATTTGACGCTGAACCTTTGGAGGTTCACAAATGTAGCTTCCAAGTTTGCGATCAGGTCGCTAGCCTGAGCTATTTTCACCACTATGTCATCTACATAGACGATGATTGTTGGTTTTGGCCGCTCAACTTGGTTAGGTTGGTCAGGTGGGTCGATTTGGTCGATGAAGCATCGCTGCATGCACCGTTGATAGGTGGCACCAGCGTTCTTTAGACAGAAAGGCATGGTTACATAACAGTACAAACCATATGGGGTGATGAATGAAGTCACGACCTGGCCGGACTCTTTCATCGTGATCTAGTGGTAGCCTGAGTAGGCATCCAGGAAGGAGAGGATTTCGCACCCTGAGGTGGAGTCGACTATCTGATCTATGAATAGGAAACCCCAATCCTCGCTAGAAATAATCCTCAAACACTATAGCTTCATTAGTGTGAGGTGTCGGGAAGGGCTCATCGCTGGCTGGCTGCCATCCGGCGATGACGCGGTCTAGAAGAACGCCTGCCGCTACCATTCCGTTGAGCTTTGCCTCCCCCATCTTTGATGGCACCCATTCCTCATCGCGGCTGTCTTTGGCGGCCACCTTCCTCAGCTTCATAGCTCCCTTTTTTGGCTCCATTCTCTCAGATCTGGTTTGAGATTGGAGGCGGGTGCGCGTGTCGAAGCGGATTGGGAAGCGAAAGAGCTAAGAAGGAAGTTGAAAGGGCAAAATGGCAAAGGTGGGGGGCGCGGGATGCGGCGGCGCAATTATAAAACACTTTCCCCACCCTTTTGCATTTGAGGGTTTTTGGGGAACTGTTCCTGCGATCTGTGCTCCTCTGAATTCTTTGGCGTGGCTTAATGGGCCGTAACTTGGGCTTTCATGCAACCGCAGCCCACGTCGTTCATTTATCACCGCCATCAGTTGTTACTCACCAAATAATCGCCGACTTCTCCGCTATTTATTGAGGCTTAGTAACCGTTACTGTACAACCATTCCTCCAGTTTTTTCTCCATGGTTGGATTCCTCCGATATCTCCGCTTGCGGCTTGGGGACTGGCTGCATGCTCGGCTGGTCTTTCACTATTTCTTTGTTTCTGACCCTGGCACCACGTGACTCCATCACCTAGTGTCAAGCTCGGGGACTAAGTGGGCACACTTCACCTTGCGGTGAATGTGCTTTTCGGGTCTACGCCCGGGGACTGGCTGCCTGCTCAGCTGGTCTTCTATTCTTTACTTTGGACCCTAGCACCAAATGACTATGTCATCTACTGTCAGGCTCGGGGACTAAGTGGGCACACTTCACCTAGCGGTGAATGTGCTTGCTTTTTTCTGGAAGACTCCATGCCTCTCGAAGCTGAACAAGACTAATTCCTTCTCTCATGGTCGGACTCTAAGCGGGCACACTTGGTCCACTGTGAAGAAATTTTTGATTCTGGACTTAAGCTCGTTACACCCTTATGGCAAGCCGTGCTTGGGTTATCCTGCTCGGCTATGGTTTGTTCTGCTCGATAATAGTACATGTTGCTCGGTATTTGCTCACAACTGCTCGGCAACTCATCACGGTGGTCGGACCATGAGTTCAACTGCTCGGCTTTGTTTGCACCTGCTTGGACAAGTTCAAGACGGTGTTGCACAACGGGTACAAGGTGCTCGGGGACTAGCTGTGGGGGGTATGACCCCAGATACCCATGGCAAACCACATGGGTGCGCCCTCAGGGGTGGCCTAGCCCACAAGACGAAGCCTTGCGGGGCACGATTCTAGTCGGTGCCTTCCGCAAGACATCTAGAAGATATCCTGAAGATACTACAAGATATGTTAGGATATGTATGATCTCAAGATTCCTGTAATCAATTATTACTTTCCAGTTATCTCTCAGATCTAACCGACTTGTAACCCTGCTCCCCAGACTATATAAGGCAGGCAGGGACCCCCTCCAAACTCACGCAATATCATACGATAGCTAATACAAACCAACAGACCATAGGAGTAGGGTATTATGTCATATTGATGGCCTGAACTTGTCTAACTCATGTGTCTCTGTTGCCTTCTTGTTCTTGATCTCACACTCCTCTGTCGATCAATCTACCTTCATGGGATACCCCTCGGAGGACTACCGACGATATTCCATCGATAGGTCTTTTGGGCACGCCTTGTTGAGGCTAGTATAGTCAACACACATTCTCCATTTCCCATTCTTCTTTTTCACAAGAATAGGATTAGCTAGCTAGTCGGAGTGGTATACCTCTTTGATGAATCTGGCTGCCAGAAGTTTGGCGATCTCCTCGCCTATGGCCCTACGCCTCTCGTTGTCAAAGCGACACAGGCATTGCTTGGTAGGCTTTGAGCCCAATACGATGCGTAGTGCATGCTTGGCGACCTCCCTCGTTATGCCTAGCATGTTAGAAGGCTTCCACGCGAAGACATCATGATTTGCATGTAGGAAGTCGGTGAGCTCGCTTTCTTATTTGGCCAGGAGCTTGGTCCCAATCTGCATCGTCTTGGTTGGGTTGCTAGGGTTGATCTCTACTGCCTTGGTTTCCTCGGTCGGATGGAAGGTGCTTGAGGAGGTCTGCCTATTGCGGTCGGGGACTGCTGGAGTCACCAATTCCCGAGCTCCGGGAGCTCGGTGGAGTTGATGACGACAGTGGCGTGCTCGTAATGTTCGCGGTCGCACGTGTAGGCATGCAAGAAGGTGCTACATATGGTGATGATGCCGTTCGGCCCTAGCATCTTTAGCTTGAGGTAGGTGTAGTTAGGGATCGCCATGAACTTGGCGTAGCATGGCCGCCCCAAGATGGCATGGTAGGACCTCGGAAAGTCCACTACCTCGAAGGTTAGGACCTCCAAGCGGAAGTTGGTGCGGTCGCCAAATGTGACGGGCAGGTCGATCTACCCGAGTGGGTATGCCTACATCCTCGGGATCACGCCGTGGAAGGGAGAGCTCACCGGGCAGAGCTCCGACCGGGGGATGCGCATGGCATCGAGGGTGCCAATGTAGAGAATGTTGAGGCCGCTGCCTCCATCCATCAGCACCTTGGTGAGGCGCTTCTTGCGGATGATGGGGTCGATGATGAGCACATCAAAAGTGATCGGGGAGTCTGACCAGCTAAGGAAAGAGGGGATGGCTGACTCGGCGGTGCATGCCTCTCTGTAGCGTACCTTGTGCTAGCGCTTGGAGTGGATGGTGTCGAATCCCCCAAAGATCATGAGGCATTCCTCAGGGTCGAGGAAGTCGTCTTCATCCTTGCCCGCCGCGCCTCCTTTCTTGGCCTCCTCCTCCTTGACTTTCCCTTCCTTTGGCTTGGTGGCTTGCCGCAGGAAGCGCTTGAGGAGATCACAGTCCTTGTAGAGGTATTTGATAGGATAGGCATGGTTGGTGCATGGACTCTCCATGAGCTTGTCAAAGTGGTCGGGCTGGCCCTGCTGGGGCTGCTTGCCCGCACGGTCGACCATGGTGACCAAAGCTAGGTTGGCCGGTCGGCGTTGATCCTTCTTGTTCTTCTTGCACTTTTGTGTGGAGGGCACTCGCCTTGGTCCTCATGCTTGGCCTTGCCCCTATCTCAACCGCCGCTGAAGACAACCCCAACCGCCTCCTCGTCGGAGGCGTAATTCATGGTGATGTCGAGCAGGTCACGGGTGGTACAGGGCTTCACACAGCCAAGATTGTGGATTAGGGACTTCTAGGTTGTCCCAGAGAGGAACACGCTAATGACGTCCGCGTCGACGACATCAGGAAGGGAGTTGCACTGCTTTGAGAACCTATGGATATAATCCCGTAGGGACTCATTGGGCTCCTGCTGGCAGCTCTTGAGGTCCTAGGAATTCCCAGGACAGGCATACGTCCCCTAGAAATTTCCGACGAAGACCCTGTTGAGATCCGCCCAGTTGCGGATGCTGTTGGGTGGAAGGAATTCGAACCATGCTTGAACATGCTCCCCCATGCAGATGGGGAGGTACTGGATGATGAAGTAGTCATCATCCACTCCTCTGGCTCGGTAGGTGAGCTGAAAGTCTTCGATCCATATACCGGGGTTTGTCTCCTTGGTGTACCAGGCGATGTTGGTGGACGATTGGAAGCGCTATGGGAACGGCGCTTTCTAGATGCGGCGTCCAAAGGCCCATGGCCCCAGGCTATCCCAGCTAGGGCTCTAGTCATTCGGTCAGCCACCATGCCTGGGGTGCGTGTCCTTGCACTGATCAATGGTCAGGCCATTCGATGGATGTCATCATCGTGCCAGGCATGGCGTCGATTGTTGATGACGCTGCGAGCATCACGGTTTGGCCCGAGCCGTTCGTGCATAAGTGGTCAGTGTGGAGCGGGCGCCGTGGCTTCTTGCTCCATGCCCGGCAACTGCTGTGGTGAGTGGATGGAGTGATTTGACTAGTGCAGCCGTAGTCCCCCGGCTGGGCAAGAGGCCACATACCGGTGTCACGATGCGGAGCTTTCTGCCTGCTGAACGGTGGCAGTCTCCACCAGCACTCAGAGGTTTTGGTGGATCACTTGGTCCTGGGGGTCGATAGGCTTGGGGAGGCCACGTAGAAGCATCGCCACAGCAGCGATGTTCTGACCAGCCCGAGCAAACTAAGGTGGATCGTCCCCTCCATTTAGGATGTTATGCTGGACCTAACAGGCACAACCCCGAGCGCCGCTCGCTGGGTAACATGCATGTGGCATAACATGATGCGCCGGGCGCGCTGGCGTGGCGGCGGTTGGCTTTGCTGCCTTTGTTGTAACTCCTCACCGTGCTCCTGCGCACATGCCAGGGCCTATGCACGGGGGTTCGGAGGGGTGTGAGTCTATAGAGACTCTACTACCTCCGATGGCTGTCCTAGGGTGTCCGCCATAGCGCACTCCCGGGACAGAGGGTGGCCAGGTGCCACGACGTCGCTGATGCTGGAGCCGTCGCTTTCAACCTTGTCATCGATGAGGTCATGGAAGGAGGCGGGAGCATAGCCCGCCATCCCCATGAACTCAGACATGAAAGGGGGCGGCATTAGCATCCTTCGGAGCCCCATGCGCACATGTCCACGGGGGACGCGAAGCCGTAGGGGGACCGGTTGCACGGCGATCATGGTAGGGACAACGAGGTCCCTCCGGAGAGTTGGCAAAAGGTGTTAAACAGTGAGTAAAGAACAATATGTACATCACTCACCATGGGGTTTGAGCCTAGCATGGGCTCGAAGCGAAGTGCGGGTGCCTCGATGTTGAGGTCGTCGAGTGGCCCGGGGCCGGTGGTGGGTGCTCCTGCTCCAGTGGATGCTAGGACGAGCGCCTCCTCATGGAGGCGGACTACGCTGAGCTGGTCAGCGATGAAGTCCAAACTCCCGAAGAGGAAGGTTTGGAGTGGCACGAAGATGGGAGGAGCCCACATCCCAGCAAGTGGGAGAGTGGGGAACTCCAGCGAGCCAAAGAGAATCGTATCGCTCGAGCCCGCCATGCCAAAGATGGTGGAAAGGTGGGCCATCCGATGACCAAAAGCGTGAACGCACGGCGTCTCTTCCCACGGACGGCGCCAATAGTCGGTGCGAAATATGGCCAACAAGTAAATATTTGTAGTTTTGCCGTGCGTTGTGATTGGATGTGGCCTAGCACGTGATGACACATGATTTATACTGGTTCAGGCAACGGGCCCTACGTCCAGTTGAGGTCGGTTGGTGACTTTATTCCTGAGCCCAGGTGCTTGAAGTTTGCTGTGGGGTTACAAACGAGTAAGAAATTAGAAGGGGGTGTTAGAGGCCCGGTCAGACTCTGAACCGAGTGGCCGAGAGTGATGGATGCTCAGAAGTGCGCTAAGTATTGGAGCATATGCTCTGTGTGTCTGAGCTTATCAGCTATTGAGAGCATGTAGATTGTGTAGCTATCGAGCTCTAGAGCTGTTTTGCTGTTGTCTCCTCCAGTTGTCTTGTCGTCGAGAGAGAGCGCATCCCCTTTTATAGTTGAAGGGGATGACCTTACAAGTATGAGAGAAAGAGAGAGAGTGTGTACAGGCGCTGCCTAGTCTTGTTGCCTAGGCCATCGGGTACGAGATGGGCACCGTCGCCTGCCATACTATTTATGTCACCATCGCCCACCCTACTGTTCATGCTCTATTGTATCCGGCAGGCTGCACAGTGTTCGCCTGGTACGGCAAATGTCGGCGCCCACAACACTGTTCATGCTCTGACGCGTCTGGCAGGCTGTACAGTGTTCGCCTGGTACGGCAAACGTTGGTGCCCACAATACTGTTCATGCTCTGACATGTCTGGCAGGCTGTACAATGTTCGTCTGACATGGCCCAATGGCACCGTCCTGTAGGTGCGCTGGGCATAGCAGGGTATGGTCCTCGGTATTGCGGTTGACTTGAGAGCCTTACCTTATCTGCTTCGCCTGCTCCCTAGGCCCACACCGAGTGAGCGTCCCCGGTCGGTTGTTCCCAGTCAGCCTCGACCATGTCGATCGGGAAAGAGGAGCGAGCAGTGGCCCAGCGTATCCTCGGTCGAAGAAAGGGGGTTGGAGTCGGACTGTGGTCCCACCATGGCCAGGCCTTCCGGTCAGGGCTCCGACCAGATCTCCTGCCCAGAGGTGCCGGTCGGGGACCGAATTGTGGTCTTGAACTGTTACTATGTATCTGTGTAGGCCCAGGCGTGTGTTGTCGCTGCGCCACCTGCTGGGCCGAGTTTTGTAGGGAAGCAGGTCCATTAGGGACCTCGGGTTTATGAACCTGACACCATCTGTGTAACACAAGCCGCATTATCTTCATAGATAATGGTTGATGGATCGATGACACCAATACCACAAGACTCTTGTTTGTGGTTAATCGTTCTACGAAGCCAAACGCATTCACGTGAGGCCTCATATAGTGCAACTATTTCAAAATGATTTGTGGATGTAGTCACCAAAGTTTGTTTGGAAGACTTCCACAAAATGGTTGTTCCATTGTGTAAAAACACAAAGCCTGTTTGTGATCTGCCATTATGGAGATCAGATAAGTATCCAACGTCAGTGTATCCCACCATATCAAAATTTGGGCCCCTTTTGAAAAATAGTCCAAGATCTCTTATGCCATTAACATATCTAAGGATAGTTTTTACTCCTGTCCATTGTCATTTGGTAGGAGCAACGCTGTGTCGAGCTAGCAAGTTCACTACAAATACAATATTAGGCCTGGTGCAATTTGCAAGATACATGAGCGCTCCAATGACACTAAGATATGGAACATGAGGTCCTAGAATTTCCTCCCCTCATCCTATGGTCTGAATTGGTCAGTCTCCATTTCTAAAGACTGAACGACCATGGGGGGTTTGGATGGATATGATTTGTCTATATTGAATTTCTCCAATACTTTCTGGATATAGGTAGATTGATGCACAAAAATTCCAATCGGAAGGTGCTCAAGCTATAGGCCTAAGCAAAATTTGGTGTGACCCAAATCCTTCAACTCGAACTCCGTCTTTAGATGATTGCATGCATCATCAATATCTTGTTGGTTGCCAATGATATTTAAATCATCAATATACACAGATATAATGCAAAATCCTGTTTGGGAATTTTTGATGAAGACACATGGACAATCATCATTGTTAGTGTATCCCTTCTGTAGAAGGTATTCACTAAGTCAGTTGTACCACATCCTTCCCGACTACTTTAAGCCATAGAGTGACTTTTGAAGCTTTACACAATACATGTTGCGACTTGCGTTTTGATTCGGTATAGAGATTCCGTCAGGAACCTTCATATATATGTCCGAATCAAGTGACCCATAAAGATATGCAGTTACTATGTCCATCAACTGCATAGATAGATGATTTTGTACAGCCAGAGATATAAGATATCGGAATGTTATTCCACTCATAACTGGAGAATATGTCTCACTGAAATCAATGTCGGGTCTCTGCGTGAACCCTTATGCTACAAGCCTCGCTTTGTATCTCACCACCTCGTTGTTCTCATTCTATTTTCGGATGAAAACCCATTTGAATCCCATAGGGAAGACTCTTAGAGGTGTAGGTATTGCTTCAAAGAATACCTTCCTTTTAGAGAGCGAGGATACTTCTGCTTGGATTGCATCCTTCCATTGATTCTAGTCCAAGCGCTTTTTGACTCTGCCATGGTCTTAGGATCTGGATCATTTTGAAGGAGTTCAGCAACCATTGCGGAGAAATAAATGTCGACAATTGTAGTCTTTCGGTCATATGAGTCTCTAGACTCGAGATAATTGATGGAAATTTCATGTACCCTTTCTAATGCATCATCATCTCCCAAAATGGTTGCATCAGGGCATTCCGATGTCCCAACATTAGTAATTGAGTGCACTGCTGATGTGGGATGTGAAGGTTGAACCTCCACAGGGTGTCTCACAACTTGAGGTTGAGTTGCATTTACTGGGTTGGAAGATTTGTTCTTCTTTTTCCTTTGCTTGCTAGAAGATGAATCCATGGAAATAGCCGTACTTCTCCCCTTACTTGGGACTTGAGTAGTTTTATTTGGTACCTCTACTCTTTCTGGTGCATTTCTCGCAGGATTATAGGATTTTGTAACACCCCTATAATCACTAAATGCATCTGGCGTATTATTTGCAATGTGTTGCAAATTAATGATTTTTTGAACTTGGAGTTCTATCTCTGAAGTATGTGGATCAGAGTTGGAGATGTCTGTGGCATCCCAATTGATTTCCTGGCATTCTTTGTGGTTGTTGAATTCTCCCCCTAATGTCGGAAAATGATCTTCACTGAAGATACAATCAGCATACCGGGCCGTGAATAGGTTCCCTGTGGTGGGCTCCAAGTATTTTATGATCGATGGAGATTGATATCCCACATAGATCCCCAATTTCCTATGCGGGCCCATAGTTGTACGCTACGGTGGTGAGATCGGTACGTATGTAGCGCAACCGAACTTTCGTAGATGGGAAATGCTTGGGGGATTTCCACGTACTAGTTGCAACGACGAGGTTGCATGGTATGCAGTTGGACGCAATTGAATTAAGTCAGTAGCGTGTAAGACTACATGACCCCAACATGAGGTTGGTAGATTGCAATTCTGTAGTAATGGTCTTGCAATAAGTTTAATTATCTTGATGAGAGATTCGGCCAACCCATTTTGAGTATGGACATATGGGACCGAGTGCTGAACTTGAATTCCTAAGGCCATACAATAATTATTGAAGGCATGGAAGGAAAATTCAACAGCATTATCCATTCGAAATGACTGGATTTGATGTTCAGGATGCTGTGCTTTAAGTTTGATAACTTGAGCGATAATTTTAGCAAATGCATGGTTCCGTGTGGAAAGAAGGCACATATGAGACCATCGTGTGGATGCGTCTATTAGAACCATAAGTACCTGAACGGTCTAGACAAAGGTTGAATGGGACCACATATGTCTCATTGAATGCGTTCAAGGAACTTGAACGGTTCGGCTCGAATTTTGAGGTACAAAGGCATCAAAATTAATTTCCCAGAGGCACATGCGGTGCACATAAAATCCGAAGATTGGAGAAATTTGGCATCACTTAGAGTGTGACCAACATAATTGTTTATAATTTTCCGCATCATCCCTATACCAGGGTGACCAAGGCGATCACGCCAAGTTTGGAATACATTGACATTCTGGAAAATTACTTTGTACGCAACATGTTGTACGGGTTTAATATATGTATAGTAGAATCTAGACGAGAGTGAGGGAACTTTTTCAAGTATCTCTTTGCCATTTCCGTTGTCCTTTGTAATGAGAAGGGACTCCTCATTATTGTCATCATGAGTTTCAATATGAAACCCATTTTTCTGGATATCTCTATAACTCAATAGGGTACGAGTTGAATCGGGATACAAGAGTGCATCCTCAATTGTAATCGATGTACCCATAGGGAGCATAATAGTGGCCCGTCCAGAGCCTACTATTACAGCATCGCATCTAGCGATTGTTAAAACATTTCCTTTATTCTTTGTAAGAGTTTGGAAATATTTATTTCCCTGAGTATAGAGTTAGTGGTACCACTGTCCACTAGGCACATTTCCTCCTCCATCGGATTGACTCCCGTACAATCTTAGTAGCAGATCAACCTCGGCTTCCTAAGAAGGATGCTCTAATTCTTCCCCTGGGAAGAAGAAGGCGAAGAGCAAAGTGCCGATAACGTGTTGCGAGTAATTGCGAGTAGAATGTAAACAGAGACAAGAGGAATGGCAAATGAACTCATAGTTTATTCCATTGATCACATGTGCTATTTATACATAGTCAGGGAGAGGTTACGAGGAGGAAACTCTCCCGTCAAGCAACCACGACGCACGTCCCGTGGTGGTGGGGAGTTTCCCATTTGCATGCGGTCAAGACGGGGAGAACCTCCCACGTACGAGAAGAACGTGTGGTTGGGCTTTGACGAGGGGAATCCTAGGAGGCGGTTGAGATAACCCCTCCGTGAAGATATTTGTAACAGTTTCCACGGGAAGGCTTCCTGGAGGCTAAAAAATAGGATTTTTAGCCTACAAGATAGTAATGACCATATGGTGACAAATGAAGAACAAATGGAAAGCATACAAATGACCTCTTCCCAAAGTTGTACATGAAAGATGACTCAATAATACCCGATTTAATTATTGAACACCTGCAGATGAAAGTAAATGCAAACATCAACATAAAGCAAATGTGGTTGCAGATGCCCTCAGTCAAAAAAGTTATTGCAATTGCCTGATAGTGAGAACAATAGGTCTGACTTTATGTCAAGAGATGGAAAAGTTGAATGTAGAGGTAATTCAACAAGGTAGTTTGACCAACATAATTATTGAAGCCAATATTCAAGACCAGATTATTGCTGCTCAAAAAGAAAACAAGGGTATAGCCCATATCAAGGAAAGAGTTAAGAATGGAAAAGCGGAATGCTTTAGCATAGATGAAGGAGGTGTGTTATGGTTCAAGGATCACCTGGTGGTACCAAAAGTTCCTGAGTTGCGACAGACAATTCTTGAAGAGGCACATGCTACTAGGTTATCTATCCATCTAGGAAGCAACAAGATGTACCATGACTTGAAACTAAGATTTTGGTGGACTAAAATGAAGATAGAGATTGCTAGATATATAGCCAAGTGCGATACTTGTCAAAAGGTGAAAGCTATACATTTGAGGTCCGCTGGAGAGTTACAACCATTACCTATTCCAGCTTGGAAGTGGGAGGATATTAGTATGGACTTTATTGTTGGTCTACCCAAGACATCAAAAGGCTTTGACTCAATATGGGTGATTGTAGATCGATTAACCAAGTCAGCACATTTTCTTCCAGTTAAGAGTATATACCCCACTATTCAATATGCCAAGATATATTTAGCAAGAATCATGAGCCTCCATGGAGTACCAAAGACTATTGTGTCTGATAGGCGTACACAGTTTGTCTCCAGCTTTTGGAAACAATTGCATTCTTCGTTGGGAACCAAGCTCCTGTATAGTATAGCTTATCATCCGTCAGACTGATGGACAGACTAAAAGAGTCAATCAAGTGCTTGAAGATATGTTAAGGTGTTGTGTCCTTAACTATTCCAATAAGTGGGATGAATGCTTACCTTTGGCCGAGTTCTCATACAACAATAGTTATCAGGAAAGCATTAGAATGGCTCCATTTGAAGCACTCTATGGTCGTAGATGCAGAACATCACTGAGTTGGTCTGAGCCTGGAGAAAGAAGGTTCTTTGGAGTTGACCTTGTGAAAGAAACAGAAGACAATGTTAGGCAAACACAAAGTAATTTGAAGATAGCTCAGTCCCGACAAAAGAGTTATGCGGATAAACGACGTAGACCATTGGTGTTTACCAAGGGAGATTTTGTATATCTGAAGGTATCACCAATGAAGGGAGTTACCCGTTTTGGTGTTAAAGGCAAGTTGGCACCTCGATATATTGGACCATTTCAAATTTTAGAGAGATATAGAAAAGTGGTATATCACTTGAAATTACCAGAACATCTATCAGCCGTACATGATGTGTTCCATGTTTCTCAATTGAAGAAGTGTCTCCGAGTGCCTGAGCAGAATGTTGAGGTTGAAGGAGTGGAACTTGAACCGGATTTGACTTATTCTGAATATCCTATCCGAGTTTTGGATCAGAAAGATCGTGTTACTCGAAGGAGGACAATCAAGTTCTACAAGATATAATGGAATCAACATTCAGAAGAAGAAGCTACTTGGGAATCCGAAGATTACTTGTTAGAAAAATTTCCAGAGTTTCTTGCGTCAATATAGAAGAATGTTAGTTTTGCTCTGTTGTTACGAACCATGTTTGTAAAGGAACTTTAGCTGTTTTATGAACAGGTTTTGGATGTTTTTGGATTGACATATTTCCTTTTCCATTACTTATCCTATGACTTTGAATCTCGGGACGAGATTTCTTTTAGGGGGAAGGATTGTAACACCTCGGGTGTTTTAAATACTAAAACCTGCCATGTCATCATATGCATTGCAAAGCATTTGGCCTTGGTGAAAACTTTGATATGCATTCACTAAAACAAGTTTACATTTATGTTATAAGTGTTGCCTTGTATGGTTTGGATCAAGTTCAAAGTTTTGTTTGGATTTGGATTTCCGAAAACCCTGATTTCCAGTTATTTGTTTTACCCCGAAAAACCTAATTCAAAATCGAAGTACATTTTTGGGTTGAGCCTTAAAGCAAAAATGTAGAGCTTGTTGAGTTGTACAAAGTTGGTGTTTGGAGTTTTTAAAGTTGTTTAGTAAAATTTGAAGTAATTTGAAAAGGCGTGATTCTTTAAATATTCCCTTTTTGAATTCAAATTTGCATTTTAAAATGTAGACCGAATTAGGTGGTGGTTATAAAAGCAAAGTTGTATAACTTTAAATTTTGAACAACTTTTATTTTTGGAGATTTTTGAGTTGTTACATAAATTTGGGAGTAATTTGAAGATTTTGGCGAATGGCAATTCTATAAATATGGGGAACAGTGCCTGTGGAATCCACCTCATCGCCGGCGGCCTTCTTCTCGGTTCTAGGCGCGCGCGTGACCGTCCTCCGCTTCGCACTGGCACGGGGAAGAGTCCTTCGTGGCTTCTCTTTGCTTCCTGGCCGCGCTATTTAGCCTAAGACGTCACCGTTCGTCCCCGTTTCCTTGCTCTGCTTTTCCTGTCGCCACCGTCATAGCTCCGTTGAGCTTTTGCCGTCGCCGTGGTGCATTTCCAGTCGTAGCATAGCTTGCCATAGCTTCGCCTATTTCTTGCGCACCCAGTAGACCAACCCTTGAAGCTTGACTCCACCGGGAACCCGATGTGCGCGCCTTTCTTCCTCACGGCCGGCAACCTCACCGTCGTGCTTGCGCCGTCGTGGCCAGCGCTCTCCGGTGAGCCTTTGCTCTTGCTCAGTGTACCTCTAGCTTCACCTTGTTCCCGTGATGCTCTATGACCGGTTGATTGCTCCTTTTGTCCACCGCAGTCACCGGAGCACCGCCGTCGCCGTTGCTCGCACCGCCGTGGCCGCTGTGACCGTCGACCAGCACCTCCGTTGATCCTCCGACCCCGCTCTTTGCTCCACCGTGTTCGGGGTGAGCTGCTGATCCTTTCCAAGCGCCTAGTTTAACTATTACCGGTCTCACGTCGCTGGCATAGCGCAGTCGCGTCACCGTGTCCGCCATGGACGGCGTCAAGCTCGAACCTCGCTGTAATTGCTCAAGCTAGTGCCTGCAATCGATGCGGGGTGGTGTGGGGAGTGTTTTGGTACCTTCGTCGTGGCCGGAGACCTCGCCGTCGACGAGATTTCGCCGGTCAAAGCCGTTGTCGCCGTGGTCAGCGCGGGAGGTCAGGGATGACATGTGGGGACGGGTTGTCGGTGACCGTGGGTTCAAAATGGATTTTTTCCTTTTTCAGATATGAATGAATAGTGATGTGATTTGTTATTTTTGTGTAGGTTTATTTAGAGCTCCAAAAATTATGAAAATTTTTGTGTGACCTCTCTGTGATGTGTATTATTTAATAAAAATATAAAATGTTGTTTTTCAGTACTTTTTGAATGTGATAAAAATTGCTCAATTAATTAATAAATGGGTTTCCATGATTTTTCTAGGCTTATTTATTTATCCAAAAATTATGAAAATTGTTTCGCCACTTAGTTATCATGAGATGAACATTTACAAAAAAATTTGGGCTCAATTGGACAAGTTGATTTATTTCATAATTTTTAATTAAATAATTAATTCATAAAAGCAAATAGTGACCTTTAAATGATTTAGGTTTTTATTGAATTTTGGATTGAGTGATGACCTTGGGTCATTAGTTGGTAATGATCCTTGGCAATTGAAGCATGTGTTATGAAAAAGGTTTAGTTAGTTTGACTTGTAACTGTACCGCGAAGGAAAGTTGTATTCAAGTTGTTATTTTGCATCCATCATCAAGCATCATGTTTTGTATCTCGCATCATGTTAAACATGGCATTGTTACTACGTGTAGTGAACAAAGGTGAGCACATGGTAGTTAATCAAGTTGTGGAAGAAGTTAATCCGCTGTTGAGGTCGAGTTTGATAATTGTGGAACGACTCCGGAACCTAACTTTTCCATCAACGAAGGCAAGCCCCGAATGCATTTAAACCTACCTTGTGTTTTACAAATTGATTTCGCTTTTGCTTTTCTTTACTACATTAAGTGATTAGGAGTTAAGTGAAAACCTAATTGGTGCATTAGCAACCTTGTTTTTCCATATCTACCTTGTTACCAGTTTTAATTCGTATATGCCTAGCTATGCTTAGAGCGATGAAAGTCGGGTGATTACCTGTCACCTGCAAGTTTTAAATGAAACTTTGGTTACTTATGTTATCATGTGATATGGGAATGTGGAGTAATAAATCTAGACCGGGCGGACTCGGTGTGTGAGAGCCACAAGACATGGAGGTCTTGTGAGCGGGTTCTTTCCGCCTGTGTTGATTAAAGTCCGTTCGTTGTTGAATTGCATGAGGTGAGACTTTGTAGTACTAACCACATACTCTAGTAAGCCTTAACTTGGCTATTCTATTACGAGAATGGCTACTCACGCACTGGGAGTGGAGAGATGGCGGGAATAGCGTGTACCCACGTGGCAATGGGCTGGATTGGTGGAGTACTGTATTCTCAGGTGGCGTGGACCCATTCTTGTTTTAGAGGATCCGAGGGTAGGTTGGTATATGTAGGTTGGGGACCTGCATATGTCGTGTGGTCTAGAATCCTCAGCTGGGTTTAATCGGTTCGAATCGTCGTTGCTCCTTGGTAATGGAGACTCAACTCACTGTTCATCATCATAGTTAATAACTGAAATTTGAGCTGGTTCTGAGAAAGAGTTTGGTATGAAGTTCATGATCTCATTAAGGATCGTGACAGATTCATATATGGTTCTTGTGAAGTTTTAAATATGGATATAAAGAATTTTGTTAAAGAGCTTTTACGCAAAAGAACTTTGATTATTGCTAAAGCCATACCTTGAATCCCTGAGCCTGCATTCCTGCGTTCTATCAATTTTTATTTCGGTTAAGTCTTGTTGAGTACTTTTGTACTCAGGGTTCGTTGACCCTTGTTGCAGGTGAGGCTCATGAGCAGGTCTGCTTTGGACCATGCTGCATGACTGTTGTTCAATGCGATGACGATAAGTAAATGTGTGGCCCTTGGGCAGGGCAGTTTAATTGTGTGTTTTGTATTATGTTATAATGCCACTCCACTACTTTGGTTTGTAATAATTATCGAACTTAGTTGTATGGTTTGAAACAAATGGTTTGTAACCTATGTTATTGTAAGACTTCCACTGATTTACTCTGGTGTAGATATTTGAATAAATGTTGTAATACTGCAACGACTCTGTAATGTGATCATGCTCGGAAATCGTGGATGATTCGGGGTTCCCCGAGGACACCCGACAGTCTTCTTAAGTTACCGGGAACATATGCATAGATGTCAAAGGTCGTTGGACAGTGACAGGTGAATGTGGGCCCTATAATTTAGGAGGTTCTGCCACAGTTTCTCCAATGGGGAAATAAGTTATGCTCGATTCCAATAGGACTTCTAAAAGCCCTAGGTTCTTATGGTTTTTGAACTATATTTTTCTAAAGAAATTGGGATCTTCTAAAAGATGTGATCAAAGGGATCAAATAATTCTTCTCTTCCACTCATATATATGAAGGTGTAAACGACACAGTTATTGTGCTAATTCAAAAAAAAACAAAGATTACAGACCAATATGAGCATGAGACGTGAGTTTAATTCAAAGACAAGACAATGAACCAATTAAGACTCTTATCTCTGATTTATTATGTACGGCTATTTTATTATGAGTAAAATGCATGCGGGATCCTCAAACTTGTAGATCATTCCTATCAACGTCCTCCAACTAAAAAAACAACTACCTAGGTCCCTGATCTATTATCGTTGCGCACCAAAAGTCTCAAACCTGCCACGCCAGCGCAAACAGCCGACGTGGCTGTGCCACAGTGGCAACTGTACACTGTGGCCATGCAAACTTTCCAAAAACCTCCTATCTTTCATGTCCTGAGCATGGCGGCCATGACCCACTCCAGGAATAGCGCCGTGCGTGCCACAGACACCACCGCCGCCGCCGGGACAGACATGCAGCGCCGCCTTTTTGTCGAGAAATAGCCAGAGCGCGAAAGCGAGCGGAAAAAGGGCCAAGGCGGAGCCGGTGGTGTCGTTCTTTGTTTGTCGCGGGAGGTCTGGAGGTGGCGTAACGCTGGCTGGAGCTCGGGCGGCCAGCAATTGCAAACCACAACGAGAACGAGCAAAAGGCATGGGAAGGGAGGGCATGCGGCGAGGTGGCCATGCGCGCGGTGGCTTTCGGGGCGCAGCCGCGGCAGACGGGTGCTGGAACCTCGTCGCGTTCCCAGATCTTCTCTCTGGCGTTCCGTGACGAGGGCACGCTGCCGCTGCTCTTGAATGCATCGAAGCTGCTGCCGGAAGGTGTTTACCACGATGGGGAGGGCGACCGCACTAGACTCGCCCAAATACGGCACCGTCTACATCCGTCGTCGATCTCGCAAACGCAGATCTCACAAACGCACAGGCTCTGCCTCCGCCTCGCCTCCCTCAGCGTCTCCCGCGGTGACATCGTGCTCTGCTCTCCTACCTCAACTCTCCGGGAGAATCTATTGCTGGATTCCGTCGAGGTGTCCGTGCTGCTTCGCAACGTGCCAGCCATGTATGAGATGCACTTTAGGGTGCCCATGAGGCAGCTCCAAGCTCGTCTTCGCCCGACGAGCCTGCCGCTGGTCCGGGACGTGTTGAGGCCGTGCCATAGTGGCAATTGGACAACGTGAACGTGCCAACTTTTCCAAAAAAACCCCTGCCCCATTTCTCTCTCTCACTTGCTGCCAGCGTAGCAACATAAGGCGCTAGCTCTATGCTCCTCCTCTCGAGCCTCGTGCGTCTTTCGCGGGTTAGGTGCCGCTGGGAGCACCGCATGTTGTTGCTGGCCATGGCTCAGATACTCAGACGTCGTGACGGCCGGCGCGTTCGAAGCCGCCGCTGCCGTCGCTTTGCCCTTGGCCTTGTTGGCGTCCGGGTCGCGCCGATGTTCAGCCCATTGCCGCTGCCGCCGCCATCATCGCGATGCCACAAAGGTTCACATAATCCCGCCCATGCAAGCCACCTCAGGCCAAACCAAGGACGCCTCCATCCATCCCCACTCCCGCGCGCACTTGCCGCACCCCTCCCACATCCGGAAGAAACACCGGAAAGGACGGTGGAGCAAAATCTGCACCGCAGCTTGCACACTGTCCCTGGTCGACACGGCGAAGTCGGCGGGCACCTGGACGGCTTGAAGCAAGTGGAGCAGACAATGAGCGGCGTGTTTTCAAAGATCGGCCTCGGTAGCAGCTGCACTCACGGCTTTGCCGTGGTGGCGGCAAAGAACCGTGTGATGATGGCATGGCCTACAGCACTATCCTCAGCCATGCCTGTCGCACGACACAGTATGGCCAGTCTCGCCGTCGAGAATGTTGAGCGGTATCATCGGCCGCCAGGAAGTTGAGCATGATGAGCACGCCCGCAGATGTGGTCGATCCTACGCGTCGCGATGGCAACGTACGTCAGCATCTCGGATGGCGTCGCGGTGAATTCCTTCTCATGGCGGTCCTCAACGGGGACGACGCGCGGCGCCCGATGCCCCCCGGGAGTTGCCTCAACACGTCCCGGACCAGCAGCAGGCTCGTCGGGCGAAGATGAGCTTGGAGCTGCCTCATGGGCACCCTGAAGTGCATCTCGTACGACATGGTCGGCACGCTATGGCAAAGACGGACACCTCGACGGAATCCAGCAATAGATTCTCCTGGAGAGTTGAGGTAGGAGAGCAGAGCACGATGTCACCGCGGGAGACGCTGAGGGAGGCGAGGCGGAGGCAGAGCCTGTGCGTTTGTGAGACTGCGTTTGCGAGACTGCGACCAGATGTAGACGGTGCCGTATTTGCGCCGAGCCTGGTGCAGTCTGGCCTCCCCATCGTGCAACACCTTCCGGCAGCATCTCAATTGCGTTCAAGAGCAGCGGCAGCGTGCCCTCGTCACGGAACGACAGGAGAAGATCTGGGAACGCGACGAGGTTCCAGCAGCACCCGTCGCCGCGACTGCGCCCCGAGGGTGCCAGCCCGGCGCGCCAGAGCATGGCCACCTCGCCAGATGCCCTCCCCTTCCTTCACGTGCCTTGCTCGTTCTCGCTGTGGTCGCAATTGCTGGCCGGCCCGAGCTCCAGCCCGCGTTCCGCCACCTCCAGACCTCCCCACGACAACAAACGACACCACCAGCTCCGCCTTCGGGCCCTTTTCCCCGCGCCTTTTCGGCCGGTTCTACGAAAAGCGGTATTTGCATGTCCGACGGCGGCGGCGGTGTGTGGAGAACGCGGGCGCTATTCCTGGAGCGGGTCATGGCCGCCATGCTCAGGACACGAAAGATAGGAGGTTTTTGGAAAGTTTGCATGGCCACAGTGTACAGTGCCACTGTGGCACGGCCACGTCGGCTGTTTACGCTGGCGTGGCAGGTTTGAGACTTTTGGTGCGCAACAAGATCAGGGATCTAGGTAGTTGTTTTTTTAGTTGGAGGACGTGGATAGAAATGACCTACCAGTTTGAGGACCCCGCATGCATTTTACTATTTTATTATTGTAAAACCGGCTTGAACTCTTGTACTCCCAAGAATAGTGTAACACTTTGGAAGAGATCGCAATGGATGAAAATTTGAAGGAAAAAAATTCACTTTTTAATATTGGATATAGATAATACATAGATGATGTTAACTAGTCTATCATTTAGCGCTAATGTTTTCTTTTACCGCTGCGTTCTTTCTCAGTCGCGTCGTACGAATTTATGCATTCGCCACTCCCAACATCTTGCAATCTGACCTTATCTCGTTCCTGGTCCTTTTTTTTTCCGTGGCTTCAATTTGGATTTCTCCGTTCCAAACAGAAACAGCCAATTCCAATTTCCAAACAGGCACCCTCGTGTCTAGTCGAATCGTGATTAGCAAAACCGCCCGTTTGGCTGGGGACAGATTACGGGTACCGAACAGCCGGGTTCCACCACCAACCCAACCGCGGGGGAAAGGGGGAAACCCTAGGGCCCGGAGCAGCGCTTGGGAACCGCGGCACGCGCGGCGTCGACGCCGTTGAGCTCGAGGCGACCGGTGGCTCGCGGCCCCACCGCTGCGGCTTCTTCTGGTTCCTGCGGGCTCAGCGCGGAGGTAACTACAACTTGCTCCCACCTTTGCCTTGTCCCTGCTCTTGCGGCCCCCGCCGTTTAGGTCGCCTTCCGGGCGGGTTTGAATCCGCTGGGACTAGATTCAGGTGGGTTAGTGCGACTCGATCCGGTGAGTCTCCGGATTCGACGCGTTGATGCTGATAAGCGTTTGCTGTCGAGGCGGCCGCTAGCTCTGTGCTCGTTGGTGATGTCGAATCTGTGGTTGCTGGATGTGGTTTTGTTCGCGCGGCATATACAACTTGTTCGATTAGCTTCGTCTCGGGCTTATGAATTGGACGCGTCTGTTCATGTGGATCTCTCTCTGTTGCTGATCAGTAGCAGGTGGAGTAAGATTTGTGCTTGGACGCTTCCAACGCACGCATTGGTTGCCTATGCTGCTCGACTCTATTCGTTCCTGTGATCTGAATTTCTGTCTTACTGAAACTTATCTTCTTAAGAAAGCAGCAATACTTGCTTATCTCTCTCTTTTGGTTGGGGTCTTGAGTGTTTTGGTGAGTATATCAGCTCGTACGCACTCACGAATGAAATGGAAGCGAGTATCAATGTGCTTATGTGTTCATCAATCATCAGAACACTAGAATTTTCATCTATTCTATGGTCGATTTGTTGGCAGCATAGTACAGAGCAACTTGCTCAAGCTTCCCTCCTATCAACATACTAGCTAGTCCTTGCAGCCACATGGCTTGTCGTGCTGCTGCCGTAGCTTCCATAAACCCAGCATCGCATGATGGAAGTGCGTCCTTTTAGGTTTAACTTTCCATAGCATCATGCAGGCAATGCTAAATATATGGTCTATAGAATGTTACTAGGTTCTGGATGAGACATCAGTTGAAGATAACCTTTTCTTTTGTACATTTTTGTTCACCGTATGTAAATGTATTGCATGGGAAAAGATATGCTAACATCGCACTCTGTCATGCACTCATGCTTCCTTCGCTTTTAGCATGAATGAATAGTTATATTTGTATCTTTCTTTCTCTGCTAGAGAGTACTGTTAGGTTCTGGTTTATATGTTAGCTGTCTTGGTACCAATAGAACTGACTTATTCCAACAAGAATGCCATGTAACCAGCCATTGACTTGATATAGAAGTGTTACGGTTCAATTGTGCTTGTGTTAGAATTTCAGTACTGAATTGAATGTGGGTCTTTTCTTTGTCTTTAGCATTTTATCCATTTTAGTTTTAGCTCCCTCATGGCCTCGTCAGAGAAATACAATAGATGTTTTCTGACCTATTGCACTTTTCTTTATAGGCCTATTGCAGGGTTAAATGGCAAATAGAGCAAGATGGATGATGAAGTACGAAAAGGGTCTTGTTGATATACTTCATGAGAACAATAATTCACATTATCGTACCCCAAACGGTTGGAGAACAGAGGGGTGGAGGAAAATTGTTAGGGATTTCACTGTAAGGTACCCTGAAGCAAAGTTTAGTAAATCGCAAATCCAGGAACATGAGACTCAATTGAAGAAAGACTATAAGGTGATAAAATCTGTCCTCCAACGTGATGGTGTCTCATGGGACCAGAGTGCATCCATGGTTAGAACAACAGATGAAGTCTGGGATGAGATAATTGAGGTGAGGGCGTAGTTCTTCTACTCTTATCACATATATATGCAACTGAGGTAACTTAAAATTCTTTTAAATTTTGTAGGATATGCCCAAGGCACGGAAGTACCAAAGCAAGAGCTTTCCATTGCTTGACTCACTTGAGCTGTTATTTGATGGTGAGCACTTCCATCCACCTCACTGGGCACACATGCATAACCACACTACCTACAGCTGGAAAAGGCTGAGGAGAAGAACTGTGCTATACACTGATACCTTTTGTTTTACTAAAATAAATATGTTACTGTGATAGGTCCTATTCCTGAAGGGGGACAGAAATCGCCTTCCAGCATACCTCAGAATGTTGGTGGAAATGTTGACGATGGAGGCAACAATATCAGCACAGTCCCAGGCTTGTCTGAAAGACCTAGTGGTAACACTAGCGTTAATGAGGCATGGAATAATATCAGCCTACTTCAGCAAACAGCATTAGGACCCCAAGGTATAGACGATCTCGACATGCTGCAAAATCGTGATGAAGAGGTGCTGGAACGACTACAGCATGGTGCGGACCCAAGGCCACAAAGAGCAGATGAACAGGCACAGTCAAGTTCTTGTGTAGAACTGCAGAGAGACAGGCGCAAGAAGCGGAAGGTCCTAGACATCCAGCAGATCATGGAGACCTATTTGAATTTCAGAATGAAGCAAGCTCGCGTCAAAGAACAAAGAGCAAAGGATGCTGATCAGTTCACGATTTCAAGCTGTATCAAGGCTCTGCACACCATGGCCGATGTGTCAGACGAGGTCAAGGTATTAGCCTCTGATGTTTTCAAGGATGCTGAGAACAGGGAGATCTTTCTCTCCTATGAACCCAGGCTGCGCACCTTGTGGCTCAAGAGGGAAGTTGGCAAGCTACTCTCCTGATAGTGGTCTTAGGTTGGTCCGTTGGTGTCGAGAAGTGGCAGCCCTTGCTTGTTCTTGTTTGTTGTGTCAGTCTGAATTCGATTCTGAAGGGAGCCATTGAAGGCATAGGCTTCATTAACAAACTCTATTAGTAACTTTTACTTGTGCCATGTGCAGTACGTCACTATGCTTCCTGAGATGTAGTCATTCAAGACCAATGATGTGCTTGCGGCGTGTAGTGCTTCCAAAACTTTGCATCTGTGCCAATACACTGTTGAAAAATGCGACAGAGTGCTTGTTTCTTGACAGCAGAGATTTGGGATTGCTCTCCCATTTTACTCGAGAAAAGAACCAAGGAATTATGTCCCAGAACGATAACTGAGCGTCACTAGGAGTAGGAGAGGTAAAACCACCATGATACCTGCCAGATAACAATGCAGATTAATGGATTGCAAACCATTGGCCCAAGATTTGCATTTTGAAGCTCATATGAATGAGAACAAGATTGCAAGAACAGGTGGGCGATGGCAATAATATTTTTCCCCAAATGCTCTTTAGGCCCCCTTTAGGTCCTTTTTATAGTATCGAAGAAATGCTACGATTTTACAAAGCACTTTGGTTTTCAAATGCTACGGGGTGTTTTAGATATAACAAATCTTGTTAGTCTCTAAACCCATAGTTTTGTCAAAACTAGTCTTTTAAAAGTTGTAAAAACTCCACTCACGACCTCTTTTTTTAAAAAAAAAAAATCATAGTTTTGTGTCTCTTTGGCTTATAAAACTGTAGTTTTGTGATACCACATTCTGTAGAGCCACTCACTACAATATCTTTCTCAAGCACAAAGATGATTAGCCAATTTAATCGGATCTGCTGAGACAAGAGCCATTCCATCATTCTAACAAATTGCTGCAAGGTCTGTCCGATCTACCTTGAGAAACGCAGGTGCCCACTCAGTTCATACCCGCATCAAGGAAAACACACCTGATCAAAATGGTTCAAGATTTGCAATGAATGAAAGAACCAATAGGTTACTCCCTCCGGTCCCAAATTATAAGTAATTCCAACTTTCTTGAAGAGTCAAGTATCTCAAGTTTGACCAAAATTACATCAAATAGTGTCGGAATGACTTATAATTTGGGACGGAGAAAGTACTTCACTGTTGGCGGCAACCAGGATTCCAGGACAAGCAGACACCCAAACATTCACAAACGAAACACAGCCCAGGGTGATGATACTTGAAAGAAACAGAGCCAACGCATGTGTTCATAAAAATTTTAAGACACACTTTTCACTCAATACAAACATAGTTAAGGCTAAATTTAAGTCTTATATAATATCTTCAAGATAAAACACTTTTCACTCAGTACAAAAACCATAGCTAAGGCTAAATTGAAGGCTTCTATGTCATTCACTAAACTATAATCTCTTCTCCAGCTAAATCAAATGGTCATGACAGCACCAAGCAAAGCTTTGAACTTTGAAGTTTTGTACCTCAAATCATGTGAGTCCACCAAACAAATTCTAGGTCTGCCAAATAAGTCAACAATTCAACATACAGGGACACTAGGTGTGATAGACACTGAATACAAAACAAATTGAAAAGCACAATTAAAAATTTATAATGCATATATGTAGCTGAACATGAATTATGGTGTCCAGACACAAAATCTCCATGCACACAAGGCCAAGCTAAAAAGAGTCAGACCACAGGGGGAGACGTCCACCTGATTTTGCCCTTAAGTTTGTGCCAGCCTTCGAACCTGGACTTGGTAAGACAGGGGTTTCTCAATACCCGGACTTCAACATATACCCGGACTTCAACAGTCTAACCAGTGTAACTCGGGAGAAGTTGGCAATGGCAACACCATGCCAAGCTCACATGTAGAAAGCTTGAACTGACAGTGTAATATGAGGTTAACAGGTAGCAAGTTCCTTTGATTGCCCTTCAGTCAGAAATAATCACTTTGTTGTTGTTGTCCTCAGTCAGCAATTTTAAGATTTGGTTGCATATTACTTTTTTATATGTTGAGTTCAAATATTTTGAAATGATGCACACAGATTTGTTCTGAAATTTAGTTTAGAAGAAGTATACTGTTGCTATATTCAACATATTAATGCAACAGGAAGTACTAGTCAAAGCTGAATTCTGGAGACCATGTTGATACCCAAAGTCACTAGTCAAATCGATAAGACATAAGGTTCATGGTTAGATACATGGATATACACAAAATACACAATGAACTAGAAGATCAGGCTAAGGAAGAAAAGACATAATATAATACCAACTTACAATATGATTTCATCCCTTCTTGCCTTTAGCAGAATAATAAGAACACGAAGACTGGTAAGTAGCAGTGAAATGTCAACTAAGATCAGCTCCATTTTAATGCTATGTGCAAAAGATCAGGCCCATAGTAAAAGTAGAGAAGCCCAACAAACAAACAATGCACAGTATTAGAACCTACACTCAGCAGATCAAATCAAGTACAACCAACAGATAAAGAGCATAAATAATAAATCCAAAACAAAGAATGAGATTGCAAATACCTAAATTTAATGGCTACAATTAAATAAACAACAGTTACCGCTCAAGTGCTCATATACTTATAGATATAAGGACATAACAGTCACCTTATATGGCATATATTATCTCACAAACTGTAAGCAACAAACAGTCCTCTCCAGCAACATATGCATCACATGCAACGGGAACAGTCTAAAAAAGCTGAGTTTCTGGACAAGTCTATATGGATTCAGCACCTATTCCGATATTCACATTTCTTTATATCAAAAGCAGACGATACGCAAAAAACGAGCATATCTGACAGTAACATGCAATGGGTAGAGCTACAACATAGAACTAGTATAACCCTGGCAGTCTAGTAACTTGGACCCATGCTACAAGAACGGGATAGCCGCCTTTCCATCTCTCGTCCAGTCCCAACTGCTGCTTTTGCGCCACCTCCACCGCCTTCTGCTGCAGAAACTGTGTTGTATTGCTTCCTGCAACCTGGGCAGCGCCCATCTTCCAACTTGATCCTGTTGTGGCAGAAGAGGCACATGTGAAACCCACAAGGGCAGGGGCAGAAGCTCGAATCCGTCGGGTCAAGATCATCGCAGCAAATGGGGCATGACAGCGGCAATGAAAGAATTCCCTGCTGTACAGCACTCATTTCCATCTCCGGCCAGCGGTTACCAATGCTTGCTGGGAAGCTGGCCTGCTTGGATATGCTGGGTAAGCTCTGTGGTCGAAATATGTCATCTGGTGCCCAAGCCCTTGTCTTGCTTCGAATCGGTTCTGGTCTCGCTGCATGGGCAGGTGCTGCAGTGGTCAGAGCTGGTGGGGGTGTCGGCATGGGACCTGAACTCTGGTTACAAGAACTGTCATCGACATAAAGCGCATCAGCAGCCATTTCCCAATCATCGAAGACTTCACTCTCATCCTCAGGGCCGCCTGTATCCTCCTCAGCATCACTCACACTCCTTGAGCTGGACCATACACTGCTTCCACTGCTGAGGCTGCGGCCACCGCCATTGCCAGAGAACCCCTTCCTCTGAGGGCAATCACCACCTTGGGACTTGTCTGAGCCTGGGGAGTCAAGGCCACTGCCGTCTACCTCAAGGCCAGCAGCACCAGCCTCCTCCCTGTCCTCCGGATCACTACCCCTTGATCTGGAATCAACCCGGCGACGAGGAAGTGGAGGGTGCGGGGAAGCAAGGATGGGTGAGCCAGCATTTGAACCTGCTCCTGTTGGCGAAGTTGCAACCTTGGCATCATTGCCATCATTGCCTGGACCAATCCAAAACGAAAGAATATATCAGATTTTAAACGAATCCACAACAAAAAAAAAACTTAAACTTTACAGCTAAATCACCCCAATCAACAAACAGATATATATCATTCAGAAGTAGCACCTGAAAAAAAAATCCACAACTATGTCTCAGAGAAGATCATAACGTACTTCTCACAGAACAGATCATAACTTGTATATAAAACCTTGATCCGACACATGGAGAGATCAACGACGCATGGAGAGATCAACTCCCGCATACACACCACTGCCACTGCCACTGACGAATCCCCAATACAAAGACCGAAATCCCCAAAATCACAAACACATATTAATACAACGCACAGACCAGGCATGAAATCAGACCTTGCCCCTTGGACAGAAACTGCCCGCGGCGCGTCTCGCGCTTGCTCTGCTTCAGCTTCGCCGCCGAGCGGTTCCCCTGGAAGGCGCACCCCGGAAAAAAACACACAGAACTCAGATCAGATCAGCAAGCGGCGGAATCAAATCAAATCCAAACCAACCGGGAACCCCTCGCCCCGAATCGAACCAGAGAGATCACCCCGACCCCAACCCCAAAGGCGAACAACCCCTCTTACCCTCTTCTTCTTGGCGTCGCGCGCGGCGGCCGCCGATGCGGGCGATGCGGCGTCGCTGTTCCCCATCACGCCTTTGTGGTGAGTGGCGGCGGCGGACTGCTGCGCGGCTGCCGGCCGGGACGGGCTCGTCGACGCGCGTGCGTTAGAGGGGAGCGAGGGGACGGGGGAGCAGGAGGAGCGAGAAAACCCTAAAAAGCGATGCGGCGAGCGGCGAGAGGGAGGCGGAACGATGGGTGGATAGATAACACGCACACGAGGGCGGGGCGGAGTTAATGGAAAGAGAGGACGAAAGGGAGACGAAATCTGTTGGGCCTTTTCGTTTGGCGTCCATTGCAGTTTTATTGATCCACAGCTGCGCCAGGCAAATGACGGGATTACCCTCAGCTAAGAGTTCCAACAAAAGCCCTCAAATTTTGTCTCCCTATATTCCTTCAAATTCTCCCTATATTCCTTCAAATTCAAATGAGAGTCCTTGACCATATTTCATCCTCTGTTTCTCAGCGCACTCTAACCAATCTTCTAAATTTTACCTACTTTACACTTTGTTGCCATGAGCTCTGTTCATTGTTCCTATTTGTCAGCTTTATAAAAAGAGAGAAATGAGTAGAGGGAAGGATCAGGAGCTCCTACATCTGAGGTTCATAAGAGAGAAATGAGAGTACATCATCCATCAGGGCTTAAATAGTGACTTAGTTGGAGAGATTTTCATGTGTTTGAGTTCTCAAAAACAGGACAAAGGCTCAAGTAGGAGCTTAGTTGGAGTTGCTCTGAGGCCTTATTCGTTTCATCCCTAAAACCAGAGAATTGGTTTGGGTTAGAGGGGATTGGAAATGATTTTGATCAGTAGGGGATTTAACCCCTCAATCCCTCTCAATCCCCTCTGTCTTGAGAGAAAACGAACAGAGGGACGGTGGCGTCGGATCGAGTCCATCGAATCTATGAGTGTTGAGTTTCAAAAAAAATCTATAAGTGTTGCTGCGTTTTTTTAATCTTTACTGGCAGATGTACACGCGCATTGCAATGGAACCTAATACTATAAAAGTTAGACTCAGTATCATCCCTAGACGTGAGTTTTCAGCGTAGTTCATGAGTTCTGGTCACATACAAGATACAAAGGGCGCGGCCCAATAATATTGGAAATGGATCTTATATCTATCATCGCTAGTCGTAAGTTATTCTAACTCATATGAGTATGGGTCATAAGTTCGGATCAAATAAAAAGACGGGATGAAAGAAAATCTCCACTTAGGTAGAGGTGGATGAAAAAATAGAATGAAATATTGGCTAAGACAGAAAAAAACTCTCTATTATTAAGGTAACTAGGGGAAGTTGGATGAAAAAAAAAAAAACTTAGGTCTTAAATATTATAGTTATATCTATCTATATCTCTTATAATCCTAAATCCCACTAACCATCTATCTTCACATGCAAGCTATCCACCTCAGCAGTCCACTAGCATATATATAATACAACTCACTAACACATATATTTATGATATCCATGTCATCGAGACAAATCATCCTTGTGACTTGCGTTTAGCTGTCCACATCAACATGCCACATCATTCCTTTATATAAGTAGTTGTATATAGTCTAATTTTATTCTAAGTCATCTAAATTTCTCGTAGCAACACGCGGGATATGCTTGTAAGATTACTCTTTTGTGTTGGCTCACGGTGAACGTTGTTTTCTTGTTGTTTTTATGAGAAAAAAGGCGTGGTAACGTGCGCCGCGATTGCGACGTCGCGGGCCGTTGCGACCATCCATTGGTAGATGTCCGGCACCGAGGATTTTGAGAAGAGCATCGATTCCGAAGGGGACGTGAGTCGGAGAAGGTGCTAGAAGGTTCAGGTCCTGCTCCACACGTGATTAAGCGACGTCAGAGCTTATATCTGATTTTTTTTAAACGTAAAGAGCTTATATCTTAATATAGGAGGAGAAAAGGACTAAAGGAGTACTCCCTCCGTCCCATTATATTTACACATCTAAAATTATGCACGCATACCAATGTTATGTATAAAAATACAAAATTGCTCCTACTTCTATATAAGTCAGTGACATTCTGTCACCCGCGGACCCGCACCTCTTCGCGCACGCCTACTGTGCGGTCTACAGGCAAGGGAAATGGAGAAGACACGGGGCCTCGGTATGACCAAACAAGTGGTCCAAAGGCTTCCACGTACTCTCTGTCATTTTTCCTTTTTTTTCTATGTCCATTATTTTATTTTGTTGCTAATCCTTACAGCTAGTCAGCTAGCAGCTTTAGGCTGCTACAGACCCTACTAGACGCTATAGTGACCTTCTATTGTGGGAAAAAAATTAAAACGTAGAAGTGCGATTAATCGGGGACGGAGGGAGTAGCAGATATTTTTGTTCTGTTGACGAAGGGTTATCTTTTCCTATGGTCAAGAAAGATGGAGATGCAGGCTTCTCGAGCAAGGTTTGGGAACATACACTGTGCCTGTCATGATGAACATGAATATGAATATCTTTTTTTTTAACACATGAATATGAATATCTGAAAGTACAAGATGCCATTTGTAATCTATAAGGTGCCAGCTTGCATTTATATTCTTTCAGGCCCGCACGACGAGTCCAGACGTGCTCAGTCAGCCATACGTCATCAACAGACAGTTTAAAAGAACGACAAGTTGGTCAGAGAAGCCTGTGTTGCTGTTGCCACGGGTAGCCGAGTGGTGCCAGTTACGGATAGACCGCGTTCATGACTTCATCTCACCCTCATCGACCAGGACCACTACTTCATCTCACCACTGCCGACGTTTGCTCCCGCTGGTACCAGTGCCGCTGCTGCTCTGCCTCTGCATCAACGTGGCATCAAAGGCACGTGAAAATGGGTTCCATTATCCGACCCTACCACCTCATAATTCTGGAAGGCAGCATGCCCTTCCCTGCAGGAAGTTTCTGTGCTCCTACATCAGGACAGTCAGACAGGAGAAAGAGGCGAGTATCACCCATTAAGATTTTCCTTTCGATGATTGCCCATTAAATTGATGCAACAGAATCAAGTGGTGAAGAACCAAACCAGCAGCTACAGAAGATCAATCATGAATGATGCTAGTTGATCGTCAGGAATGCAGGAACGCGTGGACGAATGCTTAAGAAATCAGAGATGATTGTGATACTGTCGTGGGTTCTGACTTCCTTTATGTCCCCTACCATTTACATACGCTCTTCGTGTTTTGTCATGACTCACAAGGACTCTGCAAAATGCATTTCCCTGATTATCCGAAGGCAATATTTAAATTAGCAGTTAAAAGAAATAGCAGCCATGCCAAACAATGTATCACGAGGAGAAAAGTATAGGGTAAACTGGATGCGGCCATAACAAACAATGCATCACACGAGAAAAGTAACAGGGTGAATTGGATTTGCAACTGAACCTGGAGAAGTGTTCGCTCCACCACAGCACCATGTCTAATCTGCCCATAAATAGTGTAAATAGCGTAAAAAAAAACTTGAGCTTATTCAGCACTACTTTTCAGCCATGGAACAGTGTTTTCCTCTCACAACATTTCAGCATAAGCATAAGCATAAGCCAAATTTCAGCATAAGCGAACAGGGTGAATGAATCAGATAAGGAAGCTATGAGGGTTACAGATAGAATATAAAAAAAATTAGACCCACGGGCAGAACGAAGTTACCTTATCATAAGCAATCGTGTACACAATTTCAGGTATGTGTCATTCTTTTGCAACTGACAACTGTAGCAACATAATACTAGCTCAGTACTTCTTGCAGAAAATTGCAATAGTGACACTGGCACCATAATCATGACAAAAATGTAGCAATCAGTACTTCTTACAGCAAACTGCAATAGTGACATTGACGCTATGATCATGGCCAAATAATATCGACCAGTGGTGCTTCTTCAGCCTGCATCATAGCGAAATCTACTACCTTGCATCTACTATGCCACAGCCAGCCTGGCACACAGGTCTATTATGTGCACAATCACAACTTTAACCGAGCAATTTCCACTTCTATTTAAATTAGCAGATTGTGCATTCTCCAAAATGCAGCACGGTCACCTGTTTTATGGCCTTATAATGTAAGCATTCACATATATTGCTTCCGAGACAGTTAGCCATTTGGCCTCAAATCCCGACAATCTTACTTTATGCCATTCAAATCATCCATATGCCCAGATCTTCCAAGCATTTACCTAAGATTAGTGCTAACAAACAAATAGTTTCATCCATCAGCAAATTTGTACTTCTGTCTATGAGACCACTATCTGTTTTGCAAAAGAATGTAGTTATGAGTTCAGAAAGAGCATAACTGAAATTGAAGTCACCCACAATAATCAACTGCACTCCAACCTACACCTTTTTGAACTCCATGATTCTTCATCGTTTCTCTTAGTTTCTCTATCTCATCCCATTTTTTAGCACTGCCATAAGAATTAGATATTAAAATGTAATGTCCCTCATTTTCTGGGTCAGAAGCAAATGCCTTTTTTGCAATCCTTAAACCCATCTCAAAGTTGTCATGCAATTTGCAGGCACTAAGCAAAGTTCCCCAAATCCCGCCATCAGGTTCTACTGGCATGGCTAAAACCATATCTTCTGCTTCTTGGAGATGCCCAGATTTCCCAAGGAGATCCACCATGCAGGCGTAATGCTTCAGGTTAGGCTCAAGTGAGTATTTTCCCATTCTTGTGAACAGCTTCCTGCCCTCCTCAAGAAGCCCTGAATGGCAGCAAGCAGATAGAATAGCAAGAAAGGTGACACCATTAGGCTTAATACTTCCTCCTTCCATCTTACCAAATAATTCTAATGCTTGTTTTGCTTCCCCATGCATCCCGTACCCTGATATCATAACATTCCATGCAACAACATCATGTTGAAGCATAGAATCAAAAATCCTTCTTGCAATTCCAAGCTGCCCACATTTAGCATACATGTTCATAAGTGCTGTGTTGATTGATACATCGTAGTCCCACCCCATTTCTTTAACGTAAGAATGTATCTTCTCTCCACGTTCCAATGCAACCAAGTTTGCACAAGCTGAAATGACAGTGATCAAGGTTGTTGAGTTGGGTGTCAAGCCTTCAGTGAGCATTTGATCATACAGTGACACCGCAGCATTTGAATGTCCCAGATGAGCATAGCAAGATATCAGTGTATTCCATGTGACAACATCCCCCTTCAGTTTGGCCAGGCCAAATATTTTGCATGCATGATCAAACTTTCCGCACCTCCCATACATGCCAATTAAAGCATTTGCAACTGATGAATCCTCATCAAGCAAGTGCTTGATTGAATAACAGTGTGCTGATCGACCTAGTCTTAGTTCCGCTAGCTGTGACCAAGAAGAGATTGCAGAAACCAAGCTGTTGGTACCACACAGGAATTCATACTTATCTCTGAACTGCATCTCACGATACAGCTCCAAGCATTTGACATCACATCCAGCTTTGCAATATGCTACAATCATCAAGTTCCATGAGTCCGCATCTTGTTGACGCAACAATCTAAAAACTCTGCCTGCATTGTCCACCAATTCAAATTTTCCATACATTGATATCAAAGCATTTCCAACCAAAACACTATCTCCAAAGTTTCTCTTCGTTATAACCGCATGAAATGCCTTCCCTCCGAGTACATTGTCACTGTTACCCAACCCAGAGAGCAGACAACTAACGAGAACCTCATCTGGCTGCAGTCCTGACTCCCTCATCTCCTGGAACAACTCCATAGCCTCCCTAATAAGCCCTCTCCCGCAGTATATTCCAATCAATCTTGTCCAGGAAACCACGTCTTTCTCTGGCAACTCTGGGAATAAAGTGCATGCACCCTCAGTGCTTTGACACTTCGAGTACATAGAGAAGAGGGCAGAAATTACCAAGGGGGAATCGCCAACCCCGACCTTCACTACATACCCGTGCAAGCATCTACCAGAGTTCAGCTCATCTAGCACCCCGCACGCCACCAAGCCACTCTCCATCGTCCGTGAGTTTGGCCTCGCCTCGCCATCACCTGCAAGCCTGACCATCTCTACCAGGTAGCGCAACCCATCCCCACTCTCCCCGTTCCGCACACACCCTGATACCACCGCGGTCCACGCGACCACATCCCTCTCGGGCATTTCCTCGAACACCTTCACGGCGTCTCCGACGACGACACACCTAGCGTACATGTACACCAGAGAAGATGCGACGGCGACGGAACCGCCATCGCCTACGAGGAGGCCGTACCTGACGCAGTACGCGTGCACGGAGGCGCCGACGCCGAGCGCGCCGAGCTCGGCGGCGGCGGAGGCGGCGAGCGGCGCGGTGAAGGGGGAAGGACGCGCGCCAGAGGCGAGCATGCGGCGGTGGGCGGCGAGCGCGGCCACGAAGTCGGAGACGCAGTGGTGGGTGCGGATTAGGGAGTTCCAGAGGAATGCGTCGGGACGAGGAGAAGCCGAGTAGGCGGAGACGAGCTTTGCGGCGAGGTCGGGGCGTTGGTAGAGGCCCGAGGTGACGGCGAGCGCGTGGACGCGAAGTAGCTCGGGCACCGGCGAGGGAGACGGCGACGGGAGGAAGCGGGAGAGGATGGCAAGAGGGGTCGCGGCTTGGGGCGGCGGCATTTGATCGCGCGTTCGAATAGTTCAGCCGCCGTGCAGACTGCACTTTAGCCAGGGGCCCGTTTAGTTCACCCCAGAGTTGGCGCCGGCAGAATTCGGTTGACACTGTAGCGCACTGTAGCGTTTTGTTTTTATTTAGTAATAATTATTCAATCGTTGACTAATTAGGCTTAAAACGTTCGTCTCGCAAAGTACAACCAAACTGTGCAATTAGTTTTTGATTTCGTCGACATTTAGTACTCCATGCATGTACCACAAATTTGATGTGACGAGGAATCTTCTTTTTGCATAGTGCCAAAGTTGGGAGTTTTGATGAACTAAACAAGGGCCAGAATTCAGAAACCGGTGGTCAGCCTCAGATAACAGCATGTTCGGTTGGTCGGTTCATATCGCTGCTGGTTCGTGAAGAAGTACTGCTCTCTAGTTTGTGTGAGAGAAAAATACTGTTCTAGCTGAAAATTTACAATCGTTTACGACAAGTCATAACCAAACGAACAGGCTGATAGTCATACGTGGACTTCGATTCAAAGTAATGTATTTTGATAATTTGATAGCGTCCGAACGTCTGGAGAGAAGCGCATGTCCGGACACACGCACCTCCTCTGTCACGCGCGCCCGTCGCTCCTTCTCTCTAACCCCATCCCCGGCCCTGGCTCGCCACGCCTCATCCCCCGACGTCTCAGCTGTGCCCCATGACTCTCTACCTCTGAAATATGAAACATGTGGATGTAACATACGACTGAATCAAATGAAACATACACTTGAAACATGTGTGTGAAACATATGCAAATTTTAGATAAAACAATTACGGCTTGCAAACATGAAAACATTTATTGCAACGTACCTTAGTTGTTTACCCTGTTATCATGTTTAGTTCTGTGTCGTTGTGTAAGCATGTTAGGCCAGTTCATCTGGTTAGGTTTGTGAGTCCTCTGCTTCCTCTGTTCCCATTGTACCTCTAGTTCGGTTTGTAATCCTTGTTTTAGAATGAATCACAATCAAATGCGCTTCGCTTACTCCATGCTCTCCTGGAACGTTCGTGGTCTCGGCCAATCTGAAAAATGTGATGTTGTCCGTGATGTAATATCAATCTCGCACCCTCACATTGTGTGTCTTCAGGAAACGAAGCTTGACACCCTGACCCCGTCAAGAGTAGATTTTTCCTTACTCCCCCTCTTACCTATTTCCTCACTGTCCCAGCAACAGGATCCCATGGCGGCTTGATCATCGCCTGGAACCCTCCTGTCCTCTCCATAGGGACACCTATGCTGGGCACCTACACCCTCACCATCCCCTTCTCTTCTACCACCGCTGACTACACCTTCCGTCTGACCCATGTCTATGCCCCCTCTAACCACAGCGAAACTGGCGCCTTCCTATCTGAACTCAGACATATCCATCCTCCCTAGGAATACGCCTAGGTGACCATTGGAGACTACAACCTGACCCACTCCCCCGCTGATAAGAACACACGGGTTTCAATTGGTCGTTGGCCAATAGGTTCAATGGTCTCATCGATGAGCTCGGCCTTGTTGAACTCCCCCTGCTCGACAGGCTTTACACTTGGAGTAGCAAGAGGGACTCTCCTACCCTGGCTCGTCTGGATAGAGCGTTCGTTAACACTGAGTTCTGCTCTAGGTTTCCCAACACCTCCCTCTCCTCGCGCCTAGGCAACCCCTCCGATCATATCCCCCTCTTGGTGACCGTTCCCACCTCCATCCCTAAGGCTCACCTTTTTCCGTTTCGAGAACGCTTGGCTGAAAAACCCTGCCTTCCTCCCCTCGGTCCTGCCTGCCTGGTCGCATTGTTGGACGAATGCTACTGACGCTGCCGGTGCCCTGGTGGCACGGATCAAAGCGGCCAGACATGCAGCTAAACTCTGGGCATGCAAACACCGTAGTCCACCTGATATTTTCCACAACTGCTCGTTTCTAATCCTACTCTTTGATATGTTCGAAGAGTGGAGAAATCTTTCTGCAGGTGAACGATGTCTTCGTCAGCTTTGCCGCGACCGCCTAGCGTTGTTCATCAACCAACGCGCTGCCTACTGGAAACAACGCTGGAAGTTTCGCGCCCTCTAGGAAGGCGATGCAAACACCAAGTTTTTCTAGGCGAGGGCAACAACAAAAGCGCGGTGCAGTCAAATACACCACCTGGAGATCAACGGTGCGACGCTGATTGCACACAGCGACAAGACGACAGCTCTCACAGATTACTACACCACCATCCTGGGGAGAGTCATCGTCAGCTCCTGGGGTTTCAACCTCTAGACGCTCTACTCTCATGTTGATCAGGCCGAGGAGGCTCCACTGATCGCCCCCTTCTCTAAAGGCGAGGTGAAACAAGCGATCCGCAACATGAATTCTACCAGTGCCCTGAGACCGGATGGCCTTGGTCCCAGCTTCTATGCTGCTACCTAGGACACAACCAAAAGGGCTATGATGGAGTTCTTACAGGCTTTCTACTGTGGAGCCATGGACCTGGAGCGCATCAATAGGGAAGTGATCGTCCTCATACCCAAAACAACCCCAGCACTCACCCCAACGCTTTTCGACCGATGTCATTATAGAATTGTCCAGTGAAGATTCTAACCAAGATCCTGACCACTAGACTCTAGAACCAAGTGCCCAAGCTGATTGATATTGATCAAACAGGGTTCATCAACGGGAGATCCATCTCTGAGAACTTCATCTATGCAACTGAGCTGGTACAGTGCTGCTACAAAAGGAAAGCCCCTACACTCGTCATCAAGCTGGACTTCGCCAAAGCATTTGATTCTATCAACTGGGATAGTCTAGATGCAGTTCTCCATGCCCGGGGTTCCCTGTTTTGTGGAGAAGATGGATGCAGCAACTACTAGCGAGTTCACGGTCTGTTGTGATGGTCAATGGGATTCCTGGTCCATGGATACAATGCTGCCGAGGCCTCTGTCAAGGTGACGCCCTTTCCCCATATTTATTCTTGTTAATGGCTGATGTTCTTCAGAAATTGATCAAGGCAGAAGGCAACATCGGACACCCGCTCATGGAAGGGCCCTGCCCGGTCTTACAGTATGCGGATGACACTATCATCCTCATATGGGGTGACTTGGAGGATGCACCCAAGCTGAAGCAGACACTGGACCTATTCTTGGCAGCGACAAGCCTTGCTATCAATTTCCACAAAAGCACTGTCACCCCTATGCATATACAGAGAGAAGCACTTCAGGATATGATGCAGGTCCTCCAATGCCAGGAGGGCTCTTTCCCTCAGGTTAACCTTGGCCTACCCTTGTCCAATGTTAAGCTGTGGTTTTCGGCTTTTGCCCCCTGATTGCCAAAGCAGATCGGTACCTCACAGGATGGAAGGCCACCTGTAACACCCTCGGTGTTACACCCTAAATAAATTACTAAACCATATCATGAGCATCATGTTTGTGTGATAATGCATTTGATGGAATACGTGGATAAAATTTTTGGAACCTAAGATGATCAATAAAAATGCTAAATAAGAGGCTATTCCATAACCCATGTATATCAAGTAGGGTTTAAAACCATTTTTTATTGAACAAAAATACTATAGAACATATATATAGCATTTAAATAAAGTTTGGAATATGAACTTTGTAGATGACAATGAAAGCCTTGCTGTAGAAAAATAACATTGTTAGCTAACATTTTGATAGCCTAAAAATGGAACTTAAAATCAAAATTCAAGACAACAAAACAATGCCATGTTTGGGAATTTATTTTGTGAAATCGAGATAAGAAGTGGTGTCGTGTTTTAGCTCGAGTTAGTAGCCTGATAAGCCCTCTGGAGCATGGTGAAGGTGGTTTGATTCCTAGAACAACCATTTAGTTTTTATAGATGATTTAAAATTCATGCACGACATGTTCTCAGGCTGGTTCGTCGGGTGAGCGCGATCACCACGCCCGGCCGCACGGCGTCACGCGCTGGTCGCGCGCGCTACCTCGCGTGGCTGGCCTCGGCTGCTCTGGCCTGGCTATGGCCTGGCCGCCACTGGCCTCTGGGGCGCGGAGCCACCGCCGCTGCTGCTTGCGCAGCCAAACGGTACTACCGTCGGCCCCGCCATGCTGTCGCATTGCCAACCCACCCCGCGCCGCGACGCAGCCACTGTCGGTGCCATCGCCTCACCAACACGTCCGTGCTTCTCTCTGCACCTCTGCGCCGTTGCTGGCCCAGTTCGAGGCTGCCACTGCAGCGCACGTGGCCGAGCTCACTGTCGCCTTGCCATTTATGGAGCTACACAACGCAGGCCCTACTGGTCGTGGACGCACGTGCTTGTCCGTAGCGTCTACGTGTGTGCCTCCACGATCACGCTGACTGCGTCCCGCCAAGGCGAGCCCAAGCTGAGCCCACCTATCGCGCCCTATCTCTCTCTCTCTGCTACCGCCATCGAGGCACGCCATCAAATTAAGCATCGAGCGATCACCTACATTCAATTCAGCGCATCCACAACTTCATCATCAAGTTCTCTCACTGCCTGACCCCACCTAGCCTTAAACCGTGCATGGCCAAGCTCCAATTTGGAACTTTCCCCGCCGTCGTGCCGATAAGGCCGCGCTCAGCCATGGCCGAGGGCAGCCCTCACTTCACCCTGAGCCAATTCCTGTGCACCACTAGATTCGCCTTCATCTCCTCTTCACCCTGCGTGCCATAACCAAACCTCTACCACCTCTCCGTCGTTGCTGACGTGACCATGCCACCACGGTGCGCCGCCACATGGCTCGGCCGCACATGGCCAGCCCTTCTCCGTCATCCTCCGCTCCAACCGCCACCTCGTTCTGGTCCACAGTAGCCTCCTGATGCTCGCGCGCTAACCAATTAGGTCTGTAGCTGCCCTAGCTCGCCGAAACAGTGGCACTGCTATTGCAGATGGCCGTGCGCCGCTGTAGCCTTCCCCGGCAAGTCATGTTACCCCATACCACCGCTTAGCATAGCCTCTCGGGTCGAAGATGGTGACCGATCCGTTAGGAGGGTCGGCGCAGGTCCCTGGTGGCTGGTGTGGCCGCGCTGTGTCACCGCCCGCTGCACCGCCGTGCGCTGAGTCGCCGAGGGTGCGTGCGGGGGAATTCCAGGAAAGTCAGGGGGTTAAGTGATAAGGTTTGAGAGAGGGGAAATAGCGTTAGGACTTAGTTGTAATTTGGGAGAAGTACGAGGTCTATTTTGCAAAAAGTGCCAGCGCGCGTGGGATTCCCCCGTCGTGGGTCGTTTCACGCGTAGGCCGGTGTCACATGGGCCGCTTCAGCGGGCTGCTGCGCGCGCGCTGCATCGCGCGGGCCGCGCGGGAGATTTATTTTTCTTTTACTTAGGAAATTAGTAATGGTTTTCTAATTTATTTTTTGAGCTGATCTTTGGTAATTAATATAAAATCATGTAGGTGTTCAAAAATTATGAAACAAATTTTGTTAGGTTCCTAAAATTATGGTCTATCTGTTGGTATATTTAGTTCAGACTTATATGTGTTGATACTAGAAGCTATTAAATCGTTTGAGAATGCTTAATATTATTAAGTTAATCATTGTAGAAATTTTTGTGGTAAATTGGTGATAACTTTAGTCATAAAATTTTTATAGTAGCTTCATTGTATTATTATGTGCTCGCTGTAATTTTTTTAGCCTTAGAATTGACTAAGCATTAGGGTAGTTAAATGCTCTTTGTTTCAATATACATTAAATCCTTAGTAGAACTAAAGACATGCCCTTGAATTGTAAAGCTACGTGTTTGTTAGTTGAACGCAACACTTTGCTTGATGAAGATGATAGCTTAGTATCTTAGTCATTAGAGCTAGCTTAATAGCTTGGTATGTGTATTCTTATTTTAAGAGTTGTTGTTGCCTAAATGCTAAATGGTTGCATCATCATCGCATGCATGTAGAGAACGAGTTGGTGGAGATAGTGACCATAGATGATCATGAGTTCGAGGAGATCATCGAGTAATACGAGGAGGAGGTCTTCATGAGGGAGGAGGTCCTAGAGCCGCCACCGACTGACTCGGCTGACATCGCGCCTGCCCAAGGCAAGCCCCGGTGCATAACCCTTATTTTTGATAATCACTATATGTATATATGTTATGTGCATTTATGTTATAGGAATTTTATGGAAACCACATGCATAAATATATCTATCCTATGAGTCTTACTAGTGTAGTTTCGAGTAGCTGCTATGCTTAGGTTTTTGGTAGTGTGAGTAACCTGCCGTTACTCACAATAGGTGATTATTATAATTACTCTCATGATAAAAATGATGAATGGAGACCAGACAGGAATATGGTATGGGTATTGGTGGGTGTAACGAGTTGTGTCCTGCAGCCATGGGGCTTAGCTTGGTTACACTGTTTTCCCTGCCCGTGTCGATTGAGGACCATCCATTGCTATGGATGGTAGTTAGGTCATAGACTTATTATCCTGAGCACATACTTGCTTATGAGAGCGGAAAAGCTCGTTGCGCTCTTGTTGTGGGTTCTGGCTCTTTCCGGACAGACTGATTGGAGGCAGAGAAAGGTGGAGGTCTAAGCACCATATTGAGATCAGGTCTCAAGTGTAGGGGTTTGGAGTCCATGTTTGGATGGAGACCTAGACCCCGTGATAGGAGTGAAATGGGTTAGTCTTGTTTGTGCCTGGGGTACAAACAGGGCATGTGTTTCGGGGTACCTAGCTGGGATACATTGGTTCATAAATCGCTGTTTATGTGAGATGGTACAACTTGGCTATGGTCTAGCACCATAGTAAGAACTGGAATATAAAAGATGGTAAAATAGTTCTGATTGTTCAACCCTTGCTTGAAAGTAGAACATGTGCTCACCTAGAATGGTTAGCTAATGAAGTAATCATGACTGCTAATTAAACTTGATCTTAAGGACGTACTTCTAGTAATGCTTTTCATAAACAAAAAGAAAACAACAAACCCATATTGCCTATCATACCCCTTGGAGTTGGAAAACTATTCCCACTAGTCGGGTAAGGCTTGCGACTACGTAGTCGGGTAATACTCAATGGAGAACTCTACATCTCTATCTGGTGGCAACCTAGGTAGATCTTTAGGAAAGACATCTAGGAACTCACAGACCACAGGAATAGAGGTAAGATCAGGAGAGGCTTCAGCATGAGCAGCAACAGGTAAGGCTGGATCTGAGGGCATAAGAAGAGACATCCTATCCTCAGAAGAAGGAAGCCGAAACTCAACAACTCTCTGCTTCAGATCCAAGACTACCCCATACACACGCAACCAGTTCATTCCTAGAATTACATCAATGCATTTCCCAGGCAGCACCATGAACTGAAGACGATAAGTGTGAGTGGCTAATACTAAGCCCATTGTGTCAGTCCGAGTATTAACGCACAACTGCGCACCCTTAGTACTGATTCTATAGGCAAAAGGTATAGCCATAAGAGGTATATTGTGTCGGTGTGCCAATCCCATGCTCATGAATGAATGTGATGCACCAGAATCAAACAACACATAAGCTGGATGGGAATCAATTATGAACATACCAGCCATCACCGATTCATTTGTAATATTTCCTCAGCCTCCATGAAATTAACCTGTCTAGATCAGCTCACTAGCACTTTCTTCTTTATAACTATCTGCTTGATTAGCCGGGAGTTAGCCGAGGGCTGAGCAGACTGGATGGGCTAGTTTTGCGGGCACTCTTGGGCATAGTGGCCTTCCTTGACACACTTGAAACAAGCACCAGGCTTGTTCTCCTGTCCTTGATAAGGTGGGACCTGCTATCCCTAGGGCTGCTGATGTTGCGCCTGCTGAGTAGGTGCACGATACTGAGTGGAAGGTGCCTAAAAAGTCTGCTGAGGCTGTCGAAATGAATGCCCGCCCGAAGATTGATAGGGCACCCGCCTAACAACCTATACTTTCTACGCCTCGGGGTGACTAGAAGACCCAGTAGCCACCCTCTTGCGCTTCTATTCTGCCTGAGAGTCCCACTGCAAGCCCTCCATGGCGATAGCAACATTCATCATCACCCCAAAGGTCTAATAGTTCCTAGTATATAACTCCTTTTGTAGGCCACAAGAGAGGCCGCGATAGAAGCGGTCCCTCATCTTCTCATTTGTATCAACATGAGTCCCAGCATACCGCGACAAGTGGTTGAACTTGTTGACGTAGTCCATCACGGACATACTTCCTTTCCTCAAGTCCAGAAATTCTGTCAACTTTCTGTTTAGAACACCAGTAGGAATACAATACTCTCTGAAGGCCACAGTGAACTCCTGCCAGGTCACCTGGTGATCTACTAGTTGCATGGCATTGAATGTATCCAACCATGCACTAGCATATCCCAACAACTGTTGCACCACAAAGCGCACCTTCTGCTCATCAGTTATGGTGAGAAACAGAAACTTTTGCTCTAGAATGCGAAGCCAATGCTCTGCATCTAGAGGCTCAGCCATCGGCGTGAACGTGGGTGGGTGCATCTTTACAAAATCCTGATAAGAGGAGGGTCCCTCAGGACCACGACCACCACCCCCGTTCCCACCATTGCCCCCATGGCCTCCATGGGCAAAGCCACCAATAGCCTATGCCAGCAACTCCATGGCATGGGCTGACTCACGGCGAGCAACCAACATCTCCGCCATCATCTCCGCATGAGTCATCGGAGGTGGCGCTGGCAGAGGAGGAGCCAGAAGTGGAGCCTCATGGCTCTCCCCGTTGCCGTGCTCATTGCCCCGGCCACTTTCACCTTGGCCTTCGCCAAGACCATGGCCCGCTCCAGCACTGGTGCTCCCATGACCGAACCTCAGGTTCATCTGTAACAGATAGGAACCAACCATTTAGGACCACCCTGCAGATCGGGAACAAGAGATTAGAGAAATGACAAGACCTTTATTAAAGCATTCTTTTAGTTATCCTATCAATTCACAAATTCAATTTATACATGTAGGGGGGGGGGGAATTTAGTTTAAGCAAGATTCTGTTATCATGATGCATGCATTGGCCTATATGTTCGCTCAAGCCGGAATATAGCGGCATTCGCAAGAATTTTTGTCATATCGCACACTCACTTCCGTATGCTAAACGATTCTTACGCAACGTAAGTTAGTGTACCTGTAGAAAACTTGATTAGATAAAACCAGTGCTGCTATTCTAGATAGACCATATTGCTAGGGCTTATACTTATTTACATAATTTTATCGCATCCTACTTTTTGTAAAACTTTTGTTGGTCAAATTTTAGAAAAGAGTGATAAACTCGTAGACTCATTATTGGCTCCGGTACCAACTATGGTAGAACCGTCTGAAATAACATACTTACGGAGGCACTTGTCTTCCACTGACACTAAGCACCCCGAGAGCGAGCTACATCGGGCGGATTCCATCGAGCACACCCCAAGAGAGAGCCTGAATAATCCACATTTTTTCCCAAGGATCCAATAATAAGAACGAGTTACAATACTGAGTCCATTTCATACATCCAGAGTTCTTAGAAATGTATTATTACATTACCAAATTTAGAGTGCGGAATATTAAACAGCGAAATGAAAATAAACATCTATCGATAATAAACAAGGATCCATCTGTGCCCACCAGAAGAATCCTTCACACAATGTCTACTCCTCAAGCTGCACCTGCAATAGGAGTAAATAAATCCTGAGTACACAACGTACTCGCCAGACTTATCCGACTAGTGGGAATAATTTCCCGACTCCAAGGAATGTGATAAGCTTTATGGTTTGCTTGTTTCTTTTTTGCAGAAAGCAATACTAATAGTGAATCCTTATTTATGTTATTATTAGCAGTCATAATTATTTCATTATCTAGCCATTCTATGTAAGTACCTGTTCTACTTTCAAGCAAAAGTTTGAACAAACAGTTCCATTTCATCACCTTTCATCTTTCAGTTCTTACTATGGTGCTAGACTATAGACAAACCGTACCGGAACGTCGGCGATTCGCGAATCAATGTGCCTAGCTAGGTACCCCGAAACACATGCCCCGCTTGCACCCAAGGCACAAGCAGGATCCACCCACCACTCTCCCATCACGGGTCCAGGTCCCCGTCCAAACTTGGACTCCAAGCCCCCGCTCCTGAGTCTTGGACTCAGTGCGGTGCTTAGACCTCCAGCATCCCCGCCTCCAATCAGTCGGTCCAGAAAGAGCCGAAACCCACGACAAGAGAGCGAAAAGCCTTCTCTGCGCCCATACACAGGTATGTGCTCGGGATAATAAGTCTGTGACTTGCCTAGAACCCAATGCAATGGCCAGTCCTTTACCAACACAGACAGGGAAAAAGTGTAACCAAGCTATGTCGTGTTGACCGCAGGACACAACCTCTTACACCCACCAATACCCAAACCATATCCCTGCCTGGTCTCCATTTTCCTTTCCACCATTTTATCATGAGTGATCATAATTATCACCTATTGTGAGTAACGGCAGGTTACTCATGCTACCGCAATCCTAAGCATAGCAGCTACTCGATCTATACTACTAGGACTCATAGGTAAGTATATCTATGTATGTTGTTTCCATAAAATGCCTGTAACATAAATGCACATCATATATATATATTCGGTGGTCATTCAAAATAAGGGTTATGCACCGGGGCTTACTCCTGAATGAGAATCTCCTCCTCATACTCTTCAATGATCTCCTCGTACTCCTGTTCGTCCGCAGGCATAAACTCTACCAACTCGTTATCTACATGCATGAAATGATGATACAACACTTAGTAATACGGCAACAACTCTTAAAATACGAATACACCTATTAAGCTACTAAGCTAGTTCTACCGACTAAGGTGCGAAGTTACCTATTGTTACCACTAATAGGTATGAAACCTGGTATGTATTATCTTAGCAACTAAAGGCATCCTTACTCTTAATACTATATATATACTAAAACAAGGAGTACTAGCTATTCTATTTATCAACCTACTCAAGGGCTACAAAAATTACAGTGAGCATCTAATAATCTAATGAGCCCACTATAAAAATTTCATGGCTAAAGCTATCACCAATTTGCCACAAAAATTCCTACAAATATTAAGCTACATAATACTAAGCTTTCCTAAATGAATTAATGAATCTATCATTATCATAGATAACTGTAAAATAATTACACCAATAGATAGATAGCATTTTTGTGAACCTAATAAATTTTGTTTCACTATTTTTGGACACCTACAGAATTTACTATAATTTTATAAAGATTAGCTCAAAACTAAATTAAATAAACATTTATTAATTCACTAGAAAAAAGGAAAAGTAAATCCACCGCGTGGCCCGCGAGCGGGCAGCGCGGCCCCCTCTTGCGCATCGCGTGTGCACGTGACCCACCAGCGCGGCCCAACCGCGCGACGATGGCCCACGACGGGGAGGCCCGCGCGCGCCTGTCATTTAGCGAAAATGACCTTGAGCTAGTACTGAATCTAGACGTAGTCCATAGCACTATTCCTACAGTCTGGACTTAAGCAATCTAACCCTCGGAACATTCTATCTTCACAACGACCAGGTCCTCAGGCACACCCCGCGCGCACCAGCACAGCGACGATGGCACTAGGCCACCACGCTGGCCTACCTAGCTTCTCCCCGCCCTTGCTAGTGAGCCGAGCAACACCCTCGTCCCAAGCGCCTACCCTAGCCAAAGTTATAGGGGCAGTAGAGCTCGCGGAAGAAGTGGCCACGAGGCGTGGCCAAGCGCGGCGGCGACGCGACCACGCTGGCCACCCAAAAACACCGCGGGATGAGATAGCTAGCTCTAAAGCACCCCTAGCGTACCCTTGTTGCTGTTGTGGTGGTGATTTGGCCGGGAAATCCCTAAACCGAGCTGGTCACGTGCGATGGTGGGATGCGGCGACGCTCTGTAGTGACACTATCGCGTCAGCGACCAAGGTGGGCCGATAGCGGCTGGGCTATGGTACGCAGGGGGGGAGTGGAGGGGATCAAGGTGAATACACGGTGCCAAGGAATTGGATGGAGGTGGATGGTGCGAGGGCGCCGCCGTTCGGTCTTAAGGATGACCGACGACGGGGAATCTTCAAATTGGGGCTCGACATGGTATGGCAGCAGCAGTGGGCGACCTTGGCGGGTAGCAAGGTTCTTACTCGAGTCACAAGTGAGCGCAATTACCCTAGAAGCGACCCGATGCTGCGAGCTGGCTCATGCACGGCTCGGTGACGCCGACGCGATGCCATTTAAGGCGGAGGTGACTGGGGCGTAACATGGCGCTTGCTACTAAATGGAAGAGGACAAAGACGCCATGGGAAATGACTGCACACGCGGGTAGATCAAGGATGGCAGAGGTAGTGGCAGGACGCGCAGCGGGTGCTGTGTTGCCTCGGCGGTACGTGGACGCTAGGCAGAGTAGCGACATGTGGGGGTGCGCGCGCCTAACATGATGATGCGGCTTAGAGGAACGTGCGCATGCTATGGTGCAATGATGACAGCGTGAGGCAGCATGGTGATGAGACGGCGGCGGCTGTGGCGCGGTGGTGCGGGTAGAGGCCATGTGCCGACCGCAGTGGGCCAAGTGCGGCCACACGCGCAACAGCCCCGCGCAGGCAAACACGAGGTGGCAGAGGCACGTAGTGCGATGGCCGAAATGGGCAACATCAGTGTGGCAGTGGTGGCAGTGGCCAGCAGCGCGTCGCCAGTAGTGTAGCCGGCTCGCGGCGGCCAGAGGCAGGCCTAGATGGCCAGACGAGACAGTGCAGCGGTGGCCAGGGCCTGAGCGCGTGTCGGGCAAACTAGCGTTGCGGCACCGAGCCGAGGCATGGTGACCGTGCCCAGTCGCTGACACTGGCTGGAAACTAGCCATGCACGATTTTTAAAGCACCCCAAAAATCAAATTCGTTACATCAAACACCGAACCACCTATTCTATACTCAAGAGGGCATGTTAGGCTACTAAAACAAACCCTAATACCCCATCACTCCTCAACCCAATTCTTCTACAAAAATTGCCAAACTTGGCCTTGTCAAACCATTTTCTGACTTAAGAGATTTGGTTAAGTCTTGCTCGGATTGGCGTCAACTTCAAATTCCAAGCTATTAGGTATGCTAGCTAGTGAATTCCTTTCTCGACCGAAGGTATTTCATCACCATCTACAAAGTTCATACTTCCAAATTTACTAAAGTTCTGTATATACGTTGTATAGTGTTTTCGCTCAAATAAAATTCACGAACATCGTTACTTGATAATTTCATGCGTCACGAACAACCTTTTGTTATGCATTTCCGTAGGTCATTTTAAGGTATGTAAATTGATTTACACACTATATTACATACACTATCACATAACCATGATGCTCATGACATGTTTTAGGAAAGGATTTTCAGTGTAACACCGAGGGTGTTACAAGGAGATTGCTATAGCTGAATGGAATTGGGGTAAGCAGATAGTGATGGTGCCAAATCCTTGGGGAAAAAGGAGTTGAAGAAAGTTATGATTTTGACATCAAAAAATCAGACAAGCTCTTTGATTTCTTGCTTGAGAAATGACAGATTAAATTACCCGCCAATCATGTTATGTTACCTCCTGATCAGTTAAAAAAATAAGAAGTTCTACAAATTTCATAATACTACTTCTCATTCTACTAATGAGTGCAGAATTTTCTGACAACATATACAGAGGGCTATTCATCAAGGGAAACTTAAATTTGATACACCTCGGAAGATGAAAGTTGATGATAATCCTTTTCAAAAGATCAGAATATGGTTGATGCTAAGTTGCTCAAAGTCAAGACTAATGTTCTAACATCAACTAGGGCAAAAGAAACTGGAACAGTTGATCTTGAGATGTAAATATTGGCTGATGAATATAGAGAAATTAAAAGGCGTCATGACCAACAAAAGAGCCAATATGAGTAGGGAGAGACGTCAAGAAACGGAGCGATGAGGCCACATGTTACATCTTGAATTTCGTTGAATAAATGGCAACGACAGAAAGAAAAGGATTATCAGCGTTGGTTAGAAGAGAAAGAATATCAGCGTCAACAAGAAGAGGAGAGGTATGAAAGAGAATAAGCTGAATCACATTGGAATTGTCCTTTTTCAGACATTGTTGGAATGAAGGTTTGAAACTGCCTACTAGAAATAATTGCCCGGAGTGTAGTGAACAATATTGGGAGTTTGGGCAATCTTAAGCCAACCGTCGGTCTATCCATGCTCGAATTGAGTATCATCATGATAATATGGATCGACGCTTAAAAAATAGAAGTGTTCATGATCGGCTTGGGAAGCGAGTTGTTGATCAAAATTGGGTTGATTATGAAGAAGAAGGTGATGAGGAAGAGTATGTTTGGTAGGAAGGGCAATGGTTTTTAGGAGGTTTAACAAGAAGTCAGAAAAGAAGGGTGCAACGCCTAAGAAATAGAGAGCTAGAACAGGCTCAGAAACATAGTAAACCTCAAGTATGGCGTGCTAAATAAACAGCCGATAAGGGTCAACCATCGGCTAATATTCAAATGGATTTTCTTTTACCGTTAGAATTTAGAGCTCCAGCAGATCAAGAAGTCTATTTAGATTTTGATGAATCGGAATATGAGAAGATAGTTGCCAAGTTGACAGTGATACAGTAGGTGATATTTGATAAGCCAATCAAGCATCGATACTTGAAGGCTTTATATGTGAAAGGTTTTGTTGATGGGAAGCCGATGAGCAAAATGTTGGTGGATGGAGGTGCTTCTATTAATCTTATGCATTATACTACTTTTCACAAACTTGGTAAGGGACTAGGAGATTTGATTGAGACTGACATGATGCTTAAGGATTTTGTGGGTAATGCATCCAAGACCAGGGGGCAATAAACGTTGAATTGACAATTGGAAGTAAGACTTTGCTCACTACATTCTTTGTCATTGATGGAAATGGTTCATACAGTTTACTCCTCGGTCATGATTGGATTCATGCAAATTATTGTGTACCATCGACTATGCATCAATACTTGATTCAGTGGCATGGAAATGATGTTGAGTTGGTTCATGCTGATGATTCTGTGAGTATAGCAACAACTGACCCAATGTATTGGGAATTAGAAGATTTTGAGTGTTTTTTTGGCAAGCTATGAGAAGGAGGCTTCATTAAGATCAATGATGAAAGCCAACAACTAATCTAAGCAGTCGCCTCTGAGAGTTTGTTTTAATAGATAATCCAACAGATGGTACAGATGGTAAATTAGGATATGGTTTTACGTCGGCCGATGAGTTAGAGAAGATAGATATTGGTCCTGAAGATAGGCCTACATCGACATATGTAAGTGCTAAGTTGGATCCTGAGTATAAGCGAGAGTTGATAGATTTATTAAAGGAATTTAAAGATTGTTTTTCTTGGGAATATTATGAGATGCCTGGTCTAGATCAATCAATTGTTGAACAACGGTTGCCAATCAAACCTGGATATCGGCCATTTAAACAGGCTTCGAGGAGATTTAACCCAAATATTCTTGATAATATCAAAAAGGAGACTGAAAGATTACTAGAAGCAAAATTTATCCGACCATGCCGTTATGCAGAGTGGATATCGAGTGTTGTTCCAGTGTATAAGAAAAATAAAAAATATCTAAAAAGTATTATCCTAGCGTCTGGGTTAATGCTTGATAGCCGATTTGTTAGTCGTTGGCTTTAATAGCCGACACCGAAGGGTATCGCCTCTAGCACAAAAACAGAAGAGTTAACCCTAAGGGAAAAGCCGATACAACATGTATCGCCTATAGAGCAAAAACACACAAAGACATTCATATCATGGTGCATTCACAGAGACACATTCATAAAAACAGAAGTTTTGTTTATTGATCAGTTTGCCCCTCAGTACAAACTAATCAAAACATTATTTATCACATCCGGGGCGAATATGATGTCCATGATGGCCTTTGCTACATCATCTAAGTCTTCGATTAACTCCTCGTGCAGCTCGGGATTGTCGCCCATCGGGAAGCCGGTCTCCATGGTGCAGAGCTCGTACCTAGTCTGGACCTACGCCGCGGCTAGGGCCATCGATGCGCCGCGGCGAACGCTGTGAAGGGTGATCTCCTAGACGTGCACCGGGTCATCATGGAGGCGGGCATTGATGAAGGGGCCCCAGGTGTTAACGGCCGCCATAGTCGCATTTGCCGCCAATCGAAGGTTCTCCAACTAGACCGTCAGGGCTGGCAATCACAAGAATAAATAGGTTGTTAGAACAGAAGCAGAGGGAGTGAGAACGGAGGTTTTCTTGAAGATTGTCTTACCCGCCACCATGGCATCAGATTCGGCCAACCGTGCTCGAGGCGGCTCTCAAGCTGACCATTCTCCTGAGTTGCCTCGGAGTAACAATCCTTGGTTGCCTGCCACTCCTGGAGGAAGTGACGGGCATCATCGCCTTTGTAGGAGTCAGAGGAGTCCAATGATGAATCCGGCATGGGGGCAGCAACAGGTGCAGCATTGGAGGGCTCACCGGCCCTAGGAGGAAGTGGATGAAGGCTGTCATTCAGGAGGAACCTATAAACAAGTTAGAAAATTTCATTGCCATGAGCAGAAGATGTCGATCTTACCTCATACGTCGGAGGCGCTGGCTCATTGGTAGGTTCTCCTCCGAGACCTTCTCCGCTGCGCGCTTGCCCCGGTTGTCCTCGCCAGCGATAGGGTTTGGTTAGATCTAAAAGAGGAGAAAAGGGAACCGCTATAGGTTTTGTGAAGATGGAAAGATTGTGAGAGAATGGAAGCAGTTGCAAGTGTACATGTGTTTGAGGTTGGTGCCTTTGGGTGGTATTTATAGCCACGAAGCGAGGTAGTAGATATGCAATTAATAGAAGGCGAAGCGCCGCCCCACTAATGCCGAAGAGAATGCGGCGTTGATAACTGAGGATGGAAGATTGAGGAGTTTTCTTAGTGGAGGTCATGTTTTTAGACTTAATTGGATTAAAGTCAGAGGTCTAGAATCGGCTATTTTCAAATCGGCTCTTTAGCTGAGACAAGAGATACAATAGATCAGCAGAAAATATAATTATCATTGGTTCCACACAAAATATATGTTACAAATGTTGGTATGCAGATTACAAGTTTAGAACATCCTAGATTGCTTTCAATGCTTTTAGCTAGATAACATCGACTTCTACGATTTGTTGCTTGTCTTCTTCGACTGATCCAGGGATGTTCTCGAGGTTGTTGTGGATGGCTTTACCTTCTTTGACCTTGGTCAGCATTTCCTGTTTCTTCTGTTTAATGGCATTAGGTATTTGAGCCAGATTGGACTCATGGCGATCGATGGTAGCCTTCACATTCTCAAGTTCCTTCTCAAGTTCTGCACACTTAGCTTTTAGTTGGTTCAGCTCTGGTTTGATCCTGAGGGAGGAGTTCTTCAAGTTATCGATTAGCTGTGCTAGCTCTTTGGCATCTTGTTTGTTGGAGTTCTTCTTGGCCAATAAAGCTTCGCGATTAGCTAGGTTTCTCTAAGCCCTTTTCACTCTTGGAGCTTGATCCTCAATGTTGGATAGAGGTGTCAGAACTTCAGCAAGATTCGAAGGCAAGTTACCCTTAATGGCTAGGAAAGTTCTTCTGACCGGATCTGCATCCTGGACCAAATTGGCTATATTCTTTTTGAGCATTGGCAGCTTATCTTGTAGCCGAGTTTTTATCTCCTCTGACAAAGCTTCTTTGGAAGAGTTGGCTGATCAGCTGATTTCATCTTCATCTATATACTCTTTAAAATTGAAAGAGTAGGTTAGAGCTGGTGAGTTAAGTGCCTGCAGGCGGGTAAGGAAAATTTTTGTTAAGAAATAACAAGTTGTTTGAAAATAAGAAGAATGAGGAGATACAATACCTTTTCTGGGGTAGTTTCTATCTGAGGAGAAGGAACAACTGATGATGCACCAATGATATCTGGTTGAATCGGCTCTGGACTTTCAACACTAGTATCTACAAACATCAAGGAAAAATTTTCAATTCGTGTTTGTTGTAGAAGGATAAAATAAATATATGCTTTTCTTACCATCAATTGTTTGCTGAACTAGGGAATTGACAGTCTAGGTGTCAACGTCAATAGGGTCGCCTTCTACTGATGGACCGTCGATGTTCTGTTCTTGCGTGGATATTTCCTTAGGTAGCATCTAATGAGGTGAGATGGTCAGGGAGAAATGAAAATTGAATAAAAAATCAAGAATTTTGAGGAGATACCTTGGCAGTATCAGGAAGTGAAGTGGAAGGGTTCTCATCTTCTGCTGTCTCAGAAGCATCAGTTGTTTCAACTAAAATCGGCTCCTTTTGAGGATCGGCCGATGAAGGTTTGGTTGGTGCTGATTTAAACGCCTGGAACAACGGTTCAGCATCCAGAGCAGATTGGGATGCAATGGTTGATAACTGTGAGGGAAGAATCATAATTAGAAATTGAATATTATTTTGGAAAAGAGGATGAATTGTTTTAACTGAGTAGTTGATGGTCTCGTTCTGCGAAGTCTTTTCCAAGTAATGGTTTTCTGGGTTATCCCTTGGGCTGCCTTACATTTTAAAGATTGATATGTTACAATTGTAGGGACAGCTTGGGTTTTCATCAGTTTCTTCAGTGTGGGTGCGGTTGATCCCATTCTTGAGATTGGACATGGTGGATAATATTCTATGGCATGCCCTTTTCTGTCCACATTTGGGGGATTGAATTCAGCATCCTGCAAGGGAGTTCTGTTAGATGAGTTGACAGAGGGACTTTAGTAGATGATCTTTATGGAAGAAAAAAGAGTTAGCTAGTTACCTCACTGTCGGAAGCAAAATCTTCATCTAGAGCTATGTAGCTAGGATGGACTGGTCTGTAGAAGAGGTGGGACTACCATTCCTACCACCAGGAATCATATAAATGTAAAGTGAAGGAGGCTCTGGTCCATTCATGCAGATAGAGGGAAGGAAGATTTGATCCTAATTGGAAAACTCTAGAAGCTTCTATTGCCTCACTGATGCCTTCGCTCGGTTTCAGTATATCTTTGAAAAATAGTCGGGGGGGGGGGCAGTTGACCAAGACCAAACTGACGAGCTACGAAAGAAGGGTTGTAAAATTCATAGGTTGGAAGGTTGCCTAGAAGAAAAGAACCTATTGACATTTTGCCGCGGCTATGATGAAATTTGGCTAGTAGAATACAGGGTTTGATGAAAGAATTGAAGATTGTACCTGGCTTTTCGTCTAAGCAGCCCGATTCAAATTGAAATTTGAATGGGAAGACCAACTTATTGTCCTCATCTTCATCATAGGGTAGCCAGGTCAAAATATCTGCATCAAACCCTCTATAAAACTTCTTGAAGAGGTGGCCCACATCGACAACAATTGTTATGGCTGATGCAGCTTCACCATAGTTCATACACTGGTGGGTTCTTCCTTCTTTACCTTTGTATTCCTCATCAAAGTTGGAAGAGGGAAAACTCAAAGTCTAGAGATTTGGCTTCACAATCTTGTGCATATACAAATTTAACCACATTTGGATTAACCAGCAAGGGCCGCTGATGGTGTGCACTGCTTCATTCTTTAGCAGCTGGGCAGCCACCTAGTGCATCAAGTGGTAAGCTGATCCTAACAGATATTTTCCAAGAGGAATCTCAACGCCTACTGCTAGATGCTCTGCCAAGAGTTTGTGATTGTAAGTCAGACCACAAGATGACCCGTAGAAGATTTATCTTTCTAACCACATGTTCAGAAAAGCCACATGTTCTCTTTCGCTAACAGTCGATTCATTCCCAATGTGGTTCTAGATATAGCTTGCCCATCCTGCGCAGTCCGATATTTTGGCCAGTTTCTTTGACCCAGCACCTAAGAGTTCGTATGGCTGCATTGGTCCTATTATTCTAAGGCCAGTCAACATATACACATTGGCCAAGGTAATAGTCATCGGGTCATGACCAAAGACGAAGACATTTAAGGTGTTGGACCAAAAGTAAGAAGCGACAATTAGGAGTGAATCATTTTTCTTCATTCCAGACAGTGAAAGTGTCAGGCATTGGCTTAAATCGTAAACTTCCAGTCTCTGACCTTTTCGTCTGACACTCTATGAAACCAGTCTCTCAATCCCTTAGGCATTTTGGGCCAATTCCTAAAGGAATTTTTGGTGTTCCAAGAAGATAGATCTACCAATGACTGCCTGAAAGGAATTTAATTGGTTTCTTGGTTGATAAAATCCAAAGGATTAGTATCTCCCATGGGTCCAAGGTAATAAGCATTTGGAACAACAGACGAAGGGATCAAAATTTCATTTTCCATTCCCTAGAAAGCTAGATGAGATAAACTTAAGGAAAAGGAAAAATACAGAGCAGCGGCTGATAGTTGAGAGCGAAAATTTGGAGACGTACCTCAGGAATGTAGTTGCTGGTCACCATTTTAGTTGGAATAGATCTGAATCTAAGAAAGGGTTGTAGAGGAATGACTTGAAAAGCAGCTCGAACAAAGTAGAGAAACTGCTAGGGTTGAAGCTCTGGTGGTGGCGGCTTTGGTTGTTGAGGCTTGCTCGAAGAATAAGGAGAAAGTAAATCGGCCGAGTGGATTGAAGATGATACTATTGGGATGCTATATAAAGTTTGGCCTGAAAAGTCAGGAGTCACGCATTTGTTTCGGAATAGATGGTTGCAACGCGGTGAACAGATGAATGAAATTTTGGAATAAAATTATTTTTATCCTAAAATTGAGGGGCATGTGTTTACACCAAAATTTGGGAAGGAGAACGCGGGAACTCGAAGCTTCTAGGATTGTGTCATCAAGGAATCGATTGCGTAAGGATCGATATCAGCTAATTCATATGCGGTACTAGGATCAGCTCTTTTTGGATGACATCAACAGATAACGTCAATGGACTACGTACGAATGGCATTGGGAAAAATATGTCGGACTCTATAAAAAAGGGAAAGATTAGGGTCCAAGTTATTTTTAAGTTAGGAATGTTTTCTTTTATTCCAAGAATTGTAATGAGTCATATTTGAGTAGGATTCATGTTTAGGTTCCGGGTATAAATATTGGATCCCGGTTATTATACAGGAAAGGAACAATCAATCAATACAATTACTTTTTTAGCTTCACGCCAACCCTTAGGAGTAGGAGTACTGTAGATCTCAACGAGTTCTTCAGCAAACAGGGCTGCATCGACTGATCGACCTCCAACTTGCTTGTGAGTACCGTCACAACTTGTATTGTACTTGTAAAGCTGCATCAGCTGATTGATCTTTTACGAGCCATAATATAAGTTAGTTATCGATCTGTATCGTAATTTGTAAGGCTGCATCAGCTGATTGATCTCTTACAAATCATAATATAGATCAAAGTTATCGATCTTGTATTAAATAACTTGTTGTTTAATATAATATCATCAGTTATCGAATCTGCTAAGATTAGTAAGATTTTTCTTGCTGTTTTTGGTTGATTCACCAGCTATCGATCTTGTTATAATTAATGTTCCATTAATCATAACAAATCATCTGATTGAGATAGAGATAGATCGGCATCATATCATCATAATTGGTCGTCTTCTAGTCTGGTCACACTTTGAATCTTATAATTGATGGCTTAATTCTGCTAGATCGGCTATTTTATCTCTATTCCAATCAAACATAGCATGCATTCAAAGACATGTTTCAATCTTGAATAAACTCACTAGTTAATAAGATCTAATCTAATGACCCTATCATAGCTGTATCGACCTGATCGAACCTCACTGGTAAGACTTTGGATTAGAGATTATTGATTAGTGGTTTTGTTCATGATCGAGATATGTACTCTATTTGTTTGCTATGCATGCATCGGCTATTTTAGCCGATTCGCCTGTGCTTTCACACATATAACATGTTTTTCATGAACCTATCAACATATAGATGGTTTTATAGATTCTTTGGTTTTAGTCTATTATTATTATCATAGCTGTATCGATCTGATCGAACTACACTGTTGATGGTAACAGATTAGATTCAGAGCGTTTGTAGATCCATTTGTACTAGATAGTCGATTTGTTTGCATGTTATATCATTCCTCGTTAAACTTATCGGCTCAATGCTTTATATTGGTTATATCCATCTAGCTGATGATGTTTCTTTATATTACTTATATCTGGATGTATTGTACTTGTTATCATAAATCAATCATGACCCACGAGCATCACAGTCCTTAACAGTCGATTTCTCCTCGTATCGGCTATATAGTCGATTCCCCTGTTTGGCTGCTCTCAAAGCAACATACTTGGAACTGTCTAGAGCAACACCGGCATGTTCCGTCTTAAACTACTGATAAGCTTTCTCTCCTTGTCAATTGCATGTCAAATTGACTGGCACGCTTTTAGGGTTTCTAGGATCGACTAGTCCTGTGTTGAAGCCAAGCAGATCTCTGGGTTGACTTCGCTCAGATTGTTCTGGCTTGCCGCGTGTCAGGCGCATCGCCACGTTTTTAGGCCGACAAGTTCTTTGGGTGGTTGTTAACGAAAAATAGAATCAATTGCAAGAGCAATTTGCCGCACAAGAAGGTGCTTGATGATGATAAATGTGACATTTGTGGCCAGGGACCTAAAAATGCAAATCACATAATTTTAGGCTGCCCTTTCGCCCAAGCTTTCTGGAGACACATAGGGTGGCGACATGAGGGGATAGCTGAAGTCCAGTGCATGTGGAAGTCAACTGCACCGATAGAAATGCCCAACATGGCTCATTCCTCGCTACTCCTCCTCTTGTGCTGGGAACTATGGAAACCTGGGCACGACGTTGTGTTTAGAGGCATGCAGCCAGATCACCAGCGCCTGACGGCTGCCTGCCGAGAATCAGCACGACAATGGAGATGTCGCCTTCCAAAGAACAATGCTCATTTTTCCTCCTTTTGGTGTAATCTTTTGCCTATTTGATTCTACCTCTCTCCTTATATAACTCTGAGAACTTTGTTTGGGCCATGTGGCCCGCCACATACCGGCTCACGTCGGCATCTATGGCTTAATATATTTTAGGTGGGGGTCTCTTAACCCCCCGGTTGTTGACCTCGAAAGAAAAACATAAGACTGAAATAGCTGAAACATTTCGAACATACTCTTGCCACATCTGTGCGAAACATATGCAATATTAGTGTTAGATTGATCTCTAATCCCAAACTAGGATCAACGGCCCCGTTGGGCCTTTGATCTGCTCCCTGATCGGGGGTGCCCAGCCCACTATGGCTAGAGGGCCCCTATCACACCACACTGCGCAATAAATAGAGGTGGGGCCGGTGGCTCTGGACACGAGGTTCGCCTGAGCCGAGCTCCCCACCGAAATCCCTAATATGATGTAGAGGGCGCGCAGCCAGTGACGGGAAGCCACCAGCCGACCGCCACCGTATTGTGTCACCGCCACCACTGCACTACACCGCCACCGGTCTTCACCGCCGGTCGCCACCGCCCATCACCGACACCATCTTCACCGACCATCGCTGCCCTCATGTAGATACCGATGCAACGCCCATGGCAGACACCTTTGGATCGAAGGCCTACAATGGTCGGTAACCTAGCACCACTCCTCCCTCTAATCTCTGTCTAGTTCATGTACTAGGACATGCTATCAATTTACAAGATGTACCCGGCTAGATCTATGACCATGTGATTTGAATAGTTTACAACAATGGTATCAGAGCCAATTCTTCTAGGGCTTTTAGATCTAGAACAGGTGAACGAAAAGAAACAGAGTAGATCCATTCGGATCTGAGAAAAGAAGAGGGTCACCGAACCCTAACCCTAATCGGGTGAAGAATAGAGAAAAGAAAGGGTCTCGGATCTCAAAGCCGAAACCTAACCCACGAATCAGTCGTGGGGAAGAACAACAGTGAAATCCTAACCCTAACCAAACCCTAATCTCGATCCTAACCCCATCCCCAACCCTAAATCGGATAGATCCGAGAAAAGAAGAAAGGAAAATCAAAGAACAAGAAAAGGGGAAGGGGAAGAGGTCCCCCTCGCTGCCACACCGTGCTGCCGCCTCGTCGGTGCGTGGGCGGGTGCTCGGGCAAAGGGCGCCACGGCCAGGCCGCTCGACGGCGGCGCGCTCACCCGCTGGGGAGCGCGTGCACCGGCGAGAGGGCCGGCGATGGCGCCATCATCGTCTTTGTGTCGTCGCGGGACCGAGACAGAGGAGAAGAAATGGCCAGGTCAGATCTAGGGTTTTGAAGGGGATCAGGGCACTACCGCCCAGACCGCTCGACGGCGGCGCGCTCACCGGCTGGGGAGCGCGCACGCTGGTGAGGGGACGGGCGACGGCGCCATCTTCGCGCTCGTCATCGCTCGGTTGCAGCCCGCTGCGCTGAGAAGAGAGGCGAAGAGAGAGAAAGGCCAGCAGAGAATGGATTAGGATTTTCCCCGGGGGCGTGCGGTGTCGGCTTTTATTTCGAGCGCAACGCGCGCGTGGCCGTCGAATTAAGATGGATGGTGCAGATCGATCGGGCCAGCGATCGACCTAGGAGGGCGCGCGTGGTCGCGCGGCTTTGGCGGCCTAGGCCTAGGTTGCGGCCTGGGAAGCACAGCGCGCGCAAGCAGAATGGGCCGGGCCATTTTGCCGGCTGGGCTGAAGAACAGTGTTCATTTTGAATCAATTTTTTGTTTTTCTTTTTCCAGTAAATATTTATTTCCTGAAAAATGGATAAATGGCTTAAAGTAAATAGAAAAGAGAATTTTCCTGTGGGTAAAATTCATTAAATTGAATTTTTTTCCACTACAATGTTAAAGTTAATGATCTTCTAATTAAATTCGAACCAACGGGAGAATTTAATTTGAAGAGTAGTCATTTTTTTATCAGTAAATTATAATATTGTTATTTTTCTGACCAACGTTGATAATAGCAATATTATAATGTTCCATACATTAATTCTATTTCTGCCCAACGGTGATGTAGAATTAGTGTATAAGAACAGTTGTATGTTTTAATTTTGACCAACGTTGGAACTAAGGCATGCAATTGTTATTATTATGTTTATGTTCTCACTCCATATGAATTGTGTTTTCAGGCGGATACAACTTGATGGGTTGTATGAAAGAGATCTCCACTCTCAAAGGCGACAACTACACGGAGTGAAAGAAAAAGATTGACCTGGCCTTCATCTCGGTTGAGGTGGACTGGGTAGTCACCTCACCGTGTCCCACTGAGCCTATAGCACCGGTGAGGGAGACAAACGAGGCTGATGCCGCTTGGGCAACTAGAGAGAGAGATTTTGCATCCCAAAAGATGTCATATGACATTGAGCATAGGAAGTGGGTCACTGCCAACAAAAAATGTATGGCTGTGATAAAGAACATGATTGAGCCTGCAATTATGGACTCAATCCCAGAATGTAACACCGTCATCGAGTACCTCGATAGAATAAAGAGTCAGTTCACTGGCTCTTCAAAGACATATGCTACCCAGCTGATAAAGCAGCTGGTGATAGAGAGGTACTTTGGAAATGGTAGCATAAGAGAGCACATACTAAGAATGAGCAATTTGACATCTAAGCTAAAACCAATGGATCTGGCTCTTAAGTAAGAGTTCCTTATCCATCTGTTTTTTGCTTCCTTGCCTAAGGAATTTGGCACTTTTGTTGTCAACTACAACATACAACTCAAGAAGTGAGACTTAGAGAGGCTCATGGCTATGTGTGTGCAAGAGGAGGAGAGAATGAAAGCTGCCAATGGTGGCACTATCAAATATGTGAAAGACAACAAGAAAAAGAATAATAATGCTAACTCCTCCTCAAAGCCAAAGGAAAAGGGTCCCATGCTGCATCAGCCTCAGCAGAACAAGTTCACAGTAGAGAAAGACCAGTGTCTCTATTGCAAGAAGACGGGACATTATAAGAAAGATTGTCCTGATTACTTAAAGATGATCATGGCAAAGAAATGTGAGAACATTATTACGTTCATAAATGAATCCCTGTATGTACAGTATTCAAAATCTACTTGGTGGATTGACTTAGGTGCAACTGTTCATGTTGCTAATTCTTTACAGGGATTCCGTTCGACGAGGACTACGCAAAGAAGAGAAAGACACGTTAAAGTTGCAAATGGAGTCCGAGCAGATGTTGAAGCCGTTGGCGATATTTCTCTAGAGCTTGTTGATGGCTTCACACTTTTACTTAGAGATGTACTTTATGTTCCCGCTTTATAGAGAAACTTGATTAGTGTTTCATGCTTGGACAATGATGGATATGATTGCCATTTTGGAAATGGCAAATGTAAGATAACATTTAATAATGCATGTGTTGGTCTTGCTATCTTATAAAATGAGCTTTATTTGTTATCACTACGTGATGATGTGAATGTTGTATGCGATGATGGGAACGTTGCGTGCGACAATGAGAATGTATCCTCGTCTGCGGATGTAAACAGAAAACGAAAGAGAGCTCACGATGTGTCGTCGAAATTATGGCACTATCGTTTAGGCCATATTTCGAGGAGGAGAATAGAAAGACTAGTTAAGAATGATATTCTTCCTCCATTAGAGTTCTCAGATTTAGAACAATGTAGAGAATACATAAAAGGAAAGTATGTAAAGAAAATTAAGAAAGATGCCAAACAAAGCGCAGGAATTTTACAGATTATTCACACAGACATATGTGATCTGTTTCCTGTAAAGAGTGTGGATGGTTATGATTTGTTCATAACATTCATAGATGATTACTCGCGTTATGGCTACATTTATTCAATCAAAGAAAAAATAGAAGCATTGGATAAATTTAAGATATTTAAGGCAGAAGTTAAAAACCAACACAATTTAAAGATTAAGATAGTCAGGTCCAACCGGGGGGGGGAGTACTACAGTCGGCATACCCCATATGGCCAAGTTCCTGGACCTTTTGCAAGGTTTTTACGGGAGAATGGTATAGTAGCCTAGTATTCTACACCGGGCGAACCTCAGCAGAATGGAGTAGCTGAAAGACGCAATCATACCCTGATGAATATGGTGCATAGTATGATAAGTTACTCCACCTTACCGTTGAGCCTGTGGATGGAGGCATTAAAAACCGCCATTCATATTCTCAATATAGTACCAAGTAAGTCGGTGCCCAAAACACCGTATGAGTTGCAGACAGGAAGAGTACCCTCACTAAACCACTTACATGTGGGGGGGAGCCCTGCTGAGGCTAAAGTATTTAACCCAAACATTGGGAAGCTAGATCCCAAAACAGTAAGTTGTCATTTTATTGGCTACCTAGAAAAGTCAAAAGGTTTTCATTTCTACTATCCAGACAGACATACAAAGTTTGTGGAAATGAGACACGCTGTCTTCTTAGAGGATGAAATGATGAGGGGGAGCATGGTAGCTCGAGAAATTAACCTTGAAGAGAAGCAGGTGTATGCGCCCACTCCAATGATTCATGAGCCATTTTTCTCACTACCTGTTGTCGCTGCACCGACAGTACAAGATACTGTGGTGCCAGCACCTTTTGTTATTCCGCCTGTGGCAACAATGAATGACGATGAGGAACCTGTTCTTCAGGATCCTGTAGAACCTATTGCCACACATGAGGGGGAGCAACAACAGCCTCAAACAGAAGATGTGCCAAATGTGGAGGCCCCTAGAAGGTCTCAAAGAGTTAGAAAATCAGCTATTCCTGCTGACTATGAAGTATACAACACTAAGAAATTTCAAATGAAGGATGATCCCACCTCATTTAAAGAAGCCATGAGAAGTGATCATTCATCAAAGTGGCTTGAGACCATGGAAGATGAAATGAAATCTATAAATGCCAATAAAGTTTGGGACTTAGAAATAATTCTTAAAGGAGCCAAAACAGTATGCTGTAAATGGGTCTACAAAACAAAACTTGACTCTCAAGGGAATATAGAGAGATATAAAGCGCGACTTGTGGCAAAAGGCTTTACGTAAAGAGTAGACATTGATTACAATGAGATATTTTCTCCAGTCTCATGTAAGGATTCCTTCAGAATCATAATGGCATTAGTGGCACATTACGATTTAGAATTACATTAGATGGATGTAAAGACGACATTTCTCAACGGGGACTTAGAGGAAAATGTTTACATGGCATAACCGAAAGGTTTTGTCATGGAAGGAAAAGAACGAATGGGATGCCACCTAAAGAAATCCATTTATGGATTAAAACAAGCTTCAAGACAGTGGTACTTGAAGTTTGATCAGACAATAAGGAATTTTGGGTTTAAAGAGAATATAGAGGACAATTGTGTCTATGCAAAGTTTAAGAATAGGAAGTTTATCTTCCTTGTCCTGTATGTGGATGATATCTTACTTGCTAGTAGTTATGTCAGTCTACTACTGGAGACAAAGAAGTTTTTGTCCTCAAAATTTGATATGAAAGATCTTGGTGAAGCTTCGTTCGTTCTAGGGATCGAGATTCACCAAGATAGAAGTAAAGGGGTATTAGGACTGTCACAAAAGGCATACATAGAAAAGATCTTAAAGAAATTCAGTATGCACAAATGTAGTCTGTCACCTGCTCCTATAGTCAAGGGCGATATATATGGGGATTTTCAATGCCCCATGAACTAGTATGAGATCGATCAAATAAAAACGGTTCTATATGCTTCAGTTGTCGAAAGCTTGCAATATGCTCAAGTATGTACGCGCCCTGACTTGGCATTTGTTACCAGGTTACTTGGTAGATTCCAGAGCAATCCTGAAACAGAACACTGGAAATTGGTAAAGAAAGTCTTGCGTTATTTGCAAGGAACGAAAAGCCTCATGATGACGTATAGAAGATCAGATTCACTCCATATAGTGAGATATTCTTGAAAGGATCAAGATGCCCAAGAGGGAGGGGGGTGAATTGGGCTAATTCTAAATTTCTTTGTAATAATTAAATCCTACGATTAGCCCAATTAACCCCTTGTGCCTAGAAAGTGTTTCTATTGATCTATCGCACAAAGAGTCTTGCAACCTAAGTTCCAATCCTGCTCTAGCATGGCAATTCTATGAATGTAAATGACAAGAATTGAATTGCTCAAAGTAAAGAGAGAAGGAGGAACGCGGCGATGTTTTGCTGAGGTATCGGAGAGTCGCCACTCCCCACTAGTTCTCGTTGGAGTACCCACGCAAGGGTGTAGCTCCCCCTTGATCCGCGCAAGGATCAAGTGCTCTCTACGGGTTGATTCTTTGACTCTCCGTCGCGGTGAATCACTCACAACCGCTCACAACTTGAGTTGGGTCATCCACAAGCTCCGCCGGATGATCACCAAGCTCCCAATCACCACCAAGCCGTCTAGGTGACGGCGATCACCAAGAGTAACAAGCACGAACTCTCACTTGACCATGATAAGCCTAACGAGAAGGGTAGATGCACACTTTGCTACTCTTGATCTCACTAATGAGGGCTCTCTTTGGGATTCTTAAATCTCAATCACCTCACTAGGACCTTGCTCTTCTTAGCACTCTCAAAGGTGTTTCTCAGCTGTTGGAATGAGCAAAAGTGCCCCCACACACGAGTGGAGGAAGTATTTATAACACCGGCTGAAAAACGAACCGTTATGTGCCTCTACGGGGTGACCGAACGCTCCGGTCATGTTGACCGGAAGCTCCGATCAGTTCACCCCGAACTCCAGTGATCAAGTGGTGACCGGACGCATTCGGTCATGATTTTCCCTCTCTGGAACCTTACCGGAGTCGACCGGACGCTGGCCCTCAGCGTCCGGTCACTCACCTCTCAGTGTCCGGTCACTTCCAGACGACTTCACCTTGATCAAATGAACTGACCGAACTCTACGCTAGCGTCCGGTCACACCGAAGCCAGCGTCCGGTCAGTATTTGACCCTCCATTCACTTCCAACTCTCAATCACGCGTGAATGAAGTTTGCTTCATTGGATCTAAGGGCTATTTTGGAGCTACCTTGTGCTAGATTTAGCAAGTGTGCACCATACCTAACTCACTAGAATCACATAGGTCAAGCTACCCGTCCATACCTCCCTTAATAGTACGGCCAAAGGAAAAACAAAGTCCTAAACTACTCTAAGTGTCTCTTCAACATCAAACGACACTTAGAACTAGTCCATCCTTAACCTTGTCGTCCATCCTTTGAAAACCAAAACGATTTCCATCTTAGGGGCATGAACACCATGATTGCCCAATCGACCTCCATTACCGTGACCTAACTTAATTGCCTCTGCAAAACACACGTTAGTAACAGTAATCACGTATTGTCATTAATCACCGAAACCCAACTAGGGGCCTAGATGCTTTCAATTCTGATTCTGACTATGCGGGAGATGATAGAAAATCCATGTCTGGATATGTATTCACTCTCGCAGGGGGAGCTATTTCATGGAAAAGCTCAAAGCAAACCGTCACTACATCGTCCACAATGTATGCCGAGTTTGTAGCGTGTTATGAGGCAACGGGGCAGGTGAACTGGCTAAAGAAGTTCATACCCGGTTTGAAGGTGGTTGACGACATCTATAGACTACTTAAGTTATACTGTGATAATAATCTGGTAGTACAGTATGCTCACAACAATAAGTCAAGTGGTGCTGCCAAACACATTGGCATAAAGTATTATGTTGTGAAAGATAAAGTCCGGGATCATGTTATAAGTCTTGAGCATATAAGTACCGAAAAGATGCTCGTGGATCCGCTTACAAAAGGCTTACCACCCAACATGTTTAGAGAACATGTAGCCGGCATGGGTTTAAGGAAAAGCCTATAATTCCTAGACAAAAGAAGGCCCAAAGTTAAGTATCTATTTCAGAACAGAGTGGTGTGTTGTAGCTATTAAATCTATCGGCAATTGACCGTGACGATGAAACATGCTCTATGCGCTAATCTGTAATGGAATGAACAAAAGTAAATGATATGAAATTGAAAGATGGTAGGAGATCAAGGGGGAGATTGTTAGATTGATCTCTAATCCCAAACTGGGCCCAACGGCCCAGTTGGTCCTTTGATCCGCGCCCTGATCGGGGGCGCCCAGCCCACTATGACTGGAGGGCCCCTGTCACACCGCGCAATAAATAGAGGTGGGGCCGGCAGCTCTGGGCACGAGGTTCGCCTGAGCCGAGCTCCCCACCGAAATCCCTGATCCGATCTAGAGGGCGCGCAGCCAGTGACGGGAAGCCACCAGCTGCGCCGCCACCGGATTGCGTCACCGCCACCACTGCACTGCGCCGCCACCGATCTTCACCGTCGGTCGCCACCGCCCATCACCGACACCGTCTTCACCAACCGTCGCTGCCATCGCGCAGATACCGACGCAACGCCCATGGCAGACGCCTCTAGATCGAAGGCCTACGATGGTCGGTAACCTAGCACTACTCCTCCCTCTAATCTCTATCTAGTTCATGTACTAGGATATGCTATCCATTTATAAGATGTACCCGACTAGATCTATGACCATGTGATTCGAATAGTTTACAACAATTCAGACCAAATTGCTTGCAACATACGTCTGAAACAGATGAAACATTTTGAACAGACGCTTGCAACATGCCTCTGAAACACTTGCACTATATGCAACATCCTAATCTACTTCTGCAACATCCATATGAAACGCTTACAACATACCTCTGAAACATCTGAAACATACATTTGCAACATAGGAGATGGGGCCGGGGCCGGTCATTCCGGCCTCGGGGGTGGGAGCCGACGGCAAGCTGCGGCGCGCGAGCACCACCGGCATGGGCCGCGCTCGTGGGTGCCCTTGGCTCGGCCGGGACCGACCTGAGGCGTATGATGGCAGCACCAACACCAGTAGAGGCGGGCAGCGCGCTCGACGCGCATGGAAGCGAGTGGCCCGACTAGCAAAGGTGGGCGAGCGTGACGGGCAAGAGAGAGGAGCGAGCGGTGCAGGCTAGGCGTGCGCGGCGGCGAGGGAAGAGACGGCAGCAGCGAGGCAGAGTGGGGTGCGCGGCGTCCGGACGGACGCCCGTGTGGGAGCATTGCCGTATCCTAGTTGAGTAGTTTCAAAGTTTCGTTTTAGAAAAACTTTGAAAATGGTTTTTTGAAAAAAAGGAAAAACTCCAAAGCGTACTCAATTTTTTTTGCTAAAAAGTTCTTTTTTGAAAGATCAGTTGCCCGCTTTCATTGATATAAGAGAAGAGCATATTATAATGATCTATGTGGCACAAGCCGCGCTGCAACAGTTTTGCTCGGGACTCAGAAGCCTAGTCCCTCGCCACCCCTGATGTCGGTTAAGTTGATTTACATGAAACAGATGGTGCTACAGCTAAGTGGATCCTAAGAACAATCCCTGCAAGCATCTGCTCAAGAGCAGCAGGCGCCGGTAATAGCTGCTTCAGATCATTGTTCCCAGCAAACGCCCAAGTCTGCGCTTCATCTTGAATGGTGAACACGATCTGCTGGACAGACCTGACCTCCTTCCTGAAGATGCGGTTGTTCCTCTCTCGCCACAGTTCCCAGATGGTCAGAGTGACCATCGAACGCATTCCCGGTCGCGTTGAAGGAGTAGCAGCGGCCACTAATCCAGTGAACCATTCAGTCATGGTTGCAGTTTGGTCCCAATTTTCAGGCATCAAGGATGTTGCCTGAATTCAGTTCCCAACCTGCTCCCAGACTTTTCTTGCCACATGGCACTGGCAAAACAGGTGCAGCGTAGTCTCAAGATTTCTGATACATAGCTGACAGAAGTACTCGGCCAGCCTCTGATCTGCAGGCGCGCTGCTATCCATATTCTATCCTGCAACATGAGCCATATGAAGAACTTACATTTCGGTGGCGCCTTTGTTTTCCATGTCTGAGCTGCTGCCGCGCATTGTGTCTTTCCCTCAAAGAGCATAGTGTACGCAGACTTGGTGGAGTATTTGCCGTCAGCTGTCAGTCCAGGAGATGGTGTCTTGCTATGACTCTATGAGGACTATATTCTCCAGCTCCTCCCAAAGTTTGATGTACTCCGCGATAAGTTGCTGGCTCAAATTGTGGTCAATGTCAACCGTCCTATTTTTCCTCCTGCTATGCTTGTGCAGCGCCGGAAAGCGCACAGCCAGTGTCTCGCCATTTAGCCAGCGCGAGTTCCACGAGGATGCCGTTTTGCCATTTGCCAGCTTACAGTGGCTGCACTGAACATTGCTGGGTCTTCATCAGAAACCGGCACCTACAAGCCCTCCCGTGTCCTTTGCCGGTTGTCCCATGCGAACCACAGCCATATCTTAGTCTTAGCCTCTTATGGATCGACTAAAGCACTCCAGGAAGTTAATAATGAATCCTCGTGAAACATATTTAAAGTGTAAAATAATACGTATTAGCAGTCTCAAGATTATCCAATTATCATTATTATTATTGCGATCTTCCAGGTGCAACTACACACCACTGTGAAACTTCGAATGATAAGAATGCAGACTAACAACCCATGCTAATAGTACTCTTCAGTCCTGAATTCTATAGTAGTGCAAGCAGCAAGCATTTTTGCCATCAAAGAGCTTTTATTGACGAGCACTATACTGTGCATAAGCTTCTGTCCATGAACAGGACTGATGCTGTCTTCAGTTAATGATGCGCTCCATTCTCCTGGAATGGATGCCCCTTCACAGCTTAGATGGAGGCTGGTACCATCCCCACGGTTCATCCGAGCAATACTTGGTGACTTGCTTCACGGTCATATAGTTATCAAGGCCCCTGAAAGTAGTGAAGGCAATTCAGATGATGCAACTTACAAAACCTTTGCTTAGGGAGTATAATAGCTACAATTTGTGCAATCTTTTGACATTGCAGCCAAGACTCACCATTCTCCGAGCTCCCGACCAAAACCGCTCCGCTTGTTCCCTCCCCAAGGAGCTTGGACGAAGCATGGCTGCGAGCAATTTATCCAAATAATACCAGAGTGAAGAGCCTGCAGACGACAAATTTTACATGTGTTATGGTATCAAATACTTCCATCAAATTATAACTTTAACATCCTTGCAAGTAATCAGGAGGTGAAATCAATGTCCAGGTCATACGTCCACTTTCTGTTACCTTTGAAATGCGCTCGCACCTCTCTTCATCATTGGAGATCACCGCACCAGCTAAACCATAGCTGAAAAGAGTTTGTGCAGAAGGTGAATGAACAATATAAGCATCAAAGGCTCTTTTTTATTTTCTAGTCTTGAAAAATCAAGCAAAAATGACTCACTGAGTATCATTTGCAAGTTCCACAGCTTCACTCTCTGTCCTGAACTCTTTAACGCAGATGACTGGTCCAAAGACTTCCTCTCGCCAAATTTGCATTGACGTACTAACATCTGTTATAATTGTAGGTTCGAGAAAGAACCCTCTTCTGAGATGCTGCCAATTCATCAATGTAGCTTGGATCAATGGCTGAGAAACCAAAATCAGGCAATGAAATTAAGGATGCTTACCTGTGGTCGGGCACCTCCATACAGAATTGTGGCACCTTCACTTCTTGCAGTTGAGATGAACTTCTTTATCTTTTCATACTGAATTAAACAAGAGGATTTAAGATGTTCAGAGTTGGGGATGACACATGCAATTGGGTTATGTTCATAATGTTCTATGTTGATTTCAAAAATATAAATGAATAAAATCACTTTTTTTTTGAAAGAGTGGTGTGCAAAGAATCATTTGCTAGCAGTTTCTTGCTTTGGATATCATCGCTATTGGCCTGATTCCTGATTACTTATTTAATTTGGACATAATATCCTCATTGAAGTATTACATATATTAAAAAAAGGTAAGTACATGTCTGCAACAAAACTTCAACAAGTTTGATACGCTTCGTTTTACATCACCTGTCCTTCACTGACAACTGAACCCAGTCTGCAGCCTTCCTCCAGTGGATCTGAGACTTTTATATTCTTTGCCCATGCAACCAATCTATCCAAGAATTTCTTTGCAATTTTCTCCTGTATTAGAAATAACTTGGTGTGATGTCATGTATCAGAAGATGACTTGATCTGTACAAAACAGCTAGAAGAAATACATACATGCAGCAGTAGACGAGAAGTAGCACTGCAGACTTGACCAGCATTTGCAAAGATCCCAAACATGGCCCATTCAACAGCTGTTTTCAATCCAGTTATACCTTAGTACAGCTAACAAAACTTGCAATAAAATATGTAAAATTGACTTTTGCACTTCCATAATGTTATAAACCTTATGAATTGAGCTGAAAATAGATTGATTGTTGAAACATTAGATAAAATAAAATTAGGGGCACAGTGCAACATGAGGAAGAGACCTTTGTCAATGTCACCAATGTCATCAAAGACAATAAGAGGACTTTTGCCACCAAGCTCTAATGAAACAGGCTGTTGAAGATTACAATAAACAATGGAATAAGAATTCTGTGATACAGGTACATAATTTGAAGATTTCTTGCATCAACAGATCCACAATGATCATGTTGATGGAAAGTTCATTTAGGATGTGGAAATTTGCTGAGAAAGATGGCAGCTAAATATAGAGAAAAGAGAACAAACCTTAACCATTTGGGCAGCTGAAGTCATTATCCTCTTACCAGTTTCTGTACTTCCAGTAAAAGCAATCTACAACATGGACACATAATTGTGATAAGTTTATGATCTGACAGTAATTATTTCAAATCAAGTGATGCTAAACAGCATATGTACTCATTGAGAAAGAGGTCTGATTGTCTTGACCTTATCCACATGGGGATGTGAGGATAATGGAGCACCAGCTTCAGGGCCCAGACCAGTAATTACGTTCAAGACACCTGGTGGTAGGCCTATTTCCATACATATTGCACCAAGCTCTAAGCAACTCCTGAATTTATAAAAGATTTTATTCCCACTCCCAGGATAAAACAACTGCTCAAGTAATAACTTAAAAAGCATCAAAGCCTTACACAGAAGCCAACTCTGAAGGCTTTAATACAGCTGTACACCCAGCAGCCAAGGCAGGTGCGACCTTCCAAGTTGCCATCAACAGAGGATAGTTCCTTCATTTACACAAGGAGAAAGATAAGGGGTTAGAATGATCATCGGATAAACTCATTGTTCATGTGCAAAGCACAAACATAAACGATAGTAGTTCTCCAAGCCTTTTAGGATGCATGTGAAGGTGCATGTGTGAGTGATGGTGTTAACATATCCTTAACTTGTAGAGGGCTCAACAATTGAGAAATGAGCATAATAATGACTAAAAGGCTGGTATATGGCCCAAGGGGCTTGGAGAAGAAAAGGCACATTTCTAGCTGATCATGTTGTGCTTTTCTTGGATATAAGAGAGGTCGAAAGAACCAATTTCAGTTATCATGGAAGCAGCTACTAGCTTCAAATATGTTAAACTATGAAATACAAAAGAGAACAAATTTAAAATGCACTCGCATACAGATTAACAGTATTTGCTCTGATAGGAATCAGAATGTTCGCTTGTTTGACATGGATAAATGAAAGCATGTAGTAAAGATAGAAAATAAATAATCACTCTGGTTTAACCACATAACAACTGACCTTAAGAAGAAAACGAGACATGGAATGTAGAAACATTTTGTTACACTATAGAATCAGCATATGCTCATGAACTGAAAATCTAGAAGAATACAATGAAATGTTGGAAAACTTGTTGAATTAAGGTGCTTGAATGAAAGCAGATGTCATACCAAGGAGTGATCAGTCCAACAACCCCAATGGGTTCTTTAAGTACATATGACTTGAAGTTTTCCATAGGCAGAGAGATTGGTGAACGTTGCTTCCCATCTAAAGCTTCTGCCAGATCAGCATAGTACTCAAAGCATGCAGCGACATCATCCTAATATGATATGAAATGTTAAAACATTGATTAAAACATATTGCATCTTCTTTCTCCAGACACAACGAACATCATAGTGCAAAATGCAAACTGAAGCTACCATGTCTGCACTTGCTTCATCCAGAGGCTTCCCAAAATCAAGTGTCTCCAGCAAAGCCAACTCAGATTTTCTATCTTTAATCTGCACCCAGCAACAAACATTTCAAGAAAATTACTGCCAGAAGAAACAACCGTGCCAGTTAAGAAGAAAACAATGAGATGATTTCCTCATAATAACAGATGTCCATTTAGCCAACTTCTCCTGTTGAGTTACACTGGTTAGACCTTTGAAGTCCGGGAATCAAATGGACAATGAAACCCCTGTCACTGGTCCAGGTTCAAAGGCTAGCACAAACTTCTTAAGGACAAAATCAGGGGGCGTCCCTCCCCCTGGTCGAGTCTTTTAACAGATGTCCATTCAAAATGCAGTAAACAGCATTAACTAGTAAGCCTTCCACATGCGCGCAGGAAGTAATCTTAAATGATGACAGTAAGATCCAATGCCCGATTGCTGATAGCTGAAATATAATCCATATTTTCCACTACTGAAAGACAATCTACAGACAATTTCAGTGTCATAGCATGGCACATAGCAGGAAAAATAGTCTATGATTGGAGCCTGCATTGTCACTATCCTGCTAGGCTGTTACTACCTCAAGAATTTAAGGCTTCTACTCTACAGTATGAGATTAGTAGACCAAGATTAAGGTATCGGATATATAAAACTACAGCCATAGATGTTCATACACAACAAACAATCAACCTAACCAAGAGGTGTAAAATGAAATCAGATACTGGCCAAATAAAAGGGGAGACATTCGACAATCAATCGCTCAACAGTCATCCATCTCGATCACGTTTTTGTTTTTCCCAGAAGCGATCTATGGACTCCAAAAAACACTAGGCAAGAGCAACCTTCCTAGTCGCCCCCAAAACTAACTCTGTTCACACACCAGCTAGATGTTCACGACTCTAACAGACTCGGGATATGGTTGTGAGTTGTGGAAGGACAAGGTTGGCACCTTGGCGGCGATCGCCCTGAGGAAGTTGGCGCGCACGGCCCCAGGGGCGCGCGACCAGTGCCTCCCGCCGTCGCGGGAGAACGCGTCCCGCGCCGCCGCGACCGCGATCTCCACGTCCTCCGCCGTGCCCGCCGGGATGTCGCCTTCGCCGATACCGATCAGTGGTCACCACCACCACAACAAAAAAGGTCGAGTTCAGTACGGTGCTAGGTAGGGTGCTGCAGGTACGCTGTCAAAGCGATCGGAGAGAAGGGGGAGCGCGGGCACGAACCGATGGTGGCCTCGGTGGCCGGGTTGACGACGGGGAGGCGGCGCCCGAGGCACGGCTCCCTCCATGCCCCACCAATGAAGAGGCCGCGCCGGGGGACCGTCTGCGGCGGCGCCATGGCGATGCGGTGGACTGGGGACGAGAGGACAGAGGAGTGACCTGCTGCCGCTGCCGCCGCCGCCTTTCAGGTTGGCCTGCGCCTGCCCTGCGGTGACTGTTTGGTGGCCGACCGGCAGCAGCTGCGCCGTGCTACTTTTTGATCTGGACTCCGCTCGCCGTGCTTTCTTTGCAATATATATATTATATATATATATATATATATATAATATCTTGGCGAAGAGGTAGCCCACCTGCCATGTGATGAAGGATATCTTGGCGCACGCGCACGTCGTCGCGTACGGGCACGGATGCCACTCCGCCAGTTCACCACCCGTGCACGGTGGCACGGTGCACGGCTTCGATGGCCGTGTGAGTGGTGCGGAGCCCACCATGCACCAGCGTCGCCATCCCTCCGCGAACTTTGTGATTTGTCTACAGTTCAGCGTCTCCGCTGACAGTAAGCAGCATAGTGGGCGAAAAGGATAGGGCTGTTTGATGTTGCCAGTCTTTAGAAACAATTGTGTTGTTCTAGATCGCTTATTCGCTTCTGCTTGGCTTGCTACTGCTTAGCTGCAATGTGAATGCACACAAATCTTTGTTGCGTGATTGAATCTCCATCTTCTATGTGGAAAGCGGATATTGTGAATCCATGGTCTAGTGCTGATCATCTTTTTTTTTAATTTATTAATTGTTTCATTCATGGTTATCTAGGCTTGTTAACCACTAAGCGAGGCAGATGTATAACGCCTTTACGTTTTTGCATCCTTAATGAGAAGTGTCAACACACTGGTTTACATTCCGTTAAACTTTTTAATGATGATAATGTATTACAACCCCATTCTAAAACAATCCAAACGCAAGCGCTTTCTACATCCAAGACTCCAAGTGCGAGTGTTCTGGATGCTTCATGTAGTTGTTAACTCTTGAGTATTTTTTTTCTGTAATCATAGTTTACCACGTTCGCGCGAGTCATATGCTCCAACAACCTTGAGTCAGCATTGACTTGTCTTCGTTAGGGTAGAGCATTTTTTTTTTGACAAGTACTCAAATATATTAGCATTAAAACCAAAGTACAAACTTTTGGGAATTCCTATCGCAAGGACAAACTCCAAAGTTCCAGAGCTAAACGAAGCGCCCTCTTCGTTTTGTAGTCAACATCGACTTGTCTTCGTTAGGGTAGAGCATTTTTTCGACAAGTACTCAAATATATTAGCATTAAAACCAAAGTACAAACTTTTGGGAATTCCTATCCCAAGGACAAACTTGTAGCTCCAGAGCTACGACAAGAGAAGCAACACAGAGACTCGTGGAAATGATCTCACTTACAACAGCAAACATTGGTCCTCCTAGGAGAAAATTGTACTTCTGTTGATGCAGAAATAGGTGATGTTCCCACTGGGGGCGCTGGCCTCAGGAGAAAAGTGGCCACCATAAAGACATCGGGATCTTCATTCTCGCACTCCGCACTATGACCCCCTCTACTGTCGATCACTCCGCTTGGTCGACGCTCCTCTCTACTGTCTGATCGGCATGTGTCTTCGAGAATTTGGTTTCATGAGTTGTAGATATTGAATGAGCTTCACCGGACTTAGAAAATGGCTCCACGTTTGCTGACGTTAAATCTGAGGACCAGAAGCAACGATTGTTGAAGGTCGACCCGAACATCAGCGAACGCTTTGCCACTTGTGTATCTGCTATCGATCAAAAGAACAGAGGCAATATGATTTTTGACCAAGGTGATGTTTAAATATAGAGATTAAAGTTTAGGGGTGTCCCATCAGGTATCATATTAGGGTGTCACATAGGAGTGTTTGGATAGTAATAATAAAACAAATACTCCACGAGACAAATTTATTAAGACTAATTAAGCCATCATTAGCACATATTTAATATAGCTTTACGATAGCACCACATTGTAAAATCATGGACTAATTAGGCTTAAAAATTAGTCTCGCAAATTAGTCACAATCTATATAATTAGTTATTTTTAATCTATATTTAACATTCTATACACGTGTCAAACATGCCGACGTGATAATACTAAACTTTACGGGAGGAATTAATGAAGGCCCAAGTACATGTGTAACCGAGGGCCTCGCTGCAACACCTGCATGACGGACACGCAAACAGTACCAGGCACCACGAATAAGCTTATAGAATAAATAAACTACGCGCTTGCTTGTGGTTGAAAAGATCGTGGGCCCTAGCATGCATGTGTACGTGTAGAAGCACCAAAGGCAGAGACGCATGCTCCGCTTGCATGGAGGACACGCATGCATCCAGGAACCGCCACCTCTTCTCCGTGAGAGGCCAGGAGGGGCCCACTCACAAGCTTCCGCTTGGATGGGCAAAGCAACGCCGGATGAGTACGGCAACGCCGCACCGCCCACCGGCGGTAGGGACGAGGACGGCAGCACCGCAGCGGCAATCACGTAGGGCCGCATGATGGCGGCGTAGTAGCAGTCGGCGCTGAGGTTGTGCGGCACCTTCATGCTGATGACTCTGACGCCGAGCGGCTTCACACGCAGCGAGGCTCCAGGAAACGCCGTGACCACCAAGCTGGAGCTCGGCAGGCCTTTGACGGTTGCCGAGAGCAAAGGTACACCAGGCGCCAGCACCGGCAGCATGGACGGCATGGTGGCCTTGAAGCTGTGCTGCGACTCTTTCTTGTAGACCTCCAGGTTGCACGCCATGGCGTGCTTGCAGTTGCAGCACACACCAGAGATAAAGCGTCCGAGCGTATGTAAAAACGGCACCATGCCGTCTTTGCATCCACCAAGCACGCAAGGAAGAACAAGGTAGGAAGAAGAGGGCTTTATTTTCGTACTCACCTCGTCGTTCCGGTGAAGACCACCGCCAGTCACCATGACGGCAAGTAGCCCGCCCATCACCGAAAGGATGAAGATGAGGAGAACCTCCGTTCTCGACACAGAACCCATCCCCGGCAAACTTATTTAACAAACTAGACCTAAGGTACCTGGACGGGAGAGGTGGCCGGCCCACCTCCCACAAGCCACCGGCGAGTTCGCCGGAGAAGCCAGGGGAGGGGGCCGGAAGCTGGGGAGAACTGGGAGACTGAAAGAGGAGGAACCGGCAGAACGCCTACTACCCACTACGGAGAGAGCAAAGGAGTCAAGGTGACATGCAGCGGACCACTCCTGGGGGCGACGGCATAAGGCAGGCGCAGCTTGAGACGGCAAGGCGGCGGCTAGTGAGGACATCACTTCTTTAGATGCACATACCGCTCATCCAACCTCTATACAAGGACCGATGAACAGAGCTCGAGCGCGAGAATTATATCTAGAGGTAAGCTCGTTAATCGTTCCTAACCGATTATTTTTATGATTATGAGAATATATGTCTATCTAGTGATGTTACCATTCTTAGAAAAATGTTGGAGATGATCATGATAGTTGGTGAGAGGGATGGAGGCGGACAAGACTAGCAAGACCATCAAGTCAAGAGAGACTAAGAGAGGCTTAGTCAAGTTGATGTCAGGTCCGGTTCAGCGCGCCTTCAGGAGTAGCCCATGTTAAAAACGTCACCCATGTCACATATGAACTCCGTTTCTTATGTTCTGTGTATATACGTAAAACTAAGGAGATAAGTTTTCCAATGGCACCGGGCTTGTGTTAAAATTCCATCGAAGTCAATGAAAATCATCAAAAAAAAGTCTACATCCTGAATTTGTTAGGGTGTTACGACATCATCTTTTGTTCTATTGGACCGTGTAGCGTCTTTGAGCCACTGGGGTTATGCATGCCCAAAGACTTTATAATCAGTAGTCATCCTCCATAATAGGATTTGGGTTTTGCTTCAGATTAAACCATCTTTAAACAATCATCAGTTATTGTTTTGTTAGATCCCGACTTTGAGTGCTTAATCATAATCAACAATTCATATTGAGATTGTGTTTTTTTGGAGTTATTGCTCACGTTCTTCGATTCGTAGGTATGGTTTAGCCTTCTCGGCGAGATCAACCGAGTAGTGACACGATTAATAACTAGAAGTGTCGGGGACCTAATACCGGGGTACCCCAGAAGGTGGAACCAATAACCACCGAACGTTAAAAACTTCTGGACGCATAAGAGCGTTGCTTCACCCCTCATGGGAATGACAGGAGCTTGGTTCCATCTCGCCCGACGCCTTTGGGGTGGGCTCGGTCTCGCCCGAGGGCCGAGGATTAGTCTCCGTCTCGCTCGATGCCTTTTGGACGGGCTCGATCTCGTCCGAAGGCCGAGGGATAAACCCCGACTCACCTGACGCCTTTGATGTGGCTCGCCCGCCCGAGAGGGCACAGGCTAGTCTCCGTCTCGCCCGAAGCGCCTTTAGGGCGGGCTCGGTCTCGCCCGAGGGTGAGGATAGACTACTGCCTCGCCCCCCCGGAGGAGCGGTGGTCGGTCTCGCCTGAGGAGATAGGGATTGGTCTCCGCTTCGCCTGACGGCAAGGAACGAGCCTCACTCTGCTCCATATCTAAAGATTGGATTCATCTTACTCGACCACTTCTCCCCTGTTCCTTCAAGATGATAGAGACAGGGCAAGACAAGACGTTCAGGTCAACCGTGGCTCCAAGAACCATACCTCGCACCTCGGCGGAAAAAGCACTGCCAGGGGATGACGGGGCCAGGCGCTTTAGGCCCTTCCAGCGCCTGCAGAGCCCGAAAGGTGTCACAAAGTGCGAGCTCTCCACCTCAGAGTTGTAGGCGCCGCCAAAGCTCTAGGACACGGAACCCGACGAAGATATACGACAACTACTACGCTCCGTAAAAGGATTTGCTATCTCCACGAAGCAGCGGATATTCTGTCACCACGCTGTGGACCCAAGGGAGCGGCACCGCTTCCCGACCCCTCAGTCCACCAAGGCAAGAAGACCTTGGCCACGACGCTACTCCAGACTCCGACCCCGCGTCCCTCCGGCGAAGACTCATAGGAACGGAAGGCGTGCGGAGCAAGGCTAGGGAGGCTCAAAAGTCAAAACCATCAGATCTGCGGCCCATACCTGCGTGAGGGTAGCATTTCAGTAACCAACCCGACATTCTCTGAGACATCGACAGTGACAGTAGCTTATCTTTCTTCGCACTCATCGAATGAAGAACCGGGCCGGGTAGAGCGTGAGCCACAAGACTAAGTAGAGTACGCATCCTAAAGCCCTCACCCTTGTAAAGCCAGCCCCTTCATCTATAAAAGGGGATGAGCTTCCTCCATAAAAGGGAGAGAGAGAAAAAAGATCGAACGAGACGACTCTCAGATACGCACAGTCAAGTTGTGTCGAACCTCTTGACATCCCTTCAACCCTTCCATCAGAGACTTGGGACCAGTCCCTCTCTCGATCGTTTGTGTGCTTCATGACGCAGACCCCCGAAGGTCACGTCGAAAGCGCCTCCAGGGAAGAGGTCACCCCTACAAACAACCCTGACAGCAGATCCGGGGAAGAGATGACAGCCCCATCTCGCCTAAGGATGGAGCAGCTGAGGGCCCGTCAGCAAGAGATCGATGAGGCCGGGCAAGGGCTCGCCCGGGAATACACGGACATCAATCGCGAGATTGAACGCCACAAAGACGGGGGGGGCGCACGCGCCATGGCCCGCACCGTACATTGGAGGATCCTCACCGACGATGGGGCCCTTCCTCACTTTGCCCGAGCTAGCCAGAACATCACCGCAGCAACCGCCTTGCTGCATGGCCTTCCGGAGGCCGCGACGTCTGAGGATCGTCGCGCTCGCCGGTAGATTCGCACGTTGCTCGAGCGAGCAGCGGCGCAGCAGGCGGAAAGTTCATTGTCTCGACGGCGTGAACCCGACACTACCCGGCCATTGCGCGCGGCGCGCGCCCCACCAAGGACGCATCCAGATACCAAATATCGCCCGACCAAATGGGCAGCCCTCCATCGTCCCGAAGACATCAACGCCGCCATGGCGCGCGACATTACCTGATATCATCGACGCCGGAGAGCGTGCCCACGACGACGATGGAGAAGAAAAGACGCCGCTGCTATCTTCCCGACGTGGTGAGCGCTTACGACGGCAACAAGGACCGAAGCTCGAGCCCGACCGCCAGCCCTCGGGCCTTCGCCGACACATCCTCAACGCTGCGTTTCCCTAAGGTATCGACCGCCTACCAACATCCCTAAATATTACGGCGAAACAAATCTCGGGCTTTGGCTCAAGACTATCGGCTTGCATGTCGGGCCGGTGGTGCAGTGATGACAACTTCATTATTCGCAATCTCCCGCTTGTTCTTGGCCGATTCGGGCGCGAGAATGGCTGGAGCACCTACCATCCAATGCTATTGAGTTGGGCGGATCGGCGGAGATGTTCGTGGGTAACTTCAGCACGTACAAACGCATACAGAAACCCATGGGACCTCAAAATCGCCGCCCGAAGGCCAATGAAACCCTTCGCGGGTACATTCGGGCGCTTTCTCGATAGTGCAACGAGCTCCGAACGTCGCCGACGCCGACGTGATAGGAGCCTTTTCGTCCGGGACGACTCGCGAATCCTCGGTCCACAAGCTAGGACGCAGGGGCCCACGGACTACTAAGGAACTCCTGGACATCGCCATGCCGATCACGCCTCGAGAGAAAGTGGTCGGAGCCATCTTCGACCGCACCGAGCGGCAAAAGCGAGGCGGACGAGGCCACCGACGAAGGCACCTCCGACCGCCCCGCCAAGAGAAAAAATAAGAAACAACGACGCGACAACCCGCTTGTGTCCACTGACCCGACCGCAAAGGTGGTAGGAAGCCTGCGGAAGGCACTCCGAACCACTTTGAGAAAATGCTCGAGGGGCCATGCCCAAACCACGTCTTCGGCCAAGCATCTATACAAGGAGTGCGGCCTCATGCGCAAATACTTGGCCGGGGACTTAACAAAGGGGTGCGAGGGAAGGAACTGTTCGCCACGAAGGACGCAGAGGAGAAAGGCGGCGCCTTCCCAACGCCCGACCGGCGCCCTTATGATCTTGAAGGATCAACGGCCTCGACTCCGAGCGCCGCGTAAGGTCGCCCATCGCGAGGTCTATATCGCCGAACCGGCCACGCCAGCTTTCCTCCGGTGGTCGGAATCCGCCATCACCTTCGACCGGACCGACCATCCGGATGCCGTCCCACACCCGGGAAGGTACCCGCTTGTCGTCGATCCGATCGTCGGTCCAAAGCGGCTCACCAAAGTACTGATGGATGGGGGCAGCGGCCTCAACATCATGTACTTCAAAACGCTCGACGAAATGGGTGTCGACCGAACAAACCTCCGTCCCATCCGAGCACCATTCCATGGCATCGTGCCTGGTAGGCAAGCCGTACCACTAGGGCAGATCGACTTGCCCGTCACTTTTGGGGATCGGTCCAATTACCGGACTGAGATCCTCACCTTCAATGTAGTGGGGTTCCCGGGGACTTTCCACGCCATCCTGGGGCGACCATGTTACGCGAAGTTCATGGCCGTTCCCAATTATACATACCTGAAGCTGAAAATGCCGGGCCCCCACGGGGTCATCACCATCGGCACCTCTTTCCAGCGCGCTTACGAATGCGAGGTCGAATGCTGCGGACACGCATCCATAGTCATCGCCTCCAAAGAGCTCGCCACCCTCAGGGAGAAGGTCGTCGAAGAGGCACCCGACGCAAAGAAATCAACCGGGTCGTTCGAATCGGCAGAAGGCTCCAGGGAGGTCCTCTTGGATCCCAGCAGCTCCGAGGGCAAAAAAGTCCGTATCGGGACCGCGCTCTCCTCCAAGTAGGAAAGCGCGCTCGTCGACTTCCTCCGCGCCAACAAAGACATCTTTGCGTGGAAACCCTCGGATATGCCGGGCATCCCGAGGGAGGTCGCCGAGCATACTCTCCAAATCCTCCCGGGCTCCAAGCCAGTGAAACAACGCCTACGCCGCTTCGACGAGGAGAAACGCAGGGCCATTGGCGAGGAGATAGCCAAACTACTAGCCGCAGGATTCATTAAGGAAGTATACCATCTAGAGTGGTTAGCAAATCCTGTTCTTGTCCAAAAAAAGAGCGGGAAATGGAGAATGTGTGTCGATTATACCGGCCTCAACAAAGCGTGTCCAAAGGATCCGTTTCCTTTGCCACGAATAGACCAAATAGTCGATTCCACCTCGGGGTGCGAAACCCTCTGCTTCCTTGACGCATACTCCGGCTACCATCAAATCATGATGAAAGAATCCGACCAGCTCGCGACATCTTTTATCACGCCCTTCGGATCATTTTGCTACATTTCAATGCCATTCGGTCTGAAGAATGCAAGGGCAACGTACCAACGATGTATGCTTAATTGCTTCGGAGACCTCATCGTGCGAACCGTTGAGGCCTATGTCGACGACATCGTAGTCAAATCCAAGCGAGCTGACCACCTTGTCGCCGACCTTGAACAAACCTTTGCGAAACTCCGGGCAAACGGCATCAAACTCAATCCCGAAAAATGTGTTTTTGGGGTCCCGAGGGGCATGCTGCTCGGCTTTATCATCTCTGAGCGTGGCATCGAAGCCAACCCAGAGAAAATATCGGCCATCACAAGGAAGGGCCCGATTCAAAACATAAAGGGGGTTTAGCGGATCACAGGGTGCCTTGCCGCTCTCAGCCGATTTATTTCACACCTTGGCGAACGAGGACTCCCCCTTTATCGACTCCTGAAGAAATCTGACCACTTCGAATGGACAGCCGAGGCTCAGAAAGCACTTGACATGGTTAAACAATTTTTGACTAAACCTCCGGTCCTAGTTCCTCCGTACGACCGGGAATCCCTCCTGCTCTATATATCGGCCACCACCCAGGTGGTCAGCTCTGCCTTAATAGTAGAGCGAGAGGAAGAAGGGAACGCCTTCAAGGTGCAGCGCCCTGTATATTTCATCAGCGAGGTGTTATCCGACTCCAAAACCCGCTACTCCCAGATCCAGAAACTCCTCTACACTGTCCTCATCACCAAAAGGAAGCTACGCCACTACTTCGAGTCACACCTCGTGACAGTGGTGACGTCATTCCCCCTCGGCGAGGTCATTCGTAGCCATGACGCTACGGGAAGAACCACAAAGTGGGCACTCAAGCTAATGGATCAGGGCATTTCTTATGTCCCCCGAACGGCGATCAAATCTCAGGCACTAGCTGACTTCATCGCGGAGTGGACCGAGGTCTAGATGCCACCAGCAGCCGTCGATCAAGAGTACTGGATAATGTACTTTGACGGATCGCTGATGAAGAAGGGCGCCGGAGCAGGACTACTCTTTGTATCCCCCCTTGGGGTCCACATGAGGTACATGGTTCGGCTTCATTTCCCCTCATCAAACAATACTGCAGAATACGAAGCGCTCATCAACGGCCTATGAATCGCCATCGAGCTGGGCATCCGATGCCTCGACATCAGGGGCGACTCTCAGCTGGTCGTCAACCAGGTCATGAAAGAGTCATGCTGCCGCGACACCAAGATGGAGGCATACTGTCAAGAGGTCCGACGTCTGGAGGACAAATTCGACGGCCTCGAACTCAATCACATCCCTAGGCGCCTCAACGAAGCGGCCGACACGCTCGCAAAAGCAGCATCCAGCCGAGAGCCAGTCCCAATAGGCGTCTTTGCCAGTGATCAACACAAACCCTCGGTACGCTACATGGGGTCAGAACAAGCCGACGATGGCCCTTCTAGTCCGACCCCCGGGGCCAATCCGCCAACTGCTCCGCCTGACCCCGAGGTCATGGAGCTTAAAGAGGACCCAGCAGTGGAGTCCGATCGTCCGGATGACTGGAGAACACTTTACCTCGACTATCTCCTCCACGATGTACTACCGACCGACAAGACGGAAGGCCGACGGCTCGCACGATGTGCCAAGTCCTTCGTTCTTGTAGAGGGCGAACTCTACAAACGAAGTCACATCGGAATTCTGCAACTCTGTATCCCTGACGATCAGGGAAAACTCCTGCTGGGCGACATCCACAGTGGAGTATGCGGTCATCATGCCGAACCAAGAACCTTGGTTGGAAACGCATTCCGACAAGGTTTCTATTGGCCCACCGCAGTAGCCGATGCCGAGCAAATTGTACGCACCTACGAAGGGTGCCAGTACTACGTTCGGCAAACACACCTCCCGGCCCAGGCTCTCCAGATGATCCCCATCACGTGGCCCTTCGCGGTCTGGGGGCTCGACCTGGTTGGGCCACTCAAAAAAGCGCCCGGGGGCTTTACCCACCTGCTTGTCACCATAGACAAGTTTACAAAATGGATTGAAGCTCGACCAATATCCACGATCAAATCCGAGCAAGCCATGTTGTTCTTCCTCGACATCGTCCATCGCTTTGGAGTACCGAACTCCATCATTACGGATAACGGCACGTAGTTCACCGGTAGGAAATTCATTCGATTTTGTGATGAGCAACACATCCGGATCGACTGGACAGCCGTTGCACACCCCCGGACGAACGGGCAAGTCGAGCGCGCAAACGGCATGCTTCTTCAAGGCCTCAAACCCAGAATTTTCAACCGATTGAACAAATTCAGCGCACGCTGGCTAGCTGAGCTCCTAGCCGTGCTCTGGAGCCTAAGGACAACTCCTAGCCGGGCCACCAGCTACACACCTTTCTTCATGGTCTATGGTTCCGAGGCCATTCTCCCAACGGACCTCGACTACGGAGCACCAAGAATCAGAGCATACGACGAAAAGGGGGCCGAAGCATCTCACCAAGACGCCATGGATCAGCTAGATGAAGCCCGCGACATCGCCCTCCTCCGTTCGGCTAAGTACCAGCAGGTGCTGTGACGGTACCACGGCCAACGGGTGCGGGGTCAAGCCTTCAATGTCGGAGACCTCGTCCTCCGTCTTGTGCAGAGCAACAAGGACCGCCACAAACTCTCCCCGCCCTGGGAAGGGCCCTACGTCATCGCGGAAGTACTTCGCCCAGGTGCCTACCGGTTGAAAACCATCAACGGCGAGGTCTTCACCAACGCCTGGAACATCGAGCAGCTACGTCGTTTCTATCCTTAAAATAAGCTTACACTTTTCCTTATCAGATTTCGTCATAACAAAACCCCGACCCTTAGTGACTTCCGACCCCTGCAAGTGGCGAGGGGTCAGACCTCACTCGGGGGCTGGCATGTGACATATGTGATATAAATATTGCGCTTGCAAAAAACTCCTATGTAATACTTACAAACATTCTCTAAGTTTTCTGTTCACCTCATAAACAAGTCCCAAGGGCTAAGATTTTGGGAACCGATTCTGAATACAACTGGTAGGACTGCGAGACACCCACGGCCCAGCGGCTGCAACCTCTTTGCTCACCAGTTCAATCAGAATTAGTTCACCCACGTTCCTAGCTTCTTATGACTTAGACCATGAGAAGGGTTGGAAAGCGCTAAAATTTTTTCCTGCAGAAAGGAGAAAGATAAAAAATTGCTTGCCATAAGCAAAGGATGTAATTTTGTTTATTTTTTTGCACAAACTCATCACTTACAAAGCGATTTCATTACAAAAAGGAACAATATACTTATAAATTCAGAGGACTGTTTACTCGGGGGCTTCCCCACAAGGTTATTTCATTACAGTCTCTGCTCAGCTCTACTACAAGTGCTACTACGGTCGCCGCGCCACGCTCTCCATCGGCGACGCCCGGGGCGTATACACGGGTCAGCTCGTCTACTGCGGTCGCCGTGCCACGCTCTTCACCGGCGACATCCCGATATCCCACCGCTTCCCTGGATCCTCGAAGGCGCCACCATCTACGACGCCTCCGCCGGAGCGTCCGAGGACTACGCCATCGTCGTCAGCCGCAACCTCGACAGCGATGCCACCGCCATGGCATATGGGGACTACGCCATCATCCCTAGCCATAACCCTGACAACGGCGTATGAGCAGGAAACGCCTCCCGCCAAAGGAGGAGCCACGATGGGACGGCAAGCGCGATCGACGACGACGACGCCCACCGGTGCCTCTTCTCCTTCGACAACAAAGTGACTCCTCGGCAAGGGCAAAGTACATCATCTCATCTCGTTGGATAACCTCGGCTCGACATCACACACCAGACTCGCGAGCAAATTTGTGAGTTTTTCTCTCTCTAGCATTACTCTTCCTCACTCAGAAGTACCGCATGACGCACCAGACGCGCGTTAAGCGGAAAGGAAGAAGAAGGAGAGATAGCGGCTCGGAGGCAGAAGACGAGGTGGGATGAGAACTCCTCGCCCCTCCCTATTTAAAGAGGAGACGCGGTAGCTAAGGAAAGGCGAAAGGTTGGACGAAAAACCCTCTCCCTTCCCCTCTTTAAATACGGAATCAATGCTGATTGATATCTGAGGGGACGCGCCGAAACTGATGGGACGTACCCCGGTCGACGAGGCGTCCCCCTTTGGTCAAACTGAGCACTGCCTGGGTATGGCCCGCTACTGACCCGCTCTGGATGCGGCGATTAAGGCGCCCACATAGGCAGACAACTTTTCGCCTCCCCATGCAGGACCACGGACGACCCGACGACAGGACCTTTGGATCTCCTGGGCCGGCCGTTCGGCCCAGAAGACACGACGAACGAACGTCCAAAGAAAGATAAGCATCTCAGCTTTCTTACTTTATGCATTAAAATTCTTTCACGAGCTTCCAACCCCGTCAAACGGCGGGGACACGAACATCGCTTGGGGGATGCCAAGGATGTCAACCAGTCTAGACATCCCCCTCACCCGACCCCTCCGTACGCTTGAAACTAAGGGCGCAACATACGGGCACAAAGCTTTGAGTAAAACTAGACGAACTAGCAAACCCTACGCCCCAATAGCTACGGTGTTTCTGGTCACCAGAAAAATCATACTCAACGCCCCCCGCGTCCCTAGTTTCGACGTCTGCCTTCTCAAAGAAGGGATCGGAGGGGTCCGCCTACAGAATCTCCCCCAAAGGAGAAGCTGTCAGGTTACCCAAGTTATTCAAACGGCTCGGATCGCCACCGAGACACGAAAACAAAGAATAGCAAATCTTATGTAGGTTATTCCAACCTCGTCACAAACGTCAGGGCCCGAGCCCATCTGGTAGGAGCTTTTTCGCCACTCATGCCACCAAGGTAACGTTACCGACCCCGCCTTCATTTCGATTATATTATACGTAGGCAAAACATCCCAACGATTCGTGTCGCACCACGAAACGGCTGTCGCCTCATTCGATATAGGTGACCACAGGCCGAGGTTCAAAGGTCGGCCCGCGAAGGGCTCGAGTCCGCCTCACGCCGAACAGAGCCAGGGAGAGATAACCGAGACAAGCCCCAGCGGCCCTGCCTGACCTCGCTCAGAAGCGAACAGGACGTCTCGACCTTCTCTCGTTCGATTCTAACCCCAAGCCAAACCCACAGAATCTCCATCGAGGAGAGGCCATCGGGCCCCCTGAGCTTATCAAACGACTTAGGCATCTGCCGGGAGGCGGGTTAAGAAGTTGTGGAGTGCCACCAGAGGGCCCTACCGACCCCATCAGCAAATGATGGACCCGGATTCCACACGAATATACCCGTTAGTGAGCTCGTTGAGCGCGACACTCGAGCCGTCGAGGCAAGTGTCATTCACTCAGCCCCTCCGATTGCGAAAACCGAGGATGGGGTGACACGCAAATAACAACCGACCCCTATTAGACACTAACAAGGCTCGGGGGCTTGAGCCAAACAATACAGGGACACAGGTTTGAAGGCCCCACCTTGCCGAGCCCATAGAGTCCCCAGTTGGGGATTTCTGTTGGAAGACAGGGCGGGGAATATTATGATGACGTCCATGGACTTCGTCAACACTGTCACCAAAACCACAGTTCCGATCTCCAGCAACCCCCGACCCCAGCAAATGCAGGGGGTCGGACCTTACTCGGGGGCTGGTTAAGGTACGGCTACCTCCTTTCTTTCTTTCGGAACAATCTCCTCGCATTATAACCAGCGGTATAATTCAGGGGAACAGATTGGTAAGATCGTAAAAAATCAAACAAAACAAAATTACGACGCAAAATCACGAAAAGCGTCCAGACTCGAAAAATACTGACACTTGTCCACATATTACATATAAGTTATTCTCAAAATTGTTCGACTAATTACTTCCGCGGAGGGAGAACCATCTCTTTCAGATTGTCTGCCAGGTTTTTTGCAAGGGGAGCAACCATCTTCTCCATTTCCTCCAGCTCTTCATCCTCGTAGGTGGATGGGAAGCCTTCGCTCATCACCTTCAGGTTGATTTCCTTCTCATAATGAGCGTGGGCGACGGTGAAGGCCTGGGTAATCCCAGCGTGAAAGGCACTCTCCTCAAGCTGGCCCACCCGAGCCGTGATACCTGTGACACGAGCCGCGAGCGGGCTGGTCTCCACCGGCTCTGTCACATTCAGGGCATTAAGGACCACCCCGACCATAGCCTGTAGAAGATCATGCTCGTTGCTCTCAACCTGAAGGGCCCTTCGTGCATAGGCAACCTCTTTTTCCAGCTTGATGGAGGCGTTTTCAGCACTCAACCTTCGGTTCACCGCGTCACCAAGCTCCGCCCAAAGAGAGCGGACCACCTTGACGTCCTCGTCCACCTTCTGCTGGAGGGCCGTGGCCCTACTCTTGGCCTTCCGCCGGAGGTCCCGCTCCATCTCCAGCTCCTTCAGGACCTCGCCGGCCTTCTCATTAGCCATGGCATTCCTCTGCAGCAGCTCGTCTCTTTCCTTTTTGAGCCTGGCGATCTCCTCCCCATCCAGCTTGGACCTCGCCGACAAATCCTCGAACATCCCGTGGGCCTCCTCTGCGTCCTGACACGCCTGGGTCTCCCGCTCTTGGGCGGCAGCAAGCTGTGCGGCCATGTCTGCTCGCAGCCGAGCCTCCTCGAAGAGGCGATCCCACTCCGCCTTCTGCTCACGGAGGAATTGGGATTTATTCCGGCTACGAGCAACAAGAACCTGAAGAGGAAGAAGACTGGTACCAGAAATGCGAAAACACAAAAACATACGAAGAAAGAAGAAAGCCCAGAAAATACCTGAGTGGCAGGGATAACGACCTCACGGAGGGCTCCTCTGGCTTGGTCCAGGGTGTTCAGCATGGTCGAGATCCCGATGTCAAGACCCTCCCGCTCCATGCTCTCGGAATGATCATCGAGCGAGAAAAGAGCCGATGTTGGGTCCTGAGCGGCCATCCACTGGAGCGGCGGCTCCCCCCACGCAGGGGAGCGGCTCCCTCCCGACAAAGGGGCTGGTGGCGGCTCCCTCCTGACCCTGTGCGGCACCACCGCCGCACTCGAGGACCCTCCGGCTAGACCCTCCCCCGTCTGGGCCGCTTCGAGCGCCACGGGTGGATCCACCTGGGCCCCTGGTGGCGCGGATTGCACTACGCCCTCGGGCGCCACCACGACCACTCCCGGCTGATCCTGGCTTGGCGCGGTCACGACCACCTCCACTGGCGGTATGCGGCCCTCGGCCGGCTATTCCACGACCGCCACGGAAGAGGTCGCTCGCTCAGTAACCTCCGCGGGCGTGGGAGCCACCATGGGCGCCGTCGGGTCGGCCAACGCGGCCCCGACGTCGGCACCACTCCTGCTCGAAACGGTGGTGACTCCAGGTGATGCCGTCTGTCCCGCTTGAAGGGCGAGACTCTTCTTGGGCGCCAGCCCCAGGGGATGACCCGTCCGCAAGAACCTGCACAAAGGTAATAACCATTAAGTCAAAATAAAATTGGAAAAAGGATGAAAACAGAGGAATCAACAGCTTATGTTGACGTCCTCAGCCGGCGGAAGCATTTTGGGGATGGATCCCCAGAGCCCTGCCCTGACTCATCTGGGCGGGACCGTTTCATGCCTGTCCCCTGCTCCGGGGCAGGGGGGTTCATCTCATCGGGCGCAGCACCGGAGCCATCCCCCTCCATCGTCTCACGGGGTGCAGCACCGAAGCTGCTCCCCTCCATCGTCACCTCAGGAATGGCGGCGGCAGGTCCGCCCTCCCCCTTCCACCGGTCCTCGGCCGGCATGCCATGCGAAGCGGCGGACTCGCCGGCCTCCACTGACCTCATCAATCTACTTCCCTCTGCGTGGAAAGGGAAGGGCCCCTGCACGGATGGGTGGCCACTCGTCAGCGTGTCCTCGTCCTCCAGGATGCCCCAATCCACGCCGATGGCTACCTCGTTGTCATCATCATCATCGTCGTCATCGTCATCGTCCTCACTGCTCACGTCCTCTCCCCGATCCCGTGCCTCCTGCTTCAGTCGTTTCGCCTTCTTCATCTCTTCCCTTGCTTTCTTGTCCCGCTCGGCCGCGACTCGATTCGCCGCCGCCACGACCTTGTCCTTCGGTAGTGGAACTGGGCTGTCCTTAAAGACCAGCGCCCTCGGCTGGTCCCAACATCATAAAGCAAGTGTTAAAAAATGGAGATCCAAGAAAAAAGAAAAGAGCACGGGAGAGGAGAGCTTACAAATTCAAAGAATCCAGGCTCCGGCTGCATTGGGGGGTGTCCGGGCACCGGATACACAATGTCGAGGACCCTGCCTACAGAATCCTTCGTCGGCTCCGTCGCCTCATTGATGCGCTGCGCCACTTTCAAGTAAGGGAGCGCCTCGTCAACAAGCACCGTCCCCTCGAGCGATATCCCGGGCATCATCCGATGCAGGGGAAGCACACGTGCCATCAGAGGTGCCACCCTCCAAGCGTGGTAGGCACCGATAATCCCTGTCCCCTTTACACCTCGACCCTTCAGGGCTTGGAGGGCGGAAAGAAGGTCTGAGATGTGTTTCTTGTCTTTGGTTTGGATGCCCCAGCCCCACGACTCCGGAACGTCCACAATAAGACGTCCAGTATACTTCGGTAGGGTGGCACTCGCGTCATCCCTAACTTAAAACCACTGCGAGTGACATCCCTTGTTGGATGTCGCCAGACGCATGTATGGGTAACCCTTCGACCGGGTATGGCGCAGATGAATGCTGGCACATCCCATCGGCGCGTTCACGTCTTTCCCCCCAATCTTCCTCTTTGACAGACTAATGTTAAAGAAATACCACCACATATCAAAATGGGGATTGATCCCCAGGAAACCCTCGCACAGGGCAACAAACGCTGCCATGTGCTGAATCCCATTGGGAGTTAGATGCTGCAGCTCTACCTCATAGTAATCCAACAGCCCCCGAATGAATCTATGCGTGGGTACCCCGAATCCCCGGTCATGGAAGATGGCAAAAGAGAAGACATACCCTTCAGGCGGCACCGGCTCACCCTCGTCGCCAGGTAGCAACCACTCCTGGACGGTGGACAGTGGGCGGAGAAGGCCACTGCAGACGAGGCCCCCCAGACGCCGGGAGGTGATGCTTGATCTGCCCCACAACTCCATTAAAGCAGTAGGGGGGAAGGGCAGGCGCAAGCTTGACAGCGACTGGAACACGAACACAGGCCGGTCGACGGTGGCGATGCGGGCGCGAGAAGCTGGGATGATTGGCGGCGGATGTTTTAGAACGCAAAGGCAGGGGAGCGAAATATGGAACCTTGGGGGCGAACCCCGTGGTTTTATAGGGGGCGATGGACACGAGAAGGGCAACCGTCCGCCTCGATCTCCGGGCCTGCCACGTGCGCCACCGCGTCATGTCGCGGGACACGCGCCCGCAGTCCCTATCCTCTCACCCCAAAAATCTCGGCGGATGGATCGCCTTCCCTAGGCGAATCCGAACTCTCTACCCACCTGGGAAACGCAAGCCACAGAGGCCTGTTCTTATTCTCTTTGGCCCACCTAGGGCCTAGAAGCTCGCTGGCCGGCCCAACTAAGAAAGGATCCACGGACGATCCGAAATCAAGGGCAGAAGCACCAGTTAGGTCAGCCCCGAATCAGTTCCCAGCAAACGGGATGCCACGACCCACTCAGAAAAATGTCCAGTTGACGAAAAATTAAGTCCTTCAGCCTTACCCGCGAAGGGACCGATATAACCCCCCGGGCGACTCTACTCAAATCACCCGGGGGCTCGGGGGCTACACCCATCGGGTGCCCTCGCGCGCACCCTCTGACAAAGTAACCTCGACGAAATCAAAAAGCACCCTCCAAGGCGGTTCTACTCGAATCACCTAGAGGCTCGGGGGCTACTGTCGGGGACCTAATACCGGGGTACCCCAGAAGGTGGAACCTATAACCACCGAACGTTAAAAACTTCTGGACGCATAAGAGCGTTGCTTCACCCCTCACGGGAATGACAGGAGCTTGGTTCCATCTCGCCCGATGCCTTTGGGGTGGGCTTGATCTCGCTCGAGGGCCGAGGATTAGTCTCCGTCTCGCCCGATGCCTTTTGGACGGGCTCGATCTCGTCCGAAGGCCGAGGGATAAACCCCGACTCGCCTGACGCCTTTGATGTGGCTCTACCTCGCCCGAGGGCACAGGTCTAGTCTCCGTCTCGCCCGACACCTTTAGGACGGGCTCGGTCTTGCCCGAGGGCTGAGGGATAGACTCCGCCTCGCCCGACCCCGGAGGAGCAGGGTCAATCTCGCCTAGGAGATAGGGATTGGTCTCCGCTTCGCCCGACGGCAAGGAACGAGCCTCACTCTGCTCCATATCTAAAGATTGGATTCATCTTACCTGACCACTTCTCCATGTTCCTTCAAGATGATAGAGACAGGGCAAGACAAGACGTTCAGGTCAACCGTGGCTCCAAGAACCATACCCTGCACCCTGGTAGGAAAAGTACTGCCAGGGGATGACGGGACGGGCGCTTTAGGCCCTTCCAAGCGTCGCAGAGCCCGAAAGGTGTCACAGGTGCGAGCTCTCCACCCTGTAGAGTTGTAGGCACCGCCTTTAGCTCTAGGACACAGAACCCGACGAAGATATACGACAACCACTACGCTCCAGAAAAGGATTTGCTATCTCCACGAACGACGGATATTCCGTCACCACGCTGTGGACCCAAGGGAGCGGCGCCCGCTTCCCCGACCCCTCAGTCCACCAAGACAGAAGACCTTAGCCACGGCGCTACTCCAGACCCGACCCAGCGTACCTCGATTTAAGACTCATAGGAACGGTAAGGCGTGCGGAGCAAAGGTGGGGAGGCTCAAAAGTCAAAACCAGCAGATGCGGCCCATACCATGCGCGAGGTAGCATTATGTAACCAACCTGACATTCTACAGAGACATCGACAGTATTGCAGGCGCTTATCTTTCTTCGCACTCATCAGAATGAAGAACCAGGCCGGGTAGACGTGAGCCACAAGACTAAGTAGAGTACGCATCCTAAAGCCCTCACCCTTGTAAAGCCAGCCCCTTCATCTATAAAAGGGGATGCGCTTCCTCCATAAAAGGGAGAGAGAGAAAAAAGATCGAACGATACGACTCTCAGATACACACAGTCAAGTGGCGTCGAACCTCTTGACATCCCTTCAACCCTTCCATCAGAGACTTAGGACTAGTCTCTCTCTCGATCGTTTGTACCCCTTACTGCAAACCGTTCACGGTGCTAATAACACGAGCAGCAACAAACTAGACGTAGGGACTTTCGGCCCAAACCAGTATAAATCTTGTGTCCTTTAGCGCACCATCCGAGCCTAACGCGCATTACTATAAATTTATTTGCCGGTGCTTGTACGAAACACCGACAAGAAGACATGTGGTGCTAAGAGCATCCGGAGTGGTGAGTCAATTTATTCAGGAGAGAGAGTGTAACACCCCTAGTGTTAAATACCTGATTAGCAATAGGTTAAAGATTATAAAACTTGATTAGTAAGTTTCATGTGCTCTGTAACGATCTTTTGTTTGTAATACTAAAAATGTGGAGTAAAAGTTCTTTTAAATTATGGCCAACTTAAATATTTTTAGGGAAAGACAAATCTTTTGTCAGTAATAAAATGTGCATGAATAGTGTTGCTTAAGTGCTTTGCATGAACCTAAGTGCATTTTGACCGTATGTGGTGTTTGCATAATGTTTGAAATCAAAAAACACAAAATGACAAGTCTTTCTTTGTTTGAATCACCTTTTGTTAATATAGGGTCAACATGTGTGATGTCAACCAACTTTTTTTCATGCTTAAACGTCTCTAAATGAGTTTGTGAACAAAAGTTATTTAGGGTTCATATTGGAAAAATGTGGAGAAAATGATAAAAAATGCCAAAAACCTTACCTTGTTTTAATTGCTCAATAGCTTTTTGGAGGATAAATAAATAATTATTTTATATAGAAAATGTAAAATATATTGGTATGAAAAACTTAGTATAAGTTATGAACTTTGTGGTGGAGTGCTTGTTGGTGCTTAGTTTGCATGTTTGATAGATTAGTTAAGGCTCCAAAGTGTGAATCAAACTCAGTTTTCTAGGAAACTTAGAAAAATTTCCGTCTCTGGAATCAGCCAGACAAACCCAAGTTTGAGCATGTTTGTCTCCTAATCTGTTGCACTGATGACAGTGGTCTCTTAAGCATAGTTGGAGTTTGCTTTGAGTTGAAGATATTTTGTACAGGATACGGGGCCCGTAGCTTGACCAAACTCGCTGCACCGGACATCAAATAGGGGCACATGGCCACTGTTGTGCCCACGCCCTGCTCTGACCTCGCCCATGCCTTGCCTCGCCCACGTCGCGCCCCTACTCGCGCCCATGGCCACCCATGCCACGCTGCTCCCTCTCCCTGCCTTCTTCTACACACCTAGCTTGCCCAGCTCACTCACTTGCCCTCACCCTCCCTCCCTCGGCCTCTCCCTTGCTCTGCTGCTCGCAAGCACCCACCAAGGTCGCGCTGAGCTCTAGCTCAAGCTCCTATTGCAGCTATTTTTGCCGCTCCGCCCTGCTCTACACTCGACCAAGGCACCCCCGCCGCCTCCTCGTTGCGTGCGCGCACCGCCGCTGCACAGCCACCGCGCGTAGGAGGGCTGTCGCGTCCCTCCGCGCCATCGCCGCCGCACCACCGCTGTCGTGGGCGCACACGTGAGCAGCCGCGCTCTTCCTGATGCCGCGGTCCCGGCCACGCATCACTATCGCATGGACCCTGCAGGCACCGCGCCCTTGCCTTCCGCTCGCTCCACCACCATCACTGGCGGGCGCCGCCCGTCATCGCTTGCCGCCATCGCGGCCATTGCATGCAAGCCCCATCCTCATGCTGCTTGTTTGTGCGTGCTACGGCCTCCTACACCTACGGCTAGGACCGCCACCGCCCCCGCGCGCCTCTCTGGCCATCAAGTCACCGCCGTCGGAGCTCCACCGGCCGGAGGCGAGCCGCCCGAGCGCGTCCTCTGCTCCGTGCAATCGAGAGGAAGAAGGCAGAAATAGAAGCTTTTCTAGAGTTCCAGATGTAAATCCATGACTCACATGAATAGTGTTGCATAGTGTGTGATGTACTGCAGGTTGGTTTGATAAAACTGTAGGGACCTCAGTACAAAGTGTTTGTCTTTTATGATTTTTCCTTTTCTTTTATGTTTTATTTGGCTAAAACTTTGAAAATTCATAGTAAATCGTAGAAAATCATAAAAATGCCAAACCAATTTTGTTACACTCCACACAACTAGATCTATGTAGTAGATATATAATATGACATGTTTTAGTACAAAAGTTTTGCTATAGATATTTGCCTATGCTTTTTAATGCAAAATTCATATCTGCTGTTATATGAATCCAATTGCAGTGAAATTTTTATAGTAAGTTGTTCTTGATGTGTGTGTGCTGTGGTAAGAATTTAATGTCTAGTGAATGCATATTTCCTGAGCTATTGATTTATCACGTGTCACATGCTTTTATTACCATTAAGTCTTAATTAAATGCTAGTAAATAATATGCTTATCCAAATATTATGAAATTCATACACTAGCTTTGTTTAGTTAAGATATGCCTTCCATAAAATTTTACCTCCAAAAGAGATGCTTGGTGCGCCACCTTTTTATTTCTTGGTTATAATTATTTAAGGCTTTTATATATGTTAGGTGTTTAGATTAGGGTTAATATACGTTTGTCTATACTACTTGTATTACATGATGACTAGGCAAAGTGTGTTTAGTAAGTAGAAGTGCGCTTGGCATGTTATGATAAGCTTTCACTTGTATGCTTAAAATGCAAATGGTTGTTTTACTCGCTTGTGTGATAATAGTAACTCGCAGTAACTCGCTAGGAGAGGCTGAGAGTCGAACCTCCAACGTTAGTTACCCTTCACCATGATGATGTGTTGCTTGTCTTGTGTTTGTAAATGTCTTGTTATGCTTATTGACTAAAGCATGCATTGCATTATTGCATATCATTTAGGAACGATGATCGATCGATGGATCAACTGAAGGATGTTGGCGTCAAGCGAGAGAGGGTGTCATGGTGATCAGTCCTGAAGATGATGGTTGATCATGTTGAAGATGGAGCCAACTAACTCAGTGTTAATAAGTTACTCAGGCAAGCCCCGGTGCATAACCCTTATTTTTCAAGCATTTGTTATTATGTTGATGTGCATTAAGTTACAAGAGTTGATTGGAACCCACCTGCATAAATATTCTATCCTAAGAGTCCTACTAGTATGATAGGAATCGTGTAGTATGACATACTATAGGACTTACGGTAGAAGTCGAGTGATGGGCTGTCACTCGCGAGAGATAGGTCCTTATACTACTACTATCACAGGGTTTTGGATTCAGAGATGGATAATAAATTGGAGACCGGACAGGACTAGGGACTTTGGATGTGGACTTGGTTGGGCAACAGAGCGGGGCTCTAGTTGCATTAGTCCCGCCTGTGTCGATCAAGGACCGTACCGTTAGCTAGACCGCTGGTTAAGTTTGAAGGTACCGAACACATAACAGGGGCCTGAGTTACAGTTGACCATGAAGCTAAGAACTTTCCTACGACTTAGGGTCCCTAAAAAGTTTATTGGAGTGTTACACTAACCATTCGAGGAATTGTTAGGAGGCGGAGAATGTCCATGGTAAAACTTATGAGGGGGAAACCCGTCGCCCTTCGGCGGGGCGGGCCTCATAGGGTGGGTTCCCAGGGATGGTCGGGTCGCTTTCAGACTTAGGTCGTACGAGGGGAAAGGTAGCCTTGTACTTGCTCCTTCGAGAAGTACGGGAGTGTGTTTGTGATTGCCCAGCTGGATGTACATCAATTGCAATCGTCGCCCTTCTCGAATATGGATACCACTTGCCACTGTCTAGCATCGTAGTAACAACTGGAATATGGGGATGCTGATGAGGCTACTACCAGATCATGAAATATATTCTGATTACTTTTTACATGCTTGAAAGTAGTTCAGGTACTTACTTAGAATGGTTAAGTAATGAACTTGATGTGGCTACTAAAAAGTTTGAACACAAGTGAAAGGTCCTAATGGCTAGAGGAGGGGTGAATAGCCTATAAAAATTTCTACAACAACACTTAGCAAACCAGTTAGATACATATGAGGCAAAATGAGTGTTGCACTAGCCTACTAAAATACAAGCCACCTACCATGATTCTAGTTTGTATAGTCTCTATCCACACAATGGCTATGTCACTACACTAAGTTAGTGTGCTCTCAAAGACTAACTAAAGAGCTACACTAACCAAACTAACAAGCTCTCACGACTAGCTACACTAAAGAGCTTGACAACTAGTTTGCGTTAATGTAAAGATAGAGAGCAAGATAGTTATACCGCCGTGTCGAGGAATGAACCAATAAATCATAAGAATGAATACCAATGAAGACCAATCACCTCGGAATCAAATGATGACACAATAATTTTTTACCGATGTTCACTTGCTTGCCGGCAAGGTAGTACTCGTTGTGGTGATTCACTCACTTGGAGGTTCACGCGCTAATTGGCATCACACACCAAACCCTCAATAGGGTGCCGCACAACCAACACAATATGAGGATCACACAAGCCACGAGCAATTTACTAGAGTATCTTTTGGCTCTCTGCCGGGGAAAGGTCAAGAACCCCTCACAATCACCACGATCGGAGCCGAAGACAATCACCAACCTCCGCCGCTCGACGATCCTTGCTACTCCAAGCCGTCTAGATGGTGGCAATCACTAAGAGTAACAAGCGAATCCCGCAGTGAAACACGAACACCAAGTGCCTCTAGATGCAAATACTCAAGCAATGCACTTGGATTCACTCCCAATCTTACAAAGATGATGAATCAATGATGGAGATGAGTGGGAGGGGTTTGGCTAAGCTCACAAGGTTGCTATGTCAATGTAAAATGGCCAAGAGAGTGAGCTAGAGCCGGCAATGGGGCTTAAATAGAAGCCCCCACGAAATAGAGTCGTTGTACCCCTTCACTGGGCACTGCTCGGGGCGACCGAATGCTCTGGCCAGATCGATCGAACGCACCCTGCCAGCGTCCGATCAATGGATCGCTGCCATGTCATCCCTCTCTTCAAATACTGAGCGCCTGATCCCAACGGTCAACTGATGACCGGACGCAGCACAGTGCCATGACCGGACGCAGGACCCCAGCGTCCGGTTACTTCCAGTAAGGTTCCAACTATGACCGGATGCGCCAGTTTGATCATGACCGGACGCAAGACCCCAGTGTTCGGTCATGCCCGACCGGACTCACCCAATATCCGGTCACACTCTGTCTCCTCTGTGGGCTACCACGTCAGTAGGACCAGATGCACCCCGCCAGCGTCCGGTCACGAAGTGACCCAGCATTCGGTCGAAGACCGACGCCAGCATCTTCATAGCTTCCATTGATCGGACACTCCGGTCCAGTTGAGACTAGCGTCCGGTGCACTCTGTGAAACCCTGTTTTTTCTGTACAGGGCGCCAGTGGCACCATCGGACTGTCCGCACTCTACGGATGGACACTCCGGCGAAGTTTCTAACCCTTGCTCAAATGTGCCAACCACCAAGTGTATCACCTTGTGCACATGTGTTAGCATATTTTCACAAATGTTTTCAAGGGTGTTAGCACTCCACTAGATCCTAAATGCATATGCAATGAGTTAGAGCATCTAGTGGCACTTTGATAATCGTATTTCGATACGAGTTTCACCCCTCTTAATAGTACGGCAATCGATCATAAATGTGACCACACTCACTAAGTGTCTCGATCACTAAAACAAAAGGCTCCTATCAAGTTTCACATTTGCCTTGAGCTTTTTGTTTTTCTCTTTATTCTTTTTCAATTCAAAGCATTTGATCATCACTATACCATCACCATCATCATGATCTTCACCATTGCTTCATCACTTGGAGTAGTGCTACCTATCTCATAATCACTTTGATAAACTAGGTTAGCACTTAGGGTTTCATCAATTCACTAAAACCAAACTAGAGCTTTCAACAAGGATGCGCTATTAGTAAGCTTCTCTTAAAAAACAAAATTAAAACAGCTAGCCAAATAGCCTTAGCATATCCTTGAGAGTCGGGAGACTACTCCCACCTAGTCGAGTAAGTCTTGCGGAGTACCTTGTATACTCAGAGTTTTATTCCCCTAATGCAGGTAGCAGGTGGATGCTGGAGCTAACTGTTGCTGTATGTGGACACCTCCTGGCGGGCTCAGCGAGGCTTCCTTTATCGTCGCGATCGTAGCATTTTATTCTTATAACTCTACTTCTGCTTCAATATTCAAAACTGTTTACTTCCGCTGCTTTTGTAAAATGATCTTTCTTCCGCTGCTTTTATGAAATTGCTCTGTCAAACTCTAATTTTTGTAATCTTGCGATGCATGAAATGATTAATAAATGATGTAAGCTTTATTCACTTGTTTATGATCCTGATGAAAACGTGGATTTTCGAGTTCTTCTGCCGGGTGTGCTCGACGGACTATCGGGTTTAGCTTAGTCTCTTATGTACTTAGTGTCAAATGGCTAACAAGTACACTTGGGATTAGGTTAAATTGGGTGGTTCTGCCACATAGAGTGCCACCTACGCTGTGAATCGATGCATCCAAAAATCGACTCAATGTCCTACGATGGTGAGTCGACTTGAGCTGGGACATTGGGGCCCTCCGATGGGGACAATGACAAAGAGGAGACAACCTCCTTGGCCCTTCGTCGGATGAAGAAATCATTTTTTATTGTCGATGGTCGGCTGATGAACCGATGCAAGAGTTTGCATCGACTCTTCTCTCTCCTTCATGGGTCGATATACTCCGGTTCATCACTCATTCCATTTTGGTGACACGTGGGGACGTTGCATCGGTTTGTTTTTGCCATCGGAGAAGCCCTAAGGTTGTTGGAATTTGGTCTTGTGATATGAAGTCGGATGGATATGTCAAGCCTTCGCCGAATTGTTGTTTATCTTTGCTTAGCCGGGAGATCGGGACCTCCGTTCACGTTAGAAGGGCCGAGGCACACGAAGACGTGGATGGCGGCTTGACCACCGATGGGGATTGGGAAGGAAATTGAGCGGAATTGTGGGTATAGGGGTGATATGCGGAAGGAAATTGAGCTACCAAATTTCTAGTCAGATCATGGAAGGAGGCAATGAGCGTAGTATTTGGCACGTGTTTTTACTGTTGACGTGGCAAGTGACAAGGAAAAGAGAAGCTCTGGCAGCAAGGAATTTTGGTTCCTAGGTGGTGGTGTGCTAGGCCTTCGCGCGCACGGCTGGCTACGATGCATGGTCCCGGTAGAGCTTGACTCAAGACCGTTTCACAAACTCTGCTCCATAAACTCCATCGTGGAGCGGCTTTAAAAAAACTGGAGTTTATGGAACACCTCTTTAGGTGCTCTCACAACTCCACATTTATTTCCTTGAACAGAGTGCGTGGAGCTGAAACCGTTTGGCTCAAAAATATAGAGCGGAGCAATCTCAAACACCCCTTAGTTTTCAATGCATGTGAATAAAACAAAAGACTTACAGTAAAGTTTTATTCATGGGTTTCCAAAATACTGACAAGTTGGTAAAGGTGCGCGCTAGGCCCTGTTCGCTCGAACTAATTCAGCGGTACTTTCAGCGAACGAATAGTATTTTTTTCTCTCAACAAATCAGCATAAGCATCAGCATAAGCCAAATTCCAGCTAAACACATCTTCTCTTTCTTTATAATTTATATGCCATATTATTATTTTTAGTGTTGTTATTAAATAAAAATGAAATTCTGGACTAGCCTACAGGAGCATGTTCCTTCATCCAGATGGTTTGGTTCTGTTTTGGATCGAGGCCTGTTTTTTCGGCAAAATATTTGGTGGAAATCACCTACTAGGTGGAACATAGAAACCAATTAAAAAATATATCTCGGTTGTTCAAAAATTTGAAACTTGCCACGTCCATAGGACATACAAATATGTACTCACATACAAAAGTTAAAATTCACACCCACATTTGAAAAAATCATACAAAAATGACATTTTTTTTGCTCATGTGCACTAAAATACAAAATTCCTGGATTTCGTCTTTTAGTGCACGTGAACCTCATATTTGTGTGATTTTTTTTCTAGTTTCAGTTGGCATCTCAATTTTTTTTGTATGAGTACATATTTATATGCTCTATGGATGTGCCAAGTTTCAAAAAATTTGAATGAACGCAATACATTATTTGAGTTGATTTACATATTTTCACTAGTTTCCATAGATATTTTGCCTTTTTCTCGTGCCGGTCATCGAAGTTTCCAATCGCGTTGCGCACCACCCGCATAATCCGAGCTGTCCATCGCGCTTCTGCACGGCCCAGACCTTCTGTGACGGTTCGGGCCCCGACGTCCCGTCCCCGGGCCCGGCTGTGCGCGAACGCGTGACATATCGCAAATGCGATTGTGTCCGGTGTCCTGGTACGGACGCAGCACAGTGCCATGACCGGACGCAGGACCCCAGCGTCCGGTTACTTACAGTAAGGTTCCAACTACGACCGGATGTGCCAGTTTGATCATGACCGGACGCAAGACCCCAGTATCCGGTCATGCCCGACCGGACTCACCCAATATCCGGTCACACTCTGTCTCCTCTGTGGGCTGCCACGTCAGCAGGACCGGATGCACCCCCGCCAGCGTCCGGTCATGAAGTGACCCAGCGTTCGGTCGAAGACCGACGCCAGCATCTTCATAGCTTCCATTGATCGGACGCTTCGGTCCAGTTGAGACTAGCGTCCGGTGCACTCTGTGAAACCCTGTCTTTTCTGTACAGGGCGCCAGTGGCACCATCGGACTGTCCGCACTCTACGGACGGACACTCCGGCGAAGTTTCTAACCCTTGCTCAAATGTGCCAACCACCAAGTGTATCACCTTGTGCACATGTGTTAGCATATTTTCACAAATGTTTTCAAGGGTGTTAGCACTCCACTAGATCCTAAATGCATATGCAATGAGTTAGAGCATCTAGTGGCACTTTGATAACCGTATTTCGATACGAGTTTCACCCCTCTTAATAGTACGGCTATCGATCATAAATGTGACCACACTCACTAAGTGTCTCGATCACTAAAACAAAAGGCTCCTATCAAGTTTCACATTTGCCTTGAGCTTTTTATTTTTCTCTTTATTCTTTTTCAAGTCAAAGCATTTGATCATCACTATACCATCACCATCATCATGATCTTCACCATTGCTTCATCACTTGGAGTAGTGCTACCTATCTCATAATCACTTTGATAAACTAGGTTAGCACTTAGGGTTTCATCAATTCACTAAAACCAAACTAGAGCTTTCAACAAGGATGCGCTATTAGTAAGCTTCTCTTAAAAAACAAAATTAAAACAGCTAGCCAAATAGCCTTAGCATATCCTTGAGAGTCGGGAGACTACTCCCACCTAGTCGAGTAAGTCTTGCGGAGTACCTTGTATACTCAGAGTTTTATTCCCCTAATGCAGGTAGCAGGTGGATGCTGGAGCTAACTGTTGCTGTATGTGGACACCTCCTGGCGGACTCAGCGAGGCTTCCTTTATCGTCGCGATCGTAGCATTTTATTCTTATAACTCTACTTCTGCTTCAATATTCAAAACTGTTTACTTCCGCTGCTTTTGTAAAATGATCTTTCTTCCGCTGCTTTTATGAAATTGCTCTGTCAAACTCTAATTTTTGTAATCTTGCGATGCATGAAATGATTAATAAATGATGTAAGCTTTATTCACTTGTTTATGATCCTGATGAAAACGTGGATTTTCGAGTTCTTCTGCCGGGTGTGCTCGACGGACTATCGGGTTTAGCTTAGTCTCTTATGTACTTAGTGTCAAATGGCTAACAAGTACACTTGGGATTAGGTTAAATTGGGTGGTTCTGCCACATAGAGTGCCACCTACGCTGTGAATCGATGCATCCAAAAATCGACTCAATGTCCTACGATGGTGAGTCGACTTGAGCTGGGACATTGGGGCCCTCCGATGGGACAACAGCAAATAGGAGACAACCTCCTTGGCCCTTCGTCGGATGAAGAAATCATTTTTTATTGCTGATGGCCGCTGATGAACCGATGCAAGAGTTTGCATCGACTCTTCTCTCTCCTTCATGGGTCGATATACTCCGGTTCATCACTCATTCCATTTTGGTGACACGTAGGACGTTGCATCGGTTTGTTTTTGCCACTGGAGAAGCCCTAAGGTTGTTGGAATTTGGTCTTGTGATATGAAGTCGGATGGATATGTCAAGCCTTCGCCGAATTGTTGTTTATCTTTGCTTAGCCGGAGATCGGGACCTCCGTTCACGTTAGCGGCTGAGGCACACGAAGACGTGGATGGTGGCTTGACCACCGATGGGGATTGGGAAGGAAATTGAGCGGAATTGTGGGTATAGGGGTGATATGCGGAAGGAAATTGAGCTACCAAATTTCTAGTCAGATCATGGAAGGAGGCAATGAGCATAGTATTTGGCACGTGTTTTTACTGTTGACGTGGCAAGTGACAAGGAAAAGAGAAGCTCTGGCAGCAAGGAATTTTGGTTCCTAGGTGGTGGTGTGCTAGGCCTTCGCGCGCACGGCTGGCTACGATGCATGGTCCCGGTAGAGCTTGACTCAAGACCGTTTCACAAACTCTGCTCCATAAACTCCATCGTGGAGCGGCTTTAAAAAAACTGGAGTTTGTGGAACATCTCTTTAGGTGCTCTCACAACTCCACATTTATTTTCTCGAACAGAGTGCGTGGAGCTGAAACCGTTTGACTAAAAAATATGGAGCGGAGCAATCCCAAACACCCCCTTAGTTTTCGATGCATGTGGATAAAACAAAAGACTTACAGTAAAGCTTTATTCATGGGTTTCCAAAATATTGACAAGTTGGTAAAGGCTTGGCATTAGGCCCACAACAAATTCGCTCGAACTAATTTCATTCGGTACTTTCAAATAATCTAATAGTATTTTTTTCTCTCAACAAATCAAGCATAAGCATCAAAGATAAGCCAAATTTCAGCTAAACACATCTTCTCTTTCTTTATAATTTATATGCCATATTATTATTTTTAGTGTTGTTATTAAATAAAAATGAAATTCTGGACTAGCCTACAGGAGCATGTTCCTTCATCCAGATGGTTTGGTTCTGTTTTGGATCGAGGCCTGTTTTTTTTGGTGCAAAATATTTGGTGGAAATCACCTACTAGGTGGAACATAGAAACCAATTAAAAAATATATCTCGGTTGTTCAAAATTTTTGAAACTTGCCACGTCCATAGGACATACAAATATGTACTCACATACAAAAGTTAAAATTACACCCACATTTGAAAAAATCATACAAAATGACAATTTTTTTTGAGTTTTCATGTGCACTAAAATACAAAATTCCTGGATTTCAAATTTGTCGTCTTTTTTTAGTGCACGTGAATCAAACTTTTCACGAGTTGAGGGTTGGAAAGTGTCATATTTGTGTGATTTTTTTCTAGTTTCAGTTGGCATCTCAAAAATTTTTTGTATGAGTACATATTTATATGCTCTATGGATGTGCCAAGTTTCAAAAAAATTTGAATGAACGCAATACATTATTTCAAAAAATTTGAATAAACGGAATACATTATTTGAGTTGATTTACATATTTTCACTGGTTTCCATAGATATTTTGCCTTTTTCTCGTGCCGGTCATCGAAGTTTCCAATCGCGTTGCGCACCACCCGCATAATCCGAGCTGTCCATCGCGCTTCTGCACGGCCCAGACCTTCTGTGACGGTTCGGGCCCCGACGTCCCGTCCCGGGCCCGGCTGTGCGCGAACGCGTGACATATCGCAGATGCGATTGTGTCCGGTGTCCTGGTGCGGATATATCCCCCCAGCTCCAAGAGGTCAGGACTCAGGACCTCCTGACTCCTGAGTCTCTCTCGACCCACAAGAGCAGAAGCGGCTCGACTCGCCGAGTATACGCGACGCGACACGAAGCCAAGCGCGGACCAAACCCTACCCCTCCACCCCGATCCACCCACCTCTCGGCGATGAGTTCCTCTTCCAACGGCGGGAAGAAGCCGGCGGCCGGCGGCGGCCGTGGGGGCCCCACCATCCGCACGCTCTCCGACTTAAACCGCGGGCCCGCCGGCTTCCCTGGCGCCGGAGGTGGCGGCAGCGGCAGCGACGACGACGAGCCCCAGGAGTACTACACCGGCGGCGAGAAGAGGTATATCTCAGCCCCTCTCGTGGGCCATTATTTCCTGATTGACTCTGCTGGGATTTGCCTGCGATCGTGCGTACGGGCATCGGAATCGCCGCCTCCTAGTTTTGTGATCTAGTTAGATCGTCTGGCTAGAGTGATAATTGGCTTCAACCTTCAGGGTTAAATCTCGGATTCTCTGAACTAGATTTTTTATGGTGTTTCGCGTGTTACTTTTGCGCGGATTTGACTTTATTTTCCATGTGAGCTGTGCTATATAGGGCAGCCGTGACTTGTGTAGATGTGGTATGAGCAGTAGCAGTAGCCTTTGATGCTCCCAAGTTGCAACATACCAGAAATCTGTGTCTTTCAGTTTATGTCTGTTTTTTTATTCTTCAGAAGAACTATGCACTATTTGATTATCCTTGGCGTGCTTTGGGAGTGAGCCTTCTTATAGATTTTGGATTACAGGATATTTCTGTCTCTGGACACGTATCAGGTGAAATTGCGAGTGATCTGAACTAAAGTTGTTTGCGCATTGAACTGACAATGCGAAATCAATACAACTGCTACATAAAAAAAAACATGGAGCTCAAACTTGGGGCATATGTGCTGACTGAAATTGAATGGAGAATTGTCCAAGCCCTGTGGTGCATTAAATTGTACATACACCTCAAATCATGATGATGCAAATTTGGTTACAGATGTTCCATTCAACTATTATTGTCTTTAACCCATAATGTACTTATCCTTATTGCTTTTAAATTGCATTGTGCTTTCCGCGAGGAATAATAAACATCCGATGCAGTTAACATAGTCAGTAACATGATTGATTTAAAAGTTGCAACAGAGGAAACTTGGCCTATGCATTTATTTGGGCACATTGCTTGATTATTTAAATTTCAGTGTAGCTTGCGCACAAATACAATTATATGAAAGAATACATGTCATTCCTCTGGCGTTAAGGGAATGGATTTGGGTAATATCGAATGCCAGTTCGAGGGTGTGCTTTTAGGTCTTGATCGAGTGTGCTTCCTTTCGTGCCTTGGTTAGCTGAACTGGAAATGCCAGGACTATGGGGAAGGGTCCCTCCGGGCGAGACGCGAGATGGCTAAATGTGTGTGACGAATTGTCTATCTGAGAAAGGCGCTGATTACAGCTCATTCCTTGGATGGACCATAGGCCTGGTGCTAGAATCTGGTACCGTCGACGGACTTATTGATCTGGTTGGCACTCTTTGGTGTGTTGCTGGAGGAGGGTTTTTATGTGGGAGTAAAAAGGAAGGCAAATCCCCAAAAGAGGAACAACAACTCTTGAGCTTATTTTTTAGGCTTCAGATTGATTATGGAATGAAGGGCTATCAAATAGAAAGTAATATTCATAGTTAGTGTTCCACTTAAAAGTGGTTCTTTTTTTCCTTTGAATGACAAGGCAATATATTGTAGCTTTACGGTCCATTACTTGCCTTTCAAAGGCATCTTGTTCTATATTTTTTGGACCACGCTTTTTTCCATCTAGATTTCATGCAGAACATTGAAAAGAAGATCTCCTTAATGTTTAGCTCCGCATCACAAATTAATAGGGGATTTAAGTTTGTATAAGTTGACCTTGTGCTCTTTCTTTTGTTGCGTGAGTAATTTTATATTTATCTTTGTAATGTGCAGTGGAATGCTTGTTCAAGATCCAACACGAAGAAATGACGTGGATGCGATATTTGAACAAGCCAGGCAGGCGGGTGCTATCCATGGAATGCCCCCTTTTCTTGACGACGAGTCTTCCAGCTCTAGGAGCTTTACAGGGACTGGCCGACTTCTTACAGGGGAGACAGTGCCATCTGTTGCACCTCAGGAATCAGCACCAGTTCGAATACGCCACAATATACATTTGTGGAACAATGGCTTTAGTGTGGATGATGGTCCACTGAGATACTACGATGATCCTGAAAATGCAGAGTTCCTTGAGGTGATTCCTTTTACATGATATTTCTGAATGATTTGATCTATTCCAAGTATTCCCTCTTTTCTCAATAAGATACTCTTTAAGAATTTGTGCCATCGAACTTTAGAATATTTGAATACTGTGTGTTGTTCCGTAGATGACTATTTAAATACTGTGTGTTGTACAAATTTATTTTCCCCATTAGTCCTGATTAACTAATATTTGAATACTGTGTGTTGTTCCATAGATGACTATTTAACAGTAATCACTTCACTTTATTATGCTTGTACTGCTCATCTCTCATGCTGTTATTTGCATTTTATTGTGGAAGGTTTGGACCATTTGCCCTTCAGATGTTCCAGAACATTTTGGTTGATGACTTAATTAGTGAGCTATCATGTTCAGAATGACAATTACTCCCTCTGTCCCAGAATAGTAGACATTTTAGGATCTAATATCACGGATACCATTGCTCAAGGCAAAAGACCTTAGTACCCCTAGAAATATAGATAGAGATGTATTGGGAAAAGAAAAAATGGTATTGGGGAGAAGAGAAAGGTACATTGAGATGTAAGAATGACAACTATTTTGGGACAAAATTTGAATGGTATAAGGTCAAGTATTTTGGGACGGAGGGAGTAGGTTACTTCCATTATTACTTCAATTGATTCTCCACCTCTGCAACTCAAAACTTGACAGACAGATCTCAACTTTACTGTGCCATATTGCTATCTCTTGTGCCATAAAATCATGAACTGATTTGTCTACATCCTATGGTTTCGTTTTCCTAATAGGCCATGCCTTAAAGACCATGTATGCTCATAGTGTTGGGCTGTTTGTTTTGTTCTCTTAGGCATAAAGATTTGTCGAGCTATTATTAAGTTCTTAGTTAAGTAACAGGACATCACAGTATTTTTTGAATGGGACATGCAAACATGAATAATTTAATGCCTTCATCGTTCTTACACTAATTGTATGCTGTTTCGGGTTTTCAGAGCCTTAAGATGTCAAAGTGCCCCAGGGAGCTGGTGCCTACTGATGGAGAACATGTTGATGTGTCTGTTATCAAAAGGATGGAAGATTACAGGGTGAGCCCTCTTAACTTGCATCCTTGCATATGGGCATATGACTGTATTCTCATTGATTTATGTCCCTTCTGGTTTTGTTCATGTAGGAACCTGTAAGGCCTCGATCAGCTTTCCAGGGTGTTGGAAGAACCCTTGGTGGTGGACCATCCCCAGATGAGAGTGCAACACCTGCTCCTGCATCAGCGGTCCCTGCTGCTTCGAGGTCTGTTGCATTGTTGTGGATGACTCCCAGCCATTTACATCCATACAGCTGAGGCTGGCTGACGGCACTCGCATGGTTGCCCAGTTCAACATGCACCACACCGTGGGAGACATCAGGTCCTTCATCGACGCATCTCAGCCTGGAGCTGCAAGGCCTTATCAGCTGCAGACGGGTTTCCCACCCAAGCAGCTGGCTGACCCAACACAGACCGTGGAGCAAGCTGGGCTGGCAAACTCGGTTATCATGCAGAAGATGTAATTCTTCAGCAACCTGGGAACTCCGATGCATCATACTGCATCTTTTGAAAACTGTCGTATTATGGTTGATCATGTTATCATCATTCATGGTTATAGTGATGCCTCATTGAGAGCTTAAGAGTTTATAATTCATCGATGAACTGAAGTATGCTTTCTGATTTACAGCAGATACTGAACTGACGAGTTAAAGACTATGCATGTCTGGTTATAATCAACCATCGTTGCTTGCATGACTGTTTTCATTTCTTATGTTATGGTGTTATATGATATTTTGTGTTGCCATCCTTTGCAACTTTGCAAGTTGAAGCGTGACTTGTAACGTATAACATGAATGGAATAGGGAAAGCGAATCGATTCAAGTTGAAGACTTGCAACATATAACATGAATGGAATAGGGTAAGGCGAATCGATTCAAGTTGAAGCAGGACTCTCAGCAATGTGAGCCTGCTCGCTTGCTCGTATACGATCGTGGATTATAAGTTGGAACAATATTTTTTTTACACATTAAACCAGCCAGCAATAAATAATCCATAATCCACGATCGTTTATGACGAAACGAACATGCTGGTTAATTGTACTGGGAAGGACGAATCGATGGTTAGGTTTGGGATTAGAGTCTCGAATCCGTTCCGTTGTTTGGAACTTTGCTACCAAGACTCGACATTCGTCCACAATCCCTGGTGTGGCCGAGCGCCCTCTGAGAGGTGGAAGTGGAAATCTGGGAGTTTGGAAGCATGCCATGGAGGCAGATCGCAATTCTTCCCCGTGCGACCTCCTCCCTCATGTTGCCGCTGCTCTCGCACCTCCAGCGTCGCCTCCTCGCGGCGGGCCCAAAACTCCTTGCTCCGCCCTTCTTCCGCTCATTCTCCAGCGCCACCGCACCGGCAGCACGCAAGCCGACCACCGCCGTGGCCGTCCTCTGGGACCTGGCCGCTTCCCGTCCCCCGTCTACTCTTCCGCTCTACGACGCCGCCGTGCGCCTCCACCTCGCCGCCACCTCCTTCGGCCGCCTCCGTCTCTCCGCGGCGTTCCTCCACCCGTCCCACCGCCTGCCGGCCCCCGCCGCGTCCGCCGCCACGACCCACCTCTGCCGCGTCTGCGGCCGCCGCTTCCGCGCTCGCGACGCGCTGCTTCGCCACTTCGACGCCATCCACGCCCGCGAGCACGCAAAGCGCGTCGCCCGCATCGACTCCGCCCGCGGCGGCCGCCGCGTGCGCCTCGCCGCCGCGCTGTCCCTCAAGCTCTCCAAGTACGAGAAGGCCGCGCGCGAGCTCACCGCCGGCGCGGGCACCGCCTCCCCGTCCGACGAGCTCGGGCGCGCCGGCGTCCGAGTCGAGCTCTCCCGGACCCCGGCGGCGTCCCTCCGGGAGCACGCGCAGCTGGTGCTCGACGAAGGGTCCGCGCGGTGCTTGGTGCTCGTCTCGGGCCACGAGGAGCTGGCACCCCTGCTGCGGGTGGCGAGGGAGAGGGGCGTGCGGTCGGTGGTCGTCGGTGGTGAGTCCGGCCTGGCGAGGTGGGCGGACGTCGGGTTCAGCTGGGCGGAGGTGATCGCCGGGAAGGCTAGGAAGGCCGCGCCGTCCGTGTCCGGCAAGTGGCGGGATGGGGACGTGCTCAAGGGGCTGGAGTGGAGGTACGATGAGGACGATGACGAGGAAGAGGTGGTGTTCGAGGACGATGACGGCGAGGAGCTGGCACGGAAGGCCAAGGGGAAGCCGTGGTGGAAGCTGGACTCTGACGACGAGGACTCCAGCGTTGGTGGTTGAATTGAACGATGATTTGATTTGCACATAATGTGTGTGCTCGTTTGCCGTTTTGGGATCTTTGATTTTGTGCGTAATGTAGTGGTTGCACTAATGATCTTGTAAACCCTGCAGTTGCAAAAGGCAAATCTGTGCGAGAGCGCAAATCTGGTCTCCCTGGTACAACATCGATCGGTGCTGCAGCACCTTTCCAGTGATGCGTACCAGCACTGCAGCAGAGCGCAGGCACACGATTGGCATACGCTAGTTGTTTGCCGTAATGAATTATTCGTAACTACTTGAAAAAAATTTACGATCATATATGATTGTATAAGCCGAAACGAACAGGCCGTGGGTAATCTATTCACTACTTGAATACGAAGTCGACACGCTGAAGTATCCGATCGCATAAGCAGTATAACCAAATACAACCTCGCCTCTTTGACGCAGTATACAAAATTTTTTGTTAACACTGGATCGACAGTACAAAAGCGCTGTTAATTGTGCAATCTCTGCAGACAACCAAATGGGTGTTACATCTCAGTACATGCTATGTTACATGTACCAGTACTAGTGTACTACCCAGAGGTTCAAACCAAATGTGCCATCGCGGCTAGATTCCGGCCAGCCCGCTCCAAGAACGCCAGCATACCCTCGCACTCCGCGATGATGGCCTCGTCCAGCCCGCTCCGGATCACGGGCGCGAAGAAGAGCCACGACCCGGTCCCCGTCACGAACGCCAGCGTCAGCGCCGTCGCGACGGGCCGCGGCGGCCGCCACACGCCGCCGTGCTGCCGCGCCAGCCACCGCTCGGCCACCGCGCACGCGCCGTGCAGCGCGAAGAACGCGGTGACCTCCCCGGTCCCGGGCTCCAGCGTGATGTAGTAGAACATGACCTCGTGCATGGCCCCGGACACGAGGAACGCCGCGAGCACGCCCGCCGCGGCGCCGAAGCGTGCGCGCACGGGGCGGTACACGCAGGGCCGGAGCACGCCGGGGACCATGAGGTTCCACCGCCGGCCCCAGAAGTCGCGGAGGGAGGAGGCGAGGTACGGCCGGTCGAACTGCGGCTCCAGCTCCGCGCCCAGCAGCGCGCGGGCGAGCGCCGCGGCGGACGCGAGGAAGAGCTCCAGCATCAGGTACACGTGCGCGCCGTCGAACACGGGCACGGCGTATGCGGGCATCCGCGCCCTGTAGCACCGGACGGAGACGAGCGCGGAGAAGAGCGCCGCCTTGGCCGCGTAGGACAGCAGGAATCCGGAAGGGAGAGAGGAGCGGGATGCCTGTTGCTGCTGCTTCTCGGTCTTGTCCCGGACCTTGACGGGCAGCGCGGCGCACGCGACGAAGCGCACGAGCGGGAGGGCGGGGTGGAGCGGCCCGTGCCCCGCGGCGAGGAGGAGGAGCTTGAAGCCGCAGAGCCAGACGAGGAAGAAGGCGGAGATGGTGCGGAGGTGGATCGAGGAGAAGGCGAAGGGGAGGACTGGGAGGAGTAGGAGCACCGGGAGTAGCGCCGCGAGGCGGGGGATGCCGGGGGCCAGCCGCGAGGTGGCGAGACGAGCGTAAGCCAGGGCCACGGACGCGGCGGCCGAGACCACGGCGAGGCTGGCTACCTCGGATGCCATGCCTGCCTTACTGACCACGGCGGCCACCGGCCGATCGAGATCCGGACGAAGTCGCGTGATTGTCGATCGAACTGGTGATGGAATATGTTATTAGTAGGAATGGCGATCAAGGAAAGGATTAAAAATACATCATGTGCTACGCAAGGTCCAAGGTGAGCAAATTGTATCCTCAAGTATCATCTGCGGTGTGCATCTGAAACCGTCGTGTCTTCTCCACCCTTTGTGTCGTCTTGTTGAGCATGACGATGAGTCGATGACGATGCCTCGTGTCGTGCCAGTGCGGAGCACTGAAAGCTTCTCGTTGATCTCAGTTAGTCAGTTGAGAGAGATCATATACCCTTTTTTGAATGTCAGATTGGGACTGTAAGTTTTAAAAAGGTATGGGAAGAATTGTAGTACCGCAGTTTGAAAAAGGTTTAGGGCACGTTCGGTTAGCAGTGAATCTTTCGCTGGATTGATTCCTGTCTAGATTGGTTATTAAATTTATATAAGTTTTGAGTAGTTGAATAATTTCTGATGCATTCCTGATCAAATAGCAGGGAACCAATCCTGATCCATTTCTATCAGGAATATTTCACTAATTTATACTAGTTTGTTCAGCTGGAAGAGCTCCTGGTTGGATTTCACCCAACCGAACAAGCCGAAGAATTCCAGTTCCCGCATCGGCACGCCGCATGTTGTTTCAGCAGTCAGCACTCACAACTCAGCTATGGAGCGGGACTGTGGGAGTACTTCAGCAAAAGCGAAAAACGGTACTGTACTCCTGTTTCGATCGACAACATTTACTGTAGGGAGTGTTTGTGTTATAGAGAGAGAGTGTCCATCACCGTCACACTTTTTCATCATTTTTTTTGTTTGTGTGTGGAATGGAACGATTTGTTGCATTGACACCTCATTTTTCACAAGCTACTCCATCTGTCCTAAACTCCTATTATATAAGGTGCAAGCAATTTTTATTCTAATCCGAAGTAGTAGTATTAATGTTGAGAGAGAGAATTAAATATGTTCCTCGGTCTTTAAACTAAAGTAGTTACACCTTATATACTAGAGCGGAAGGAGTAATTTGTACTAATATATGAAGAATGAAATCATACCATTAAAATTAGCAAACTGCTTGTTGGTCGTGACTTGTCAGAACGATCGTAAATTTCCAAATTTGGAACAGTATTTTTTCTCTCACACAAACCACCAAAGAAGATTACTTTTCATTTAACCAAAGAACGATATAAACCCCACCAACCTAACAGTCAGAGGTTATTTTGATCCATGTCATTATTATTTTTTGAGCTTTTGATATATACCATTACTATTTACTTATTTAGAGGAGGAAAAAGCACGCAACAGGAAAGATGCACGGGCAGGCTGCTTGGATTGGAACCGAAAGGGAGAGAGGAGGGAGTGAGATGCACATAGCAAGAAAGAGATGTAGCTCAGCAACTGCACACACAGCAAGTGCAGCTAACGACTAGAGAGTGGGGGTGAGGACTGTGGAGGTGAGAGAAAGTGTGTGGGGGGAGAGGTATAAAAGAGAAACCCTAATGGATCTGGCCCAAACAAATATAGCTCAATAAGTTGAAACAACCCATCTGCCTATTTGGTATTGATCGGTCAAATAGGACGATTTATCGCGGGTAATCAACGATAAATCGGATGACTAGGTTTTCTAATCGCTCTGATCGAATCAGATGACCTAATCGAGTGCTAGGTACTAATAAGGACGATTAATCGCAATTAATCGGACGATCTGACAACATTGAAATAGAGAGAATTCCCTCATTACCATTTAAACCTATAACAATTTCTTCATTGCCATCCAAAATTATAGATTGCCATTCATTTAGAATTTTTTTATCCCCACATTGTCATTACCGTTATATGGATCAGCCTTATTCCTTTGATTGTCTTTCATATAGATAATTTATAATTTATTTCCTTAAATATCATTGGGAGAACAAAACGTCGTTACAAGGTGTTCGTTACATGGGACTAATGCCGTGAGCAGGTTAGGGCGATGTAAACGGAGAAGGGCGATGTAAATAAACGGATAAAGCACGTGCAGGTCAGGGCTACTAGCACTTGGGTCTGCTGTCACGGTGATCTCGGACCTACGAGGATAATTTACTCTTTCCTTGGTTATCAGAAGTATCACTGTAGCTAACTCACTGTATGGGCCGCGGAGGCGAGAGGCACGGGGGCATTGGTTGGCTTCTCGGCCCAGTGCGCTTGCGGCGAGTGGCGGGCGCCCGAGTCCGCGCCCTCCTCGCCCCTGCCATTCGTTTCCCGGGCCCTGTCCCGTGTGCGCTCGGAGCCGAGAGCGCAGTCAGCGTCTCAGCGACAGGCTACTCGCGCCCAATCCCAACCTTGAACAACCTAGCTTCCCGCGTGCCCTGCCTTTCTCTCCCGTGACCGCATATCACGTCGTCTCTCTCGGTGGACGTCTTTCACGCGCCGGTGACTGCGAGCCCGTGACCGCCGACCTCCTGCTCCTGGGGTACTAGCTACCTGCCCGTCGGATTTTCCACCGACGCATGCATCGACCGATTTGCCGCCGGACCCTGCCTTATCTTCTGCGGTTTTGTATGCAGAGAAACTACGACCAATCCAGCGCCCCGCCGGCCGGCGCCGTGCCAACTGCCAAGCTCACAGCCGCGGTGGTGCATGCATGCCACCGCATGATGGATGCTCGCTACCTCCGGCGGCTGAACGGCTGAAGCAGCATAGACCGGGCGTGCGCGACCATCGCGGCGGGCAGTCGGCGGAGCGAGCGAGCGCCGAGCGCGGGTTCGATCAATTCGATGGATACAGCTGTGCCTGCTTGCTAACCGAAGGAAGCCGCATACGGGCGGCCGCGCGTCTCGGGCGCGTAGTACGTACGGGCTCGGCGCGTGTGGCGCGTGGCGAGATCCATCATGTCATGTGAAGGCGCAGGCGCTACTTCCGGACGGTACGCCAGTACCTGGAATAGTGACGGATCAGCGGCCGGGAGGGGGTCCATTTCCCGTGCAATTACGCACAGCGAAAACACTGCCCCACCGGCCGGCGCCTAACACGCACGCACGCACGCACTCCTGGTCCTGCCTCGTTCTAGCTCCGTCGGTCGTCGGCCGGAGGACGGAGCACACGCGACACGCGAGGAGTATATACTACTACGTACACGTACCTGCTAGGCTGCTACAGGATCCACCGTCCACGTCATTTGTTACAGTAGTAAGTACTACTCCGGCCAATGCGTTGAAAGTCGAAAGCTATACGTATATGAATCGATAGATTCCTTTCTTCATTTATGGATCTACCCCGACCCCGACCTGACCCGGTGATCTCGGGCGAAGGATGGTCACGCCCGAGACTTGCCCCCTGCGAGGTCCATATACGTCCACTGCCGCAAAATGACATACTCCGTATACTCCATGTAGCAGGAGTAGGGTACCAGAGTATAATTCCTCTGTCCACAGGAGAATACAAGCGTATATGATTTGTGCCAATCAAATTAACTTTAACTTTGACTAAGAATCTATTTGGATTTTCTAGTCTCAAAGTTTAGTTAGCTAAAATTCAACACTAAAACTTTAGACCACGCTTTAGCTCGCTTATGTGATCTAAAGTTTTTTAATAAGATTGGCTAAACTTTAGACCTCTTGTTCAGAGCCTTAAGAGCTAAACTTTAAACCATGTATGGGATCCAAACAGGGACTTAAGTGTGTAGCGAATAATATTAACATTTATGCCTCCAATTAGAATTATTACGAAAATATATTTTATAATTAATTTAATGATACTTATTCTATATCATAAATTCATGAATTTAGTATTTTTTTATATAATTTTGGTCAAACAAGCGGCATGTACATTTTTGTTTTCCAAAGAACGAGAGTGAATTATAAAAGGTTCAGAGCTTACAAGTAACTAAACGCAGACCACGGATGCTGGCTAAAATCTACGAGAAATCAAGTTTGACTTCACAGAGCCCGCATGACCATAGACGACAGATATGTACTGGTTTCCAAACACGCATACGATACATCTTGTTCTCATATGCGAGCACATGCATGCGAGATAATGTCATAATAATGTGGTATTACCAGCTATATATATAAACACAACACTTTCTCTGGATGACTGGATAAATGGCTAAACATTTTAAAGGTCAATACCACTCTCGCTAGTCACAAATATCACATTCTCTGGATGACTGGATAAATGACTGGAGTAGCTGTAATTAATTGGGTTGCAAGCACACAAGCAAGTTCGAAGACTGAAATATGGACGCCAATATTTCTTTGGACACATTTCAAAATGGTATTGCTAGATTTGTGTTGAAAAAATAGTTTAAAAGAATCATAACATTATTTGTGTATCTATAGGTTTCATACTAGCTACTATGCTCTAATGGCCAAACTAATGTCTTAGTGACTGTGTTCCTGTCCTAAAAGACAACGGATTGTGATTAGACAGAGTATTAATCACCAAAAGGCATCCCAGATTCCCAGATGATTGAAAAGTCAATATCTACACTCTTCAAAACTGATTGAAAAGTCTTCTAGCAAAAAGCAAGTATAATAATAGTCTTATTATAGCCCAACTAGTCAGTATTTTTCTATGTGGAGGAGAGAGGAGAGCTTGACTCTCATGCAGAAAACAAGTTAGAAGTGAGTCTATACAGTGATAGGCCCATACATCGAAAGAATTATGAAAGAGAATGTGAGACATGTACAAAGTAATAATAATAAAAAAAATATAGACAAATAAAAGACAACTATTGAGAGACAACTATTGTATAGTTGCCTCTTACAACTTCTCTTATAGCTAAACATATATATGGCTCTATTGTTAGGCTGCTCTAAGTAGTACTTGCAACAAGTTTCCATTTAACTGTGCTACACTTGTAGTGTCTCCAGCATTGACATCAGATATTATATATCATTATGTTTGCGCGGTACGTATATGTGGAAGTAACTAGGTATATCTACGTAGTACTGGTGGCAATAAAGAATGCATAGCGCTGCACAAGAAATAACTGGTGGCAACAAAGTTAGTTAAGCATATAGACGATCGAGTTCATCTAGAAAAGAAAGTACGTGATGTCTCGCCGGATCCCATGAACCAAAACGTTCGCATTAGAAATAATTCTCAAGTTTGATTCCACTCTTCCTATCTTGCAGCAAATTAACCAATGCAAATTGTTTTAACCTAATGAGCGAGAATGCTATAGACCTATCTACTAACTTAGAAATCCGTTAGTTAGCAAGATATCATGTACGAGACAATAATTAGGATATTTGTAGTACACATACATGGCAATGTTTTAACCAAACACATTAGTAATAGAGGATACATTATTTTCCAGCCATTTAATATCTTTTGCATCCTATCCTAATAAAAAGAAAATCACATGCTAGTAGAAAAAAAAACTATTTTATAATAACACTAGCTAGTAGATCAGAGTTGATTTCCTAATTACTAGAAGTTCTCCACCCAGTGATCTAGTAACAAATAAGTGACCTGTGCTGGTAATGTTCTTCGTTACTCCCTCAATTTCAAATTGTAAGCCGTTTTGGTTTTCTAGGTACATAGATTTTATTATGCATCTAGATATAGTGTATGTCTTGATGCATAGCAAAATCTAGATCTACAGGAGCCAAAAACAACTTACAATTTGGGATGTGTGTGTGTGGGTGGGTTTTTTTAAATCACGCATATTTGTCTACTCTTCAATGATTTTCTCTTTCATTTTAGCAGTAAACATAATCGTCACATTGGGGGTTTGTTGCGTAGGAAAAGAAAGACTGAAAGAGGTGCATGCATGTGAAGGCTAGAAGTACTGCCTCAGCTAACTGGCCAATAAGATACCATGACATGCTAGTAGTAGCAGGGGCTAGCTCTTGCTAGCTTTAGCTTGGCACAGCTGCACCTGCACCTGCACCTCTCAATCTCTCATGCATAGATACTACAGTACTAGTATGCAATGCCCAAAAGAGATTTGGGGCAGTCAAAGAATCTTGTTTAACAGGCTGCTGGTCTTTCTCAAGCTCGTGAATCGTGAATACGGTTGGGCTTTAGTTAATGTGTTGCATTTGTAGTAGTATAGAGTACTAGCTAGCATGTAAAATGAATCTTTTATTAGCTCATTGCTTCTTCTTCTTTTTTCCTCACAAAAACAAAATACATTAAGGTAAAGCTAAACTTACAACATCTTATAAATAAAGCACACGTGTTTCATAAGAAGATATCAAGGGAAGGTATATATGGATCGAATAAGCTTGAAGATGCACATATATTTCATGTTGTTCATGTGATCTAATACTAGCTATGTGATCCTCTCTCTCTATAGGAAACAGCTGGGCTAGTTATGGCCGTATATGTTCGGATCATGGATCAATCAAGAAACACATCCGTTTAAACTGATCTCTGAACGAAGTTCTTCAACTAGATAAGTATAGAAAAGCTCAAAGAAGAAATCCACATAACTAGTGAAATATTACATGAATCAAACTCCAAATCAAAGAGTGATCGAAATAAATCAATCAAAAGACAAACGAATCTTGCTGTCTGCACAAACCATATATAGAGACAGAGAAGAACAACATGTAGGAATAACATATAGCATAGCATGACATACTCTTGCACAAGTACGTAGATCCTAGCTAGGAAAGAAGACGGATTTCGGACCAAGACGCTTGATTCCCCAAAGCCATGGCGGCGCAGTGTTACAAAAGAAGCTGAAGAGGAGCTGGAAGGAGGAGGAGGGAGAACTGCACCGATCTGATGATGGCTTCTTGACTCGATCGAACGATAGATGTACTAGATCGAAGAGATCAACCACGCCATCATCATGCACCATGCACCTCTCTCTCTCTAGCTTTCTGTCACCTCCCCCCTCTCTCTCCTCCGCTGCCCCCCGTACACCGCCGCCCCTCCGCTTAATTTCTTCATGGACTATAGCTTCTCCGGCCTCTTCCTCTTGGAAGTAGGTGGAGGCGACTCTTGAGAGGCTGTGAGGCAATCATGGCGGCCGAGGGCCCGAGGAGCTTGGGGCAGCATGATTGCATCTTGGAAGTAGGGGGAGGATGAGAAGCAGAAGAGGCTCCTCACATCACATGGTGTGGTATGATGGAGGCACATCTCACTAGTAGCCGGCCGCACACATCTCTCTTATTGGTTTATTTTGGGCTCTTGCGACCTTGCTGGTCTTCTTTCTAGGGGTCTCCTCCTCCTTCCTCCTGTATGGTGATATTGACGGCAGTGGATTATGATGGACTTCGGCCAATCTCCGAAGCTAGCTAGGTCATTTGCATTTCTACGGCCAACCTTTGGCTTTGGAGCCAGTAAAAGCAAAACAGCTATGAGAAACCAATAAAGTATTGGTGCTCTGACAAATGATTTTTTTATATCACGGTTTTCATCCATATATAAATCGAATAAAAGCTGGGATACATTAGCAATGAAATATTTTTAAAGAAAAACTAGAAGTCCAGTTCATGCAAATAAATCAAAGGGACGTTCAATTTGTTGTGTGGTTACCTAAACAATTTGTGGTTTGGAGATTTATTTAGTAATCATATCATACGTGTTTCAATTCGTCTAGGAATCAAACTCTGTGCGGACACGTGTTACTCTAACTCGTATAGGTAACGAAAGTTTAGGGATTATTTATCAATGATTATGTCATGCCTTCTAATTCGTTTTGGATCAAACTCTTGAACACTTAACTCGTACAGGCACAGGAGAGCCATGGAAACATTTTGTATTTCAATTCTTTTTGAAACGAACTCTGTACCATGTGCTTGGACAGTGGACACACTAATCTAACTCGAACGAGCATGGGAGAGATTGAATACGACAGATGCGCGACTGGCTATAGGAGAGCCGACCAAGAAAAACCTTGTGGTGGACCTAGTTTTTTTTAACCAAACATTGTTAGCTATCGGAGAAAGTAAAAAAAAAAAACACCTCACTACTCATTTTTGCCACTTGATTTGAAGTAATCAATAATTTTTAAGTGTTTTTTAGAACTCTTGGAGATACTAATAATATCCTAGAGCAACCCCAGGAAACTCTTTATGGAGTACATCCTTTCTAATTTATAGAAATAGAGATTTTTGAGAAAAGATATACCCTCCAACACAGCCTCTTTAAATGGACATCTAAATATAGGTATCTTCTATTTTAGATTTCTCGTAGCTAAAGATGAAGAGCGAGGTTGCTTCTCCAGAGTGCGCACAAGATATAGAAAAGTTGTTGGAGGATATAGAGATATCGAAAACGATTTTTACTCAAATGACCTCTAAATAACGATTTAGAAAATAAATTTTTGAAGACTCTCGGAGATGCTCTTGGTTCTTCTAATTTTTCTGATAAACTTGGTGTCGGTGTTTCGGATCACCAGCTAGTAAATTTGTATCTGCGTCTGGCTTGGATGGTGTGCTCGGAGGACACAAGAATTTATACTGGTTCGGACGGAATGTCCCTACGTCTAGTCTACTGCTGCTCGTGTTACCGGCACTGGTTTGTAGTAGGGGTTACAAACAGACGAGAGAAGGAGAAGGTCCTAAGTCTCTGGTGAAAAGATCGGATGGAGTTGAGCCTTGTTGAGCTCGTCGGCTGTGCGCTCGTTATCTGTCTCCCTCTCAGCCGTGTGCTCCTGCTTCCCCTTTTGTAGGTGAAGGGGAAGGCGCAGGTTACAGAGGGAGAAAAGAAGAAAAGCGAGGGAGAAGAAGGCCTCTAGAGCCGCCGCGTCCTTCTTCTTCTTCACACGACTCTACGTCGGGCTCCTGTTCACCACTGGTGCCATGCCTCGACGTCATCAGCTGGTCGTGGCGTCCCATCCTGTCCCGGCGGACGGTGTGGTGAATCGACGTGCCCGTCAGCGACCGTACGGGGAGTAGGCAGCACAGCAACCACGCACCTGTCACTCACTGTTGGCGATGTGAACCCCCGGGCGTGGCCTAACGTAGCCATGGGTCACGTCGAGACGTGCATGCTTCCCGCCCGGTGTTAGAAGTTTGACCCCGGGGTCGTACCTTCTGACCCGTAGTGGTTGGAGGCGGTATGGGTCCCCGTCGGGAGAGACGGAGCCCGCGCCCCTGGGGTCGGGCGAGATGGAGCCGGTGCCCTCAGGGTCGGGCGAGACGGCTCCCGTACTCTTGGGGTTGGGCGACACGGGGCCCGTGCCCTCAGGGTCGGGCGAGATGGCTGAAATACGTCATTGATTATCTAGGCGAGTTATCATGCACGGTCCTCAGATTCCTTTTTCGGGTATTTCTAATACCAATACCCGACACTTAGAGTCTTGATTAAGCTTAGATTTGAAGTCTGAAGTTAATTAAAAAGTTTCCACTTGTATTTTGCTTTTTTTTACTAAATAGGGAATGCGTTTTACCTTAGATTTTTCTAGTTTAATCTTCATCCAGTATTTAAATGTATTGGTTAGAGTAGCCCTAAGACCATCAGATCAACAAGAAAATGTTTCACTTTGCCGAAGATGTATATGATTTAGAGATTACTCATGCAAACCAAGCCATGGCTTGGAGCGACAAGATCAAAAGCACTGACATGATCATTTTTTTATGAAAAAGTACAAAAGTCAAAAAGAAAAGAAAACAGCCAAAGTTAACTGGCTGCTTTTGTTTGAGAATACTACACTGGTGGCGAACACAGAAAATAAGGGGTAGGTGCGATTTCTGTTTGGTTGGTGATCTCAAGGATGTCTTGCCTCTCCATTTCTCTACCATGAATTCGGTGTAGTGTGTCATATAATGCATCCACTACTACTACTAGATTCATTTCCATATGACCATAAGTCACGTTAATCAGTCAATGTTGCTTATAGTACGGACAGAGTTAACGTGTGACTCACCGTCAGTCGTCTTATTTTGTCGAACCCACTACCGCCCCCACCCTTGTGGATGTTTGTTACCACTCCCTTTGTTCCAAATTACGAGATGTTTTGATTTTTCTAGATTTATAGTTTTTATTATAATTACATAGTAAAAACTATAAATCTAGAAAAGTCAAAACGTCTTGTAATTTGGAATAGATAGAGTAGTATTTTTTGGGGCCAGGTGGACTCGAGCTGGGCAAAAAATCATGTGCATGACTATCCTAAATGAGACGGGTCGACCAATAGTTAGTATACCAATAATTTAAATAAATACATTAGATTAGGCTCAGACTGAGAATTTTGTTTTCGAGTTTGTATTCCGTTATCCATGTCCTTGGACAGGGTTGCGAACCTGGCCAAACCAATCGATGGGCTCGAACCCGTCTGCGCCTAAGTTCAAGTCTATTATTGCCAACAATATTTAGCCTGTTCGGTTGGCTGGTTCGTTTCGTTGCTGGTTCGTGAAGAAGTACTGCTGGCTGGTTTGTGTGAGAGAAAAATACTATTCCGACCGAAAATTTACGATCGTTTACGATAAGCCACAGCCAAACGAACAGGCCGATTGAATATGAGGCCATGCCCTAAGTTTAGAGCTAGATAGTAATAAAAGACACAGATTTAGTTTCGAGCCCTCGAGATGAGGTAATACCGTGTGTCATATGTCAATAATGGGAATCACCAAGGAAGGCTTACTCGCCGTGTGCTCTCTGAATCTTCCGCCTTTATTTTTGCCATGCTCTACCATGAGTTTTTGTGGCGCTATCTATAACCTCTTTAGGTCGGTTCTCGCAAGGGGTACTTATAGATAGAGGCTCTGTTCGGCTGATACATAAGCCGTCTGATAAGCCGGCTGAAGCTGTTTTGTTGTGAGAGAAAAATATTGTAGATTCTAGCTAGCTAATAAGCCGGCTTATAAGTTCAAGCGAATAGGGACAGAGCTAGACGTTGGTGGAGCTTCCGGCGGGATCGAGCTAATAGAAATAATTTGTGTACTACTGTGTCATAATTTCTTCTAAGCTTGCATAAACTTGAGCTAAATGTCTCAAAGGGGAAAATCTTTTTCCAAGTAAGATGCAGATGCACCATTGTTTTCTAAGGTCAAATGTAGCTCTCTTGTAAGAGCATCTTCTGCAAATTGCCAAAACCTTCCTAATACTAAAAAAAGTGTCATTTAGGTAATGTGGAGTGCTCCAAAGGATTACCAAAGCTATCCCCAATACCTAAATTGTTTTGGCAACTACCAAAACTCCACCTCCTCGCTCTCAAATACATGGGATCAATCCGCGTCACCTATCTACCGGTAACTTTGGTGGCAGAACAGTTCCGGCTCCCACATCACCACCGCCGCCAAATTGGATGTAGACGATGGAGGTCTTCATCCCGTGGCGACCGCCACCAAGCTAGACACCAGCGAGCTAGTTGCACATGCCCGAGCCGATTCGCCTCCCTACCAGCAACCTCACTGTCGGTGTTTCGGACCAGGGGGTCCTCAACCAACTAAGTGAACTGCGTGCCCCTAATCCCGGATGGTGATGCAAAGAGACACAAGGTTTATACTGGTTCAGGCAATTGGTGCCCTACGTCCAGTCTGAGAGATCGGTCTTGTATTTCTTGCACCGAAGTGCTTGTAATAGGGGGTTACAAGCTGGGTGAGAGAGGGAGCTAGTCCCAGGTCTCGGCGTGGGATGGTGCGAGGTGCTTGAGACGCTGCTCTCAAGCAGCCCGGGAGCGTGGGTGTTACAGGATGTGTCTAGGACGAGTATGGGAGCGCGGTTCTATCGTATGTCCTTCTCCCTACGTGCTATCCCTGGCCGCTTCCTTTTATAACCGCAAGGAAGAAGCCAGGAGCACATGAGTGAGCTACACGTGGAGCCTACTGCAATTTAGTCCTATAGCAGCATGGCATTGGGAATGGAGATCTGTACTTGTCTAGCGCGCCGTGCTGGTCAGGTTTGAAGTGGTTGAGGTCGTGGGAGTCCTTGTCGACGTCTAGTCATCATGACTTCCATGGCCGGAGACATGTCGTGCTTTGGTGGACTCTTGGCCTGGTGGAGTGCCGAGGCCGTGGCGGTTGTTTGCCGAGGCTCGATTCGCGTCGAGGCCCCGGCGGTTGTTTAGAGCTGACCGCACGAGGCCTGATTTGCCGACCACGCGGGAGGTTTGTAGTTGACCACAGAGACCTGGCGGGAGCAGTTGGGCCTATGCACTGATTCCGAGGCTATAGTGACCTGGTTTAGGTGGAAAAGTGTAGGGCATGGTAAAAAAGGAGATTTGACCGTTGTCCCATTGCTCCTGTTCTTGTACCATTCGGTCGTGGGTCGACGATATAGCGGGTGTATTCAAAGCATTAAATGGATGGGACAACCCGCAGTGGGGATGGTTGAGGCGGAGGCGATGAGGATGCGGATTTGAGCCGGCCTCGGCCGAGGCGAGAGAAAAACAAGATGTTCGAGCCCTCACCGGGGTCTCTTGGACGAGGCGGAGAACGAAAGCAAATGGGCTCTCCTGCCATTTGTTGAGACTAGAGGGACCTAGACTTGACCTTCCACACCGCTTTTGTCCTTGGCGCAGGGGTTAGGTAGCACAAGGTAGACGGGTGTGTCGATGGGAGCATGATGATGAGCACGATGGGTGTACCCCGCTGCCGCGCTGGTCTCCCGTCTCCGTCAGTCGCTTCCGCCTCAGACTGCACTCCACGTCTGGCCGACGCTTATGGAGTAGTCGGGCGCATTAACCCGGACGTGACGTTTTGTCAGAGGAGTTCGGTCGGAACGGAGGTAATGAGGTTGTTTGCCGAGCCCAGCCTCGAGCGAATCGGAGAATTGGCATCCCGTCCGAGGCCTTTTTGGGGCGGGCCTCGGTGAGGGTCTCGGCGAGAGGGCCTCTCGAGAGGGCCTCGGCGGGGCGGGGAGCTTTTGGCCTTTCGCATGAGGCTTCGGCGCAAGGCCTCAGGCGAATCGGAGAAATCTGCTGAGACCTTGCGGTAGTCTTTCGGCTTTGATTTTTGCAAGGTTTAAGCAATATTTTTGGTTTCTTGCTTAGGGTACCCCTTCTTGCGGTATCCGACAGTAGCCCCCGAGCCTCGGGAGGAGTGAGGGCACTCTCCTGAGGTTTTTGTCGAGACTTGGCTGCACAGCCTCCCTGTTTTGGATTGTGTTTTGTACTCGAGGCCTCGGTGGGTGAGTGCTGAAGCGCCTGGCCGTGTAGTAGCCCCGAGGCCCCGGAGGAGTGATTTGACTCCTCCAGGGGATTTTCTTACGTCGTGCGATGGATTTTTATTGCGCTAGCCAAGCCTATGAATGCGAGTTCGGGTCGCTGAGCCTTGATTTAGTTATAGGAAGAAACCCCGAGCCTCCGCTCAGAGCAAGAGGGCGACCAGGAGTTTCCCTGTCTTTTTTGCATTGCCCTCACGCATCTGTTTTGTTCGGAAGGAGGGGTGGAGGGTGTCATGCTACCCTCGGTGGGCACGAGCAGTGACACCTCCAGCGAGCTGTTATCAGGTAAGTTCGAGTGGAGGCCCGAACCCTGTTCGTTAGGGGTCGGCTAGCGGTCCAGAGACGCACTCCAAGAGTACCAGAGGGTTTCTCTAGTGGGTGCCGGGGCCGTTCGCTAAGCCCCGGTGGCTCGATGCCTCCCTACGGTGGGATCCCATTCGGAGACCTCCCTGCTGGTCTCGGACACGACTTAGAGCATCCCGGCGCAAATGCGCCTCGGGTCTCGGTCAAGCGCTGGCTCGCCCATAGTCGTCCCTAACTCTGTTGCCCTAGGGGGCATTGCCGAACCCTTAGGGGCCCAAACCTTGAACCCCTGGACCGTGAACGGGCTCGATGCCCTTTTATCGCGTTTTTTCGAGTCTTCAGGTGCGGGCTTGGGTCGCTTGTCCTTGTCTTGGGTGCAAGAGGAGCCCCCGAGCCTCCGCACGGAGCGAGAGGGCCATCAAGGGTCCCCTTGACTTTTTTGTTCGACCCTCGCACATCCTTTTCGTTCGGATGGAGGGGTTGTTTGTCGAGCCCACTCGTGTGCGAACCTGGGTCACTGGGTCTCGACAAACTTGCAGGAAGAGCCCCCTATCCTCTGCACGGAGCGAGAGGGCCGTCAGGTGCTCTCCTGGCTTTTTATACGCCCCTCACGTGTTAGGGTTTGTTTGCTGAGACCCCCTCGGGTGCAAGCTTGGGTCGCAAGGTCTCAACATATCTACAGGAAGAGCTCCCTAGCCTCTGCCCAGAGCAAGAGGGCTGTCAGGAGTTCCCCTGGCTTTTTGTATGACCCTCACGCAACCTTTTCATTCGGAAGGAGGGGTGTGTTTGCCGAGCCCCCTTGAGTATGAACCTGGGCCGCTGGGACTCGGCAAAGTTGCAGGTAGAGTCCCTTAGCCTCTGCATGGAGCGAGAGGGCGATCAGGAGTTCCCCTAGCTTTTTATACGTCCCTCGCGCATCCTTTTCGCTAGGAAGGAGGGGGTTGTTTGCCGAGCCCCCTCGAGTGCGAGCCTAGGTCACTGGGTCTCGGCAAGGTTTGCAGGGAGAGCCCCCGAGCCTCCGCATGGAGCGAGAGGGCGGTCAGGAGTTCCCCTGGCTTTTTATGCGACCCTCGCGCATCCTTTTCGCTCGGAAGGAGGGGTGGAATATGCCAGGCTACCCTCGGTGGGCGCGAGCGGTGACACTTCCGGTGAGCTGCTATCGGGTAAGTCCGAGTGGAGGCCCGTTGAAAGGTCCTTGTTTGGTTTTGGTAATTGAGTGACAACCTAGGTGGACTAATTGTGTTTATGTGAGATACACAGGTAATTAGTCCATAGGTACATGTGTGTGAGCAACATATGCCATGAAGGTGAAAATGGCTTAGAGATGTTGCAAAGCTCACACATGTGATGATGAAGGAGCTTAACGCACATGAGACATGACATTGAGTCATGTGATCAAGGTGGAGAAGATCAAGACAAGACTTGGCTTGATGGACCGGTTGCAAGCGTGAAGGGCAAGTCGAAGGCTTTGAAGTGATGGACCACGTGGCAGTGAAGCTTGAGCAAGACTTGGCGCCGATGGACGATGGCAATGGTGAAGGGCAAGTGAAGTCAAGATCGATGAACCAATATGATCACGTGATGATATGAAGTGGATCATATCATTGTTGATAGTGTTGGTGCATGTGTTGTATCGACATTGGAGGAGATGGAATGGAATGCGCAAGGCAAAGGTATAACCTAGGGCATTTTATTTCACCGGTCATAGGTGTGTAGAGAAGTTGATGACCGGGTTTAGGATAGATGGCTGTACTATCAAGAGGAGCAAACTTGTTTTCATATCGGTCATCTAGTGCCACTCGAGTGATCTAACTTTACATCGTCGCTAGGATCGAGTGGCGTGGCAAGTTGAGTGGCTAACATCCTTTGGGAAATGATTGTGAAAAGCTAACACACATACACATTGTGGTGTACACTTGGTGGTGTTGGTATATTTACAAAAGGAGGTGGTGTTTGCAGGGTTGAGATGGAATGCCTATTTTCTATTGCGCCGGATGCAAATTCTTGTGGTTGGCACATTGGAGCAAGGGTGAAGAAGTTAGAAGTGAAAACGAGTTGGTCGCGAAGACGCTGGCGTCAGTCAACTGACCGGACGCTGGGTCTGAAAGCACCGGATGCTGGTAGCATGCGTCCAGTCGAGCTGGTCGGTCGGCAAAGTACCGAGGGTATTGCACCGGACGCTGGTCTGTGTCCGGTCAAGGTGGACCGGACACGTCCGGTCGAAGAAATACACCTCGGGGAGCTTACTGGAAACGACCGGACGCTGGGGCTTCAGCGTCCGGTCAGTTGAAGCTACTGCGTCCGGTCAGGTCAAGTGACCATTGGAATCAGGACGCATGGCCATCTGTGGGCGACCGGACGCTGAGGTCCAGCGTCCGGTCAACACGACCGGAGCGTCCGGTCGGCCCGATTTTTGCCCAGTGAAGGGGTAACGGCTAGTTTAGCCCTTGGGGCTATAAATAGAAGTGGCCTTTGGCCATGGCTGGTGCTGAGCACCTAAGGGGACTTAGTGTCTATGCTTGTGAGTGCTTGGGAGCCCTCCATCACACATATACTTGATAGTGATCATTCGATTGTGTGAGTGAGCGATTCTAGTGTGATTGCATCGTGAGGTTGCATTGAGTGGCACTAGGTGATCGAGTTGCGAGCCGGTGGTGCTTGTTACTCTTGGTGGTTGCCACCTCCTAGACGGCTTGGTGGTGGTCTCCATCGAAGCCCGTAAGAAGCTTGTGCGGCGCTCCGGAGAAGTGCTTGTGAGGGGTACTTGTGCTCGCCCCGCGGGAGTCGCGAAGAGCAACTTTAGTAAAGCATGTCATTGAGCTACCCTCACTCAAGGGGTAGGTTCTTGCGGTGCCCGACGTGCGGGCTTAGCAGGTGATGCTAATTAGCCGCCGAACCACCAAGTGAGCGGTCGACACAACGAGGACTAGCGTGTTGGCAAACACGTGAACCTCGGGAGAAAAATCATCGTGTCAACCTTGTTCTTTCCGTTGGTTTGCATCCCCATTACACAAGCTTGCAATTACTTATATATATATCTTAAGCTTGTGTAGTTGCTCTTGTAATTAGATAGCTTGTGTAGCTTGCTAATTATCTTCTTGCTTGTGTAGCATAGAAGTAGCTCCCTTGCGTGGCTAATTTGGTTCTAGTAACCTTGTTAGTCACATTGCTTAGTTTGTGTAGCTAAGTATTTGCGCTCTCTAATTAGGCATTGGTTGCCTTGTTATTGAGCTTTGCTAGTGAGCTTAGTTGGCTTTGTGCTTTTGCTTACTAGCATGTGTAGGAGCTTCCTTGTTGCTTAAAGTATTAGTGGCATAGGTTTGTGTGACCTTGCTCCTAGAATTGTTTAGGAGAGCTCTAGCTAGCCCGGCACCTTAGTTGCATAATTAGTATCTTTGCAAGGTGCTAGTGAACATATATAGAGGGGTGTAGTCTTGGCTAGACCGATTGTTTTTATTCCGCATTTATATCGGTTAGTCGACGTGATTAATTTTAGAAAAGACTATTCACCCCCCTCTAGTCCGCCATCTCGACCCTTCACAAGCGCACGAAGCAGATTCTTGCGCGCGTGAAGCTAGATGAGCGTCGTCGGCAGCAAAGGAACGATGGCCTCCCGCTAGAGGAGTCCCCGTCACCGTCGCTATCGACGGACGCCTCGGACGGAGATGACGAGGGCTAGAGGGGGCGGGGTCCCATAGACTATCTCCCTGACATTGAGGAGACGACGCCCGGGGTGTCGGCAAGTAGCTCGGCGCTCCCCGGAGGAGGGGGAGGAGATAGCACCCCGGGGTCGGCGATTGCTCACCCCGCGTCCGAGGCTGACACGCCCGAGCTACGAGCCCTAGGGAAGCGTGTCGTCAGCCCGTCAGGCTCGTCGGTACTAACAGAGCAGGCGGCAGCGGGGGCGACGCAACTGCCACCGCAGGGGTTGAGGGGGCGCCGGAGCCCGACGAGGGTCGGTCGGCACTAGTGGATGCCGGGGCCGTGGCTCGGCCACCGCCGCAGTCATTGCAGAGGAGAACCGCGGTGCCGAAGCGGCTGCAACCCCGCTCGAGGTGAGTGTTTTTTTAGTGACGTTCGTATTGTCTCTTGCTCGCTTCATGGTCATCGGCTGACCAAGTGCGAGTTTTGCCTTTAGTCGGAAGCGTCAGGTGGAGGTGCCAGCCTTGGCGCCGCGCAAGGCACTCAAAGTGGGCGTCGGTCCCACTGCTCATCAGGCGGCAGAGGCACAAACCGCCGTGCAGCCTGATGTGGCGTCGGCCGGGGCCGACCTGAAGAGGTCGGTCGTTCAGGAAGAGGCTCCCGGGGCGGCTACGGAGCAGACAGAGGAGGAAGGGCCTACGCCGCGCGTTGTCGAGGCCCATGAGTCCGATGGGGCCGGGGCGCCCCCAGTCGTCGAGGCCGGGAGCAAAGCCGAGGCCCCTGGGATTCCCGAGGCCGAGATGGTCGAGGTGAGCGCGGCAGGCCCAGTGGCTCGGGTTTCTGAGATGGAGGTGGGGCAACCTTTGGTGCCGCCCCTGGCCCAAGGCCTGCCGCCGTCACAGGAGAGCGCCCAGGAGGTGGAGGTTCCGGTGACCTCTCCTACCGATACTTCCTAGGGAAGGATGCTGCAGATGTCGAGGTGGACAGCACCGCCGAGCAGCTAGTTCCAGCTCCTGGCTTGGGGAACTCGGCCCTCGCGTGGGTACGACCCAAGCCCCGTGGGTGGAATCACCCGCGTATATCGTGGCTGAGCCAGGACGACCCGGAGGGGGAGCCTCTATTCGCCCTCGAGGATGCGGTCGAGGGGGGGCGCTGGAGCTCCTTCGAGCAATATCGCCGGCTAGCGGTGCAGTCGCTGCGAACAACACTGTCCATCATGGACGACGATCTACCCGGCGTCGCCCAGGTATGCGTCCTCTTTTCTCGTGTGGTGTCGTCTTGTTCTGAGTCTTTTCACAATGTATGACCTTTGTTCTACCTATCCAGGAGCTCGAGGCCCGGTCTCTCGGGAAATCGTTGTTCCTCCATCAAGAGAGAGATGTCTAGGACCAACTTGGGCAGCAGAGGGACATGCTCGCAAACGCCAACAAGCTCCTATCGGCGCGGAACACGGAGACGGAGGACCTCCGCCTTCGTTGTGCAGATATGCGGGCGAGGCGGCCACGGCTCCAGAGCAGGTCGCTCCTTTGGAGGTGCAAGTCAAGGAGCTAGAGGAGGAGGTGACCTGGGTGGCCGGCGAGCGGGACGCCCTTCTTTCTCGGGTTGAAGAGGCGACGGTCTCTGTCAAGTCCGTTGCTGCGCAATTGGGTGAGACAAAGGGCGCCCTAGACGAGGCCCTCAAGGCGGCCGAGGCTTCCCGGGTCGATGCCTTGGCTTGGAAGGAGAAGTTCAAGGGTAAGTTCTGCCCCCTTTATTTTGTTTATTTTTCTAGCGCTCGGCCCCCTAACTCTCCGGTGTGGTACAGAGCTGGAGAAGGAGGTTTCCCGGGTGGTAGAGGCATCACGGGTCGAGGTCCAGCACTGGAAAGAGAAATCCGAGGGTAAGTCCCATAGGCCTTTGCCCCTGTTCGACTTATTCCTCTTTCATGCTTAACCTCATCCTACTCGTTTTGGCGCAGGGTTGGAGAAGGAGGTTTCTCGGGTGGCAGAGGCCTATGTTGTAGTGCAGGCGACGCTCGAGGCCGAGATCGAGGAGCACGACGCGCTGCGGCTGCCGCCCGTACCGTCTGCGAGGCTCTGGCTGTTGAGGGGGCTCAGTCGGGTAGCTCCCTCAGGAGCCACCCGGCTGCGTTGAGTGGCCAAATGCGGGAGCGACTTCGGACGGTGTTGCATACAGGCGTCAAGCGTGCCCTGGCCATCGTCTCTTCGCACTACACCGTCAACCTCGAGGCCATCAGTGATGGTTACATCTTGCCTGATGATGACGAGGAGGCTGATGAGGAGGTCACCAAGCTGATGGAGGTGGCTGAGGTCCCTGGTGCGGCGCTAGCCAGTCTGTTTGAAGAAGAAGTGGTTCTCCCTGCGCCCGCCGCCGACGTAGGAGATCCTGAGCCTTGACTTGGGCCAAAGGGGCCATGTAAACGAACTAAGTTATTATTGTGTTGTGACATTTGTGGCCGTCGAGGCCTTTTAAAGTATTCGTGCGTATGCTTTTTTAATTGGTTTATATCGTTTTCCAAGCCTCTGCCTTCTGCATTGCTTCTAGACAAGGTCTGTGCAAACAATTTTCTTGAAACCTGAGCTGCCCCTCCGGCGAAAGGTGGCGAGGGAGTTGCCGTAGCCCAGAGGCGTAAGCAGTCTCACGACTTGGCCGGCCTCTTGCACTCGAGGCGCGCTTTCGGTCCTTAGATTTTTACACACGGCCTGTCAGAGTACGCAAGAGAGTTTGGCGTGGAAATTTATTCGAAAAATGATTAAAAAATAGTGCCTGGGACTTAGGGGTCTCCCCGATTCTAGCCCCCGAGGGGGGGCTCGGCTCTGTAGAGGCAGAGCCGAGTCTCCCTTATAACGTTATTTCTACGTCGGTTCCCCGTCGAGGGGGGAGTTTTCTCAAAAAATTAGAATAACTAAAGAACGCTTCTTTAATATATTTTGAGAAACAATATATACAATGCTTGGAGGTTTAAGGGTAGAAACGACGTAGCTGTTCTATGTTCCAAGCGTTGGTGAAGATTTCGCCCTTCTCGTTGGCCAACTTGTAGGTCCTGGGTTTTAGCACTTGGGCGATGATGTACGGTCCTTCCCATGGCGGGGTCAGCTTGTGGCGGCCCTTGTTGCTCTGCCTCAGTCTCAGCACCAGGTCGCCCACCTTCAGGTCTTGGCTTCGGATGCGCCGGGCTTGATAGCGTCGTAGGGCTTGTTGGTACTTGGCTGAATGTAGCAGCGCAACGTCTCAGGCTTCCTCCAGTTGGTCGAGAGCGTCCTCGTGGGTAGTGCGGTTGCTTTGCTCGTTGTAAGCCTACAGCCTTGGGGAGCCATACTCCAAGTCAGTGGGGAGGATGGCCTCGGCTCCATAGACCAGGAAGAACAACGTGAACCCCGTGGCTCGGCTTGGTGTATTCCTTAGGCTCCAGATGACCGGCGGGAGTTCGACCAACCATTTCTTGCCGAATTTCTTCAACCGGTTGTATATCCTTGGCTTGAGGCCTTGAAGAATCATGTCGTTGGCACGTTCTACTTGGTCGTCTGTCCTTGGGTGTCCTACGGCTGACCAGGCCACATAGATGTGGTGGTCGTCGCAGAATGTCAGGAATTTATGACCGGTGAACTGTGTCCCATTGTCGGTGATGATGGTGTTCAGAACCCCGAACCTGTGGACGATGTCCGTGAAGAACAGCACCGCTTGCTCGGATTTGATTTGCTGATCGGTCGAGCCTCGATCCACTTGGAGAACTTGTCAATAGCTACCAACAAGTGGGTATAGCCCCCGGGGGCTTTCTGCAGAGGCCCAACCATGTCCAGTCCCCACACGATGAATGGCCATGTGATGGGGATGGTTTGGAGGGCTTGAGCCGGGAGGTGTGCCTACCACGCATAGTACTGACATCCCTCGCAGGAGCGTACCAGCTTGGTGGCGTCGGCAACCGCCGTTGGCCAGTAGAACCCTCGGCGGAAGGCGTTTCCGACGAGCGTTCGAGGTGTAGCATGGTGTCCGCAGGCTCCTGCATGCAAGTCCTAAAGCAGGGCTTGGCCTTCCCCGGTGGCTTCGTTTGTACAATCGTTGGAGGACGCCAGATGGGCTTCGTTTGTACAACTCGCCGTTGCTGATGACGTAAGTTTTGTCTCATCGCGCCAGCCGTTGGGCCTCGGTTCTATCCGCAGGAAGCACTCTTTGAGTGAGGCGATCAAGGAGGGGGACTCGCCAATCCGCCCCTCGGTCGGCCTCGGGAGGCTCTGCATTGATTTCCATGGCCTCGGGCTCGGTCGCCGGGGTCTCGGCAATAGAGGGGGCCTTGGGCCCTGTGGGTGCCTCGGCCGGTGGGCCCTCTTGTGTTGTAGAGGGGTAGTCCACCGAGGGCTTGTGCAGGTCTCTGGCGAATTTGTTTGGGGGGACCGAGGCCCGTGCCGATGCTATTTTCGCCAGTTCGTCCGCGGCCTCGTTGAACTTCCATGCAATGTGGTTGAGTTCGAGACCGTCAAATTTATCTTCAAGGCGATGTACCAATTTGCAGTACACCTCCATTTTGGGGTCGTGACAATTCGAGTCCTTCATGACCTGGTCGATGACGAGCTACGAATCGCCCCGTACATCAAGACGCCGCACTCCAAGTTCGATGGCAATCTGCAAGCCGTTGACGAGAGCTTCGTACTCGGCTACGTTGTTGGAGGCGGCGAAGTAGAGCCGAATTATGTAACGCACGTGCACTCCGAGGGGGAGATGAAAAGCAGACCCGCGCCTGCCTCGGCCTTCATCAGAGACCCGTCAAAGTACATGGTCCAGCATTCTGATTGGATTTGAGCAGGTGGCAGCTGGGTGTCGGTCCACTCAGCCACAAAATCGACTAAGACCTGGAATTTAATTGCTTTCCGAGGCGCAAAAGACAGGGCCTCCCCCATGAGTTCGATAGCCCACTTGGCTATTCTACCCGAGACTTCCCGGTTCTAGATTATCTCCCCCAGAGGGAAGGAGGACACCACGATCACCGGGTGGGATTCGAAGTAGTGACGCAGCTTGCGTCGAGCCAAGACTATAGCGTAGACCAGCTTCTGGATATGGGGGTAGCTTGTCTTAGTTTCGGAGAGTACTTCGCTAATGAAGTAAACGGGTCGTTGGATAGAGAGAGCATGCCCCTCTTCTTGCCTCTCGACTACTACTGCCGCGCTGACCAACTGGGTCGTTGCGGCGACATAGAGTAAGAGGGCCTCGCCCTTGGTTGGTGGTACTAGGATGGGGGGGTTGGTGAGTAATGCCTTGAGCTTGGTGAGGGCCTCCTCGGCCTCGGGGGTCTAGGAAAAGCGTTCGAATTTTCTCAAGAGACGATACAGAGGTAAGCCTTTTTCGCCAAGGCGTGAGATGAAGCGACTCAGGGCCGCAAGACATCCCGTAACTCTCTGTACTCCCTTGAGGTCTCGGATCGGCCCCATGTTGGTCATGGCCGAGATCTTCTCTAGGTTGGCCTCGATGCCGCGTTTTGAGACTATGAATCCCAAGAGCATGCCTTGGGGGACCCCGAAGACACACGTCTCGGGGTTAAGCTTGATGCCCTTCTCCCTGAGGCATTTGAAGGCGATCTCCAGGTCATTGACGAGGTTACTGGCCTTTCTGGACTTGACTACGATGTCGTCCACGTAGGCCTCGATAGTTTGCCCGATGTGCTTGCCGAAGACTTGGGTCATGCACCGTTGGTACGTGGCCCCTGCGTTTCTGAGACCAAATGGCATAGTTCTATAGCAGTACATGCCGAATGGGGTGATGAAAGAAGTCGCGAGCTGGTCGGACTCTTTCATCTTGATTTGATGGTAACCAGAATACGCATCAAGGAAGGATAAGGTCTCGCATCCTGCAGTGGAGTCAACGATTTGATCGATCCGAGGCAACGGGAATGGAACCTTTGGACATGCTTTATTTAAACCGGTGTAGTCTACACACATCCTCCATTTTCCATTTTTCTTCCTAACTAATACAGGATTGGCCAACCACTCTGGATGGAATACTTCCTTGATGAATCCGGCCGCCAAGAGCTTCTGCACCTCCTCGCCGATGGCCCTGCGCTTCTCCTCGTCGAATCAGCGTAGGCGCTGCTTCACTGGTTTGGAGCCGGTCCAGACATCCAAGGCGTGCTCAGCGACCTCCCTCGGTATGCTCGGCATGTCCGAGGGGCTCCATGTGAACATATCGACATTCGCGCGGAGGAAGTCGACGAGCACGGCTTCCTATTTGCTATCGAGGGTGGCGCTGACCCTCAATGTTCGGCCGTTGGAGCAGTTGGGGTCGACCGGGACGAGCTTGGCAATCTCTGTGGGCTCGAAAGTCCCAGCGTGGCGCTTGAAGTCGGGTACTTCGCTACCGAGTTGGTCGAGGTTGACGATGAGTGCCTCGGCCTCCACGATAGCCTCTGCGTATTCGATGCATTCGACGTCGCAGTCGTATGCATTCTCGTATGTGGACTTGACGGTGATGACGCCGTTGGGGCCTGGCATTTTAAGCTTGAGGTAGGTGTAGTTTGGGACCGCCATGAACTTGGCGTAGCACGGGCACCCTAGAATGGCGTGGTAGGTTCCCTTGAATCCAACCACTTCGAAGGTGAGGATCTCCTTGCGGTAGTTGGAGGGAGTGCCGAAGCAGACCGGCAAATCAATGCGTCCGAGTGGTCGCGCGCGCTTCCCTGGCATGATGCCGTGGAAGGGTGTGGCACTCCCTCGGAGCATCGACTGGTCAAGCTCTAGGAGCTCCATGGTGTTGGCGTAGAGGATGTTGAGGACGCTACCTCCGTCCATCAGCACTTTGGTGAGCCAGGTGTTGCCGATAATCAGGTCGACGACGAGTGGGTATTGCCTGGGGTTTGGGACATAGTCGGGGTGGTCCTCCCGATCGAAGGTGATCGCCTCCCGAGACCAGTTAAGGTACTGGGGAGTAGCTATCTCAACCGAGAAGACCTCCCGGCGTTCCCTCTTTCGTTGACGCACCGTGAGGCCCACTGAAGGCCCGCCGAAGATCATGAAAGCGTTGTGCACCTCAGGGAACCCGTCGTCCTTATCGTTGTCTCTATCGCCGGCACCCTTCTTCCTGGCGTCGTCGTCGGGAAGTCCAAGCTTGGCATAGTAGCGTTAGAGCATGGTGCATTCTTCGAGGGTGTGCTTCACCGGGCCTTGGTGGTAAGGGCACGGCTTCTTGAGCATATCGTCGAATAGTCCGGGGCCTCTAGCGGGGCCTCGGGGATTCCTGCGATCCGCGGCTGCGATGAAATCGGCCTCAAGGGCCTCTTGCTTCTCCTGGCGCCCTTTTTTCTTTTTCTTGGAGAAACGAGAGGCCAAGGCCCTAGAGGCCTCGTCCCTCCGCTTCCCCTTTGCTTTGCTGTCGGGGAAGATGGCCCCTGACAGACTTCTTTCACCCAAGGCAAAGTTGGTGGCGATGTCGAGGAGCGCTTGCCGCCGAGGTTGGTACGTTCGGCCTAGCTCTCGGACCAGTCTCGGCAGGAGGTACCGAGAGAAAAGCTCGATAACTTTCGAGTCGCCGACGCTGGGCAACTCAGTGTGCTGCTTGGAAAAGCGCCGGATGAAGTCTCGGAGAGACTCGTCCGGCTTCTGGCGACAACTCTTGAGGTCCCAGGAGTTTTCGGGGCGCATGTACGTGCCCTGGAAATTCCCGACGAAGACCTTGACCAAGTCGCGCCAGTTGTGAATCTGTGAGGGAGGGAGGTGTTCGAGCCAGGCTCGCACCGAGTTTGATAGGAACAAGGGGAGGTTATGGATGATGAGCAGGTCATCGTTCGCGCCACCTAGCTGACAAGCCAAGCGGTAATCGGCCAGCCACAGCTCGGGGTTGGTCTCGCCACTGTATTTCACGAGATTGGCCGATTGCCGGAACCGGGCAGGGAATGGAGCGCCGCGGATGGCCTTGCTGAAGACTCTAGGGCCAGGCGGCCCAGGAGAAGGATTGCGGTCCTCCCCACTATCGTAGCGGCCACCTCGGTGTGGCTGGTAGCCTCGAGCAAGCCCGTCGTTGTCATGGCGCTGTCGCCTACTGACCACATCGTGGTCCTCTTATGCCTCGCGCCGGTCGCTGAGGCGATCATGGACTGAGGGGGCCTTGAGGCGATCGTGCACTGAAGGCCGCTTCGAGATGTTCTCACGTCGCCGAGACGCGGAGCTTTCGGCCTGATGTACTGCGGCGGTTTCGAGAAGGTCTCGGAGCGCGCCGCGGACCTGTCGCCCCTCCGTGGTAGAGGGCTCGGGCATTGCTCGAACTAGCATTGCCGCCGCCACGATGTTCTGGCTAGCGCGATTGAAGATTGGGGGTTGCTCACTTGCTTCGTCGTTGTTGATGCGGCGGTGCACGTCGTGGGCCCTCTGCCGGGCCCCACCGCCATCACCGCGACCTTGCTGCTCCTGCTCGAGAGTGTCTCGGAGCTGCTGCTGCAGGAGTCGATCTTGGTCGACTTTTGCCTGGAGCTCACGGAGCTGCTCCAGGTCTAGGCGTTGGAGATCCTCGGGGCGACGTTCACGTTCCGCGCCGCCCGGAGCTCGACGAGCGGGGGTGTGGCGTCGCCCGACCCTTGGCGGAGCGGGGACCGGTTGCCTACCCTCTCACCCTCATTACTTGCCCCTGGCATTCCGAGCCCGATGTGGAAACACTCTCGAGTGGGATCGTAAGTGCTTTCGTCATCGGAGTCGGAGTAGCCGAAGCAGTAGTCGCTTGCGGCCAAGAAGCAGCGCATAGCCTCGGGGTCACGAAGCCCGGAGAAGTCTGCTCCAGCCCATGCCTCGTCCATCTCTGAGGAGTCAGTGTGGGTGTGAGTCGAGATTGTGGTGGAGAAGTCGAGGGCGAATCATTGGTGGTGTTCCGAGGGTTCCGCGTGCGCGGAGGCGTAAACGAAAGCGTAGGCGGCGGCGATGTTTTTCAGCCTAAAGGGGTACGGGGATGGTGCCACCACTAGGCTCCGCTCCGCCTGAGTTGATTCCTTAGGATGTGGCAGGGCCGAGCTTGACGACGGGACGTCGCTGCGTGCTACCGGCGTCTTTCCCCTGCCCAGGCTTAGGCTAGACGGGTCCCCAGCCAGGGATTTTGTACCAACAGCCGGGCATGAGATGTCGGCGGAGTGCGGCGCGCAGCTCTGAGCTCGCGTGGCGTCGGAGTAGTCCCGCTCGCGTTGTGCCTGGCGAGCGTGATGAGAGCGGCCCGGGCTGCCGATGCATGACGTCGTCACCGGCCGGTGGGGCTCTGGGTGTGAGGAGTACCATGTCATACTCACATCCTAGAGACATGAATTCTAGGCTCCCAAACCAGACCACCGTGTCGAGACGTAGTGGGCGTATGGGGTCAGCCATCCGAAACTTGTTGGGACGATCACGATAACACGCAGAGGCCCCTACCTGGCGCGCCAACTGTTGGTGTTTCAGACCGGGGGGTCCTCAACCAATTAGTAAAAGTGAACATCGTGCCCCTAATCCTAGATGGTGATGCAAAGAGACACAAGGTTTATACAGGTTCAGGCAATTGGTGCCCTACGTCTAGTCTGAGAGATTGGTCTTGTATTCCTTGCACCGAAGTGCTTGTAGTAGGGGGTTACAAGCTGGGTGAGAGAGGGAGCTAGTCCCAGGTCTCGGCGTGGGATGGTGCGAGGTGCTTGAGACGCTGCTCTCAAGCAGCCCGGGAGCGTGGGTGTTACAGGATGTGTCTAGGGCGAGTATGGGAGCGTGGTTCTATCGTATGTCCTTCTCCCTACGAGCTATCCTTGGCCGCTTCTTTTTATAACCGCAAGGAAGGAGCCAGGAGTACATGAGTGAGCTACACGTGGAGCCTACTGCAGTTTAGTCCTGTAGCAGCATGGCGTTGGGAATGGAGATCTGTACTTGTCTAGCGCGTCGTGCAGGTCAGGTTTGAAGTGGTTGAGGTCGTGGGAGTCCTTGTCGACGTCTAGTCAGTATGACTTCCATGGCCGGAGACATGTCGTGCTTTGGTGGACTCTTGGCCTGGTGGAGTGCCGAGGCTCAAGCGGGTTGTAGTGATCGCATCGAGGCTCGACGGCCGAGGCCCTAGTGGGTGTTTGTAGTGACCACGCCGAGGCTCGATTTGTCGAGGACTGGGCGGGAGCGAGGTTGAGCCTATGCATCGATTCCGAGGCTATAGTGACTTGGTTTAGGTGGAAAAGTGTATGGCATAGTAAAAAAGGAGATTTGACCATTGTCCCATCGCTCTGTTCTTGCTGCACTCGCCGGTCGTGGTCGACGAGCGGGTGCATTCAGCGCATTAAATGGATGGGATGACTGCTAGGGGATGGTTGAGGCGGAGGCGATGAGGATGCGGGGCGAGCCGGCCTCGGCCGAAGGCGGAGAAAAAAACAAGACGCGTCGAGGCCCTCGCCTTGGGGTCTCGGACGAGGCGAGAACGAAAGCAAATTGGGGCTCTCCGCCGCTTCTTTGAGACTCTGAGGACTGGACTTGACCTTCCACGCCGCTTTGTCCTTGGCGCAGGGGTTAGGTAGCACAAAGCGATCTGGTGTTAGTAGGGAGCATGATGATGAGCGATGATGGCGGGTAACCCCCGCTGCGCCGGTCTCCCATCCGTCGGTCGCTCGCCCGACAAGATGCAGCGTCTTGGCCGACGTTTATGGAGTAGTCAGGCGATTAACCCGGACGTGACGTTTTGTCGGAGGAGTTCGGTCGGGACGGAGGTAACGAGGTTGTTTGCCGAGCCCGACCTCGAGCGAATCGGAGAATTGGCATCCCGTCAAGAGACCTTTCGGGCGGGGCCTCGGCGAGAGGTCTCGGCGAGAGGGCCTCGGCGAGAGGGCCTCGGCGGGGCGGGGAGCTTTTGGACTTTCGCATGAGGCTTCTGCGCAAGGCCTCGGGCGAATCGGAGAAATCTGCTGAGACCTTGCGGTAGTCTTTCGGCTTTGATTTTTGCAAGGTTTAAAAAATATTTTTGGTTTCTTGCTTAGGGTACCCCTTCTTGTGGTATCCGACACTCACACTCCAGTGAGGCTGGCGGGGTCGAGCCGGAGCTCAACGTTGTCACGCTCACTCCCTGACCTCCTACCTAATGCCCTGTAACGAGCTGAAATGGCACGCGCGGTGGAGGAAGGGATGCAGCCAGAAGTCACCAGGTGCGATGGCGCGTGGAGGGGGCACAAGCAGAGGAGGAGGGGTGCCGCGCTTGCTGCCACCTGCCTTCTCAGCGTCGAGGATGCCTCCCCATGGTCAGCAGGCATGCACTCTGTTCGCTTGATCATATCAGCCATGTTTATCAGCTATGATATAATGTTTTTCTCTCACAACAAAACAACATCAGCCGATTTATAAGCCACATAAACGATCAAGCGAATAGGGTGATAGATATCAATGGGGCCTAGGGGAAAGACATCCCTGACTAGGTTGGCGGGGACAAGGATGGTTCTCTATACCCCTGTCCTCGTCCTTGCATCCCCGTGTCGTTTTATATATGCACCTATGTATCACTAGAATGTGTGATTTAACTGCTGTGTAGTTTTGTGTATATTTGTGCAAGAGTATTAACGACGGACTATATGTGTTGCATCCATCAATCATACACTTTTGCTAACTATTGCTTACTTTTATGTTAAATTTAAATTGACATATATATTCCAAGATGTATCGATGTGGGGACCGGGATCCCCATTGGGATTATTCCCCAGTTGTAGACGGGGTTAGGGACCACATCTCCCCCGTAAGCTTCCGTGAGGACGAGGATGGGGTTTTTCTCCCTGTAGGATTTGTGATGGGGAGCCATTCCTAGATGGGGTCCCGAACCACCTCTATCAGCCGCGAAGGCGAGAAAGGCCAGTGGCAGATCTGCGCAGCGAAAGGGAGGTCTGTGGGAGGTGGCGGAGGTGGCCAGACCACGGGCAGTGATACAACAGAGAGGAGAAAAATGGTGAGACCAGGAGGGGAGCGAGTAATAACAATACTGAGTGTGGGATTCACTGGAGATTAGTTTCTGGTAGTCTATTGGTAGGGGAGAGAGAAAAGACAGATTAATAATAGGAGATCACCTATATACATATACACTTTTAAAGGGTGAAAAATATGCAATGTGTTGGAGAATGGAGATGCTCTAGGAGCACGGATTACTCGTCACATGTGTCGGTGCCCCCTCTGACTTTGCCTATTGCCGCTTCCATATCGCAGGCTGCGGGCACTGCCAGCGCGCTGTTTATTGCGCTTACCTAGTTGCCTGCTTGGTCTAGTACTGTTTTTTTAGTGATATGCATGGCCCGTTGAAAATTTACGATTGTTTACGAGCAAGCGAACAGGCTGCTAGTTGCCTGCTTGGTCTAGTACTGTTTTTTTTTGTGATATACATGGCCCCGTTCGCTTCGCTGAAAAAGCAAGTTGAAACAATGTTCCGACTAATTTATTGTGAAAGAAAAACATTGTTCCGACTGAAAAGACAAACCGAAAAATATGGATTATAAGAGAATGAGAACAGAGCCATGGTCAAGGTCTCAAGGACAATCATACGATCTCAAGGACAATCATACGAGGAAGGTGTGCACTGACTGGAAATGTCGTGGTTTGGGTACCCCATCTGTCTATAAAACGTGAAAGTGCAACGGTACAGAGATCTCACCAAGATCTTTGAGCCATGAGTATGAGTATTGTCCCTTCAAAAGATTTGGATCCTCGAACTGCTATGACAATAATAGCTACCCTAGGCTACGTTGTATTGCCGCAAGAGTGAATGCATTAGCATTGTGCAGAATTTGCTTCATGAAAAGCCCGTGAAAAGCACATTCTGTTTATCTTATATTGATAAATCTGTCGTAGAATCCTACTATTGGCATAGCTTATGCTTAGTCAGTGAAAAGCTGAGCTGTTCCCAGTTGAATAGTAGCCGTATGTTCATCAAAAGTCTGCAGTTCAACGTATTGTTTACCAGAAATAATACACCATCGATCCTAAATTATAAATTATAGGTCGTTTTGATTTTTATAGGTATACAGCTAAAGTTATGCACCTAGATATATAAATATGTCTATATATATATAATAAAAGTTACGTATCTAAAAAAATCAAAACGATCTATAAATTGAAACGGAAGGAGTAATATTTATATGCATCATAAGTATCACTAGAGTGATTTAGAATATATTTTTTATAACAAACCTATTTAAAAAGCTTAAAGATTGTTGGGATTAATAACGTTTGTTTTGGCTCACACAACTGTAACCACATAGACTTTTATGGTTGCTCTGAGCTAGTGAGGTGTCTTTCTTGTACGATCCGTGGCAGAAACGAGTCGCACTAGTTGGGTCCCTGCAGCGCTGCAAATCCTCCATAGAGCCAGCCAGTGTCCCCCGAAGCGAAAACACAGGAGAGGACGCCGATGCGCTCATGGCCCGCGCGCGGTGATTTTTTTTATTTTTAACCTTTTCTAAAACAAATTTCAAATCTAACACAAGTTGTTTTTTTATTTTCAAATCTAACATTTTTTTGCCACGTCAAAGTCTGTGGTGCGGCACATGCATTGGTGCGGCACGATCTACCACGCCGGACAACGATTTTCACATCCTTGCCGCGTCACTGCCGTCGGCGCGGCAGCACTGTCGCGCCGCACCATCCAGACGGGCGCGGCAAAGGCGTAACCTTAGAAAAATTATATCTTTTTCATACGATCTTGGATGAAGATGATCTTTATATGAAAATTATAGCTCTCGACGAGATCTACAACTTTCAAGTCTTAAGTTTTTTCATTTGATGTCGTTAAGATGCTCAAAAAATTAAACAAGATTTCAGCAGTATATTAATCGCGTACCGGCGCTTGTCGTCTTGGAAAAATCATATCGTTCTTATATGTTGTCAAATGGAGATACTTTCTATATGAAAGTTGTAGCCTTAGATGGGATCTACAAATTTGTAGTTTTAAGTTTTTGCATTTGAGATCATTAAGATGCTCAAAAAATAATATAAAGTTTGAGCATCATATTAATCGTGTACATATACTTGTCGTCTTGAAAAATCATATCTTTCTCATATGGTGTCAAATGGAGATATTTTCTATATAAAAGTTATAGCTATCGATGGGATCTACAAATTTATAGTTTTGGGTTTTTGCATTTGAGATCATTAGAATGCTTAAAAATAATAATATAAAGTTTCAGCATCGTATTAATCGCGTACAATCGCTTGTCGTCTTAAAAAAAATCATATCTTTTTTATATGGTGTTAAATTGAGATACTTTCTATATAAAAGTTATAGCCCTTGATGGGGTCTATAAATTTATAGTTTTGAGTTTTGCATTTAAGGTCGTTATCTTCGGTGCGTGATGTGACTGATTACTAATCGAAAGCCGACTCGGGAATTCAAGTACTACAAAAAAAACAGATGAAGATGATTGATTTGTTAGGCTGATGGTAGATAGTTTAGTCACATACTATTACTATCTTACTACATTTTCGTCATCGTTTCGCATAAAAGTTTTAGGTAAAGATGGTAAAAAAAAGTTACGCAACAATAGACATTGTTAATTGTAAAATTGGCGTAGATTTAATAAACTTAGAAATTAAACTATGACCTTAACATATTCCTTTTATCGCTTAGTCATATTCTCTCGTCATATTTTCTTGTACCTAAAAAAGGTTACTTTTCTCTTTAACTAATGGTCAAGCACGTATGGTACGCACCAGAAAAGATTTTTATGAGGCGTTAAGCTCAAGTACATAATTAATATACTGCTAAAACTTTACATTATTGTTTAGCATCTTAATGACTTCAAATGGAAAAATCAAACTATAAAGTTGAAGATCTTATCGAACTTTCAAGTGGTGAACTAGACTCAACTTTGCCCAGGAAGCTTAATAATTTATTTGATCTAAATTTCTTTGGGTACAATTTGAATTGTGAACTCGAGCTTGTCACGTACCGCGGCAGTGCCACTTGGGAATTTAACACTTGTTCAAGTTTGTTTTAAACATGTCTAGTCACGTCGCGCGCCTAAGATAACGACCTCAAATGAAAAAACTTAAAACTATATATAAAGTTATAGATTTCATCAAGAGCTACAACTTTTATGAGAAAGTATCTCTATTTGACAATATATAAGAAATATATGATTTTTCCAAGACGACCGGTGCTTGTACGCGATTAATACGATGTTGAAATTTTATATTATTTTTTAAGCATCTTAATGATCTCAAATGTAAAAACCTAAAACTATAAATTTGTAGATCCCACCGAGAGCTATAACTCTCATATAGAAAGTATCTCCATTTGACACCATATAAGAAAGATATGAGTTTTTTTCAAGACGACAAGTGTTTGTATGTGATTAATACGATGCTAAAACTTTATATTATTTTTTGAGTATCTTAATGATCTCAAATGAAAAAATCCAAAACTATAAATTTGTAGATCCTACTGAGAGCTATAACTTTTATATAGAAAATATCTCCACTTGACAATATATAAGAAAGATATGATTTTTTCAAGACAACAAGTGCTTGTACGCGATTAATACGATGCTGGAACTTTTTATTATTTTTCTTGAGCATCTTAGTGATCTCAAATGCAAAAACTCAAAACTACAAATTTGTAGATCCCATCGAGGACTACAACTTTCATATATAAAGTATCTCCATTTGACCCCATATAAGAACGATACCTCAAATGAAAAACCTCAAAACGAGAAAGTTGTAGATCTCGTTGAGAGCTATAATTTTCATATAAAGATCATTTTCATCCAAGATCGTATGAAAAAGATACAATTTTTCTAAGGTTACACCTTGCCGCGTCAGTCTGGATGGTGTGATGCTACATTGCTGCCGCGCCAACGGCAGGGGCGCAGCAAGGATTTCCACGTGGAAATCGCTGTCCGACGTGGCAGATTGTGCCACGCCAATGCATGTGGCGTGGCAGCGTGTTTTGGCCGCGCCGCGGACTTTGGCGCAGCCAAAAGTGTTAGATTTGAAAATAAAAAAGCAACTGTGTTAGATTTGGAATTTGTTTAAAAAAAAGGTTAAAAATTAAAAAAAAATCCGCACAGTCACCTGTAAATTCTGGGGATGTCCCTTTCATGTGACCGGCTGACGACGGGTGGTCTCGTGCTGCCTATCATGATGTCCCATGTCGAGCGCCATGATAAGGCGCTGCACCGGCGAGGACCATGGAGGAGGACGGAGGAGATGGAGATCTCGCAAGGAATAATTGGTGGGCGCACGGCGGGCACACGGGGCATCCGATGCAGCTAGCTACTAGTGCCACTGCCAACCGGGGAGGGGGAGCTCCCACTGTCCTGTCACGGACCCATCTGGATGAGACTCGCCGGCGCTGTCCAGCCTGTTGCCGTCGTCTAGCTAGGAAAAACGTAAAACTCGTTGCATGCATGCACCGTATAGGAATCTCGCAGTGGCTTTGCAGGAACGATTCCTCTTCTGTACCATGAAAAGCTTGCTTCGGTTCCCAGTCTACCAAGCATGAAGCATAGCATGTCCTCCAGTCCATGTCCATGTAGTTTCTCCTAGTCAGGTTCAAGAATTGCGTTTTTTTTCCTGGAGGGAGGGAGTAATGTACTGCAGTGTAGACCATCTAAATGCTTTTGAGCATGGTACACTACACCACTTGGGTCATGGTACGCGTGATGTGATGATTGCTGAACGCCGTTATACTATTACGCGTAGGGTTTGTTGTGAGGGTGAGGCCTCACGTCAGCCACATCGATCAGATCAGCTAGTAGTAGGCCTAGGAGCAGCATGTGTGTGGACTGATTCCCTGAACCAGAGATGCGCCAAACAACGCAAAGCATGCAGCAGTGCCAGTACGCCCAGGTGCAGTCTTTTTAGAGAAGCTTTGCCTTTTTTTCGTGCGGCCGCAGCCCGGCCGATTTTTTTTTTTGCCTTTTTTTTAAAGTTATTAACAAATATACCTATAGAGGCATGCTTTTAAAATATGGACCCTTAACTCGAATTACACATCTCATCTGGGATTACACATCTCGGCGCCAGAGAGTTTGGCGCCTAGGTCGAGGCCACGTTGGCGGCGTGGATGCTGACATGGCAGCCTGCTCGGCGCCGTGGATCTTGGAGTCAAGTTTCCGCGCCGTGGTTACTGGTGCCGAGCTTGGCGCCAAAGATCCTGGCGCCGAGGTGATGTTTTAACTCGGCGCCCTCTCCACCCTCCTCCACACACCGGGACCCATCCCACCCCATGGCGCGGCGCGGCGCCGCCGCCCCCCCCCCCGCCGCCCCTCTCGGCCCCTTCCTCCGCAACCGCTTCGGCCGCCGCGGCGGTCGGGCCCTCCTCCCTCCCGCCGCGCCATGGACATCGGCGCAGGCATGGCAGCTCCGAGCTCAGACGCCGCCCTCTGGTCCCACGGCTCTCCTTCGCTGCACGGCCCGGGTTCGTGGTCACCGTGTTTCGCCACGTTCCAGACCAGCTTCGTCTTCTACATCACGCCCACAGACGCGCTTCGCCAAGTTCACCGCCGACACCTCAAGTCCGCGTCCGCCTCGGGCGGCCTCGTCCCCTCGAGGGCTCGTCGCGCACCCTCGCCGTCCTCCCCGAGATCGAGTTCGTCATCACGAACCTCATCACCGACGTGTTTCGTCCGCTTCGAGGCGCTGCCACTCGACCTCTTCCGCGAGGGCCACTCCATCGTCGTCGAGGGCCTCCTCAAGCCCTTCACCGACGACCTCCGCCGCCACAACAACGGGAGGAAGGTCACCGAGAAGGCGCGGGAGTGCGTGTGCTTCTTGCGCGGCACCGAGGTGCTCACCAAGCACCACGAGAAGTACATGCCCAAGGAGGTCGGGCGAGGCGCTCAAGCGAACAAGAAGCGCCTCGAGGCCGAGGAAGCGAGGCGGCCGCCGCTCAAGGGTCCACTATGGCTGCGGCGGTGGGAAGCAAAGACAAGCTCAGAAGATTTTGTCCATATACGGTTCAAGATTTTACGGATCTTGAGTATGAGGCATCCGGCATAGGTAGATTTGGATTTGATTTCACTCTGGTACTGGGAATATCTGCAACGTAATTGAATTTGATTCTAAGGTGATGTGATTGTTGAGTGGGAATCAAGCAATTTTGTTTGGGGAATAATGACAAATGTTGATTGAACACAGTATACATACTCGTTCAAGTAATACTATTGGTATACTCCTTCCAATCGAGTGGTACTATAAGTTTACTAGATCATAAGGGTGAGCTATATGTGGATTTGAATTTGATTTCACACTAGAACTGGGGGTATCTGTGGCATGATTCGGTTTTAAGCTATTGTGATTGTAGTACTTTTTGGCCAGGGGATAAAGCAATTTTTTGTTACGGGCTGATTGAACATGGCTTCATGTATTGTTTCTCAAGCATTATTACCAGTAATACTATTTCAACTAAGTAATATGGTTTTTGTGTTATCCTTGAGATTTTGTAGTGGGAAGTGAGAACCAAGTAGTCAATTATGCTGGTATTCATGCCTTTATGAACATGTGGTTTAGTTTTGATTTATTCCATATGTTCATATTGCTTGTGGTTGGCTCCTTTTGTTGAGCAGTATCATTCGATCTCTTTTTTACTTAACTAGGTTTAGTTGTTGTCTTGATCTGATACTATTCTCAAGTTGTAAAGCCAACTCTATGCAAATACATCTTGAGGCCATTTTAGTGCTTGAACAAAAAAGGTTAATCTTAGCCAATACCCCCATCCAAGTAGGTCCTGAGATGTGGCTATACTTCAGGGACTTTCTAGGCTTGTAAACATAAATGGTACAGCATAACGAATATGCATTTGAACCTCCTACATCAACTCCTTTGAGATAACTTTCTCGAGTTAGCTGTAAAGGGACAAATAAAAATGATTTCTCACATCCTATGATGCTAACTGAAGATAACCTTGTATTCAGTTACCATAAGGAGTGCATCATACCTTTTTGGCAATGGTCCTTGGGCTTTGAGAACACACGAGAGAGGAGTTTGAGACTCTGGCAATTTACAGCTTCCTGATCTTAACTGTGCTTTGAGGATGACTTATCGTAGTTACAGAATTTTGAGGATGACAAGGATACGTGGAGCATGCCGAAATAAATCTATTTATTATTTACTACTAAGTTGTTTTGTGCAGTGCCACACTATAGTTGCAAAATTTGAATAAGCTGGATATACAAAATGCTGCTTGCTTCCAAATTTGAATAGGCAGTTACCTAATAATATGTATATAATGTATTAGTATTGTGGTGTTACGGAATGAAAAAGCATCGAGAACGTGAAAATTCAGCAATGCAAACTGCAGATCCCTTTTGTCAAAACACTTGGATCTCCTCAGACTCCAATAGAACTGCATGGATGGCAAAAAAAAAAAAAAGGTTGGATGCCTCTAATGGATATAGAGTAAGTGAATTTATGTAATATAATATGCCTGTGAGTTTATAAGTTCTTCCCGTGCAAATAAGAATTAGTACAAATAGGTAAAGCGGGGAAACTGAATTTGTTTCTTTGTTGTTTCTTCAGCTATAAAGACAATGGTAAAAACATAGCAATGTAAATAGAAAGACCAGTGTGTCAGCCTATATATAGATGTGGATGCCCCTTCTTTCTTATGAGTTGTAATCTAACAAATGCAATGAGGTTTTGATCATTCTGTTAAAAAAATGAGATGGCTCTAGAATTCAAGGCAGCTTGAAATTAAATTATTTTTCGTCAGGAGCATGTCTTTCTAAGTTGATTACATGTTCATTTTACACAAGCCACAAATTTCATTTAGCTATACATGCGGTGTGCATTAAAAGTTTGAAGTAGGTTGTCAATTGTGACTTGTGACCCCTCATGAGAACAACTCCCTCTATTGATAAAGTTGGTACTGTCAGAGGGATTTCTAAACAAATTTTGTAGATGAAGACTCATCAGATTACATTAGAAAATTAATAAAAAGTATCAAGGGGTGAAAGCAAATTTTTAACAGGTGATAAAGATTCTTTTTTTTCTTTGCATATCTCTCAAACTTTTTGCTATTTTTGGAAAATGTATTGAGTACTAATGTCTATCCTTTCAAAATGTCCCTACAAGAAATACATGCATTGCTTTTTTCAGAAACAGTTTATGCAAGAATAGCGAGGGATACACAATATATCATACTTGAACCAATACATAATATATCATTATACCTCAGGTGAATATGGCCTACAAGAGTTGGGGCAGGTTCAGATGTTCCATCCAAACTTATTTGCTTTTGATGCTTGGAAATGCAAACAAAATAGTTGTGGTCTTTAGCTCTATTGATAAAAAAAAAGCTCGCACCACAAGACGAGTGCCATCAGCCTACGTTTCTTTTTGTCCAATATTACCTGCTAACTACACAATATTTGACCCTTGATGAAAGCTAGAAATGTTTGCTATGTAGCTAATGCAGGCAGATGGGAAGTGCAAGAGCAGGACATTAGATTTAGGAAATGTTTGAAACAATACAAGGATACAGATAGAATCGACTAATCAAAGGAGCAAACCAGAAGCTTAATGCTGAAGACAACGGACTTTGTCAAATCTTGAAAAAGAAAGGGGCTATGTCTTGCATACAATCAAGAATGCTCATAGAGCAACACTTTTTTCCCATTGTGTGCTAACTTGTAACAATGATTAGCATAATATTTAAGGGGCATAAGTGAGCTGAAACATATCCTTATACACGTCATTATGGTTCACGAGAATATGAAAGTCAGGATTACAAAAGAGATGCAAGCAAAAAAAAGGAAACCTAAGTTTACTATGTATCAATAAAACACAGATAAAAACCATGTCCGGAGGCAACTATTCAGTGTCATTGCAGGTAAAAAAAAGCATCAAACATACAATATGAGTCTTAACAAAAATATAGCAAAAAAAGATTTAGCGTCGGGGTTGAACCCAAACATTTGAGCTAAGTCGCGTGTGTCCTAACTCAGCTAAACCACAATAGCGTTGTTGCATGTTTCTCGGAATAATTATACTTATTTTATTTCAAACGCCAAGAACTATAGGGTAACAGCTCGGTGCCAAGATCTTCGGCGCCAAGATCTATGGCGCCGATGCCTTATCCATGTCGGTGCCAGGTCACCGCCACGTCCGACACCTCGCCAAGACCTCGGTGCCATTGGCCATGTTTCCTTGACCCAAAAGCTATGGGACCGAGGTCAGAGTCCATAAATAAAAATCAAACCATCGAAATCTATTTGTTAATATTTTTTAAAAAAGGACCGAAAAATAAAAAAAAAAATCGGGCGGCCCGGTCTCGGTCTGCATGTCCCAGGCAGGCAAAGCGATTTCGATCCATGTATGAGTACAACAACTTGCGCCCGCACCAGGCTGAAAGCCAAAAGGCATCCCTTTGTCGTCTTGCAGAGGCAAAGCAACAGTCAGGTTTTATAAAAAAAATGCGAAAGCTGTGCTCCACGTCTTTCTTCTTTTCATTCATTCACAGGGCAGCAGCAAGATACGGCTTTATGCACGTACTGCACCAGAACAGCCGCATCTAGTACGTACTACTGCACTAGTATATTCACAAGGCGTCAAGGCTGCTGCTTCTTTAGCGTACGACAGATAATACTACTATTATACTGAGAGCCCAGTTCAGGGCAGCTGCAACAAAGTGCAAGCCGCGCAGACCCAAGCAATGGCAGTTTGCGAGGATAAACAGCATCCTCTAATTACTCTACAAAAAGAAGTGAGTGGTTTCAGAGAAGCCAAAGTGCCCAACACATTGTTTTCTGAAAGTCAGTGCCCAACAGATTTGTTAGCCGGGTTTACAACTACAGAGTGCAGATAGAGGGCTTAACCAGAAGAAAATCTGGATGTAACAGTAACAGCACATAAACAACTTTTTGGTGTTGGCAGTGCCGAAACAAATCCAGACTTCCAGAGTTTTCTGTAGCACCCACTGTTTTTACCCGTCAGCATGCTGCAAAGGCCAAAGGGCAGGGCAACTGGATGGATGCATGCAAGAGGCAGGGGCAGCAGCCCAGCAGGATTCGTTTTTTTTTTTAATTTTAACACTTTTTGAAACTAATTTTAAATCTAATACTCTCGGGTTTTTTAAAACTAACACTTTTGGTCGCGCTATATTCTGGCTGGCGTGCCAAATGCTATCATGCGCGCCATGCATGGCGGCGCTGGCAAGGAGGCGACGTGGCGGCGAAAAAGAAGCGACCGATCACGACGACGGCGAGGACTCTGCGCGCCACCGATCTTGGCGCGGCAGTGCCGCGCCCTGATCCATGGTGCGGCAGAGCCGAGTATACCCTTCGTCGCGGCCAGTCCCGCTGCCCGAGCAGCAAAGCGGCCTAGGCGTCGCTCCCGCTCCCGCCCGTCGCCAAGCACGCCGGCGGCCGCGCCACGAACGGCGGCAGCCCGGCCCTCCATTGCCGCCTCCCTCCCCTCCCTTCCATTCCGCGGCCAACTCCCTCCCTCCTCGTCCTAGTCCAAGGTAACGACGCACATTTTTTTTTTGTTTGAATGGTGGATAGGATATTATGAATGAGAGTTAAGGTTAGTAGGAAAATTATGTTTGAAACTATGGTGAACATATTAGTTTGATTTTGTCAATGTTAAGGTTAATTCTTTAGTTAAAAGTATGTTTGCCATGTATATTTTTGTTGCTATACTTGTTGTTTATAATATTTTAGTTGCATCGCAAATGATTACATTTTACATTAACTTGCGTTATTTTGATTGATGTTTAATTTGAACCGTTTTATTAGATGGCAGACATGTTTCGGAAACAGTTATGGCGAAAACGGGGTCGTCCTAGAGAAATATACCCCGACGAGTCTAGCAAAGATGCCCCCGTCCCTCCTGAACTCCCTGTCCCTAATTGTGATTGTGGTCGTCCGACCGACGTGTTTCAATCGAGACATCCGGACACAGCGGCTCGTTGCTTCTACACGTGCAGTCGTTTTAATGTAAGTAATTATTTTCACTATCCTTTTCTTTTTCATTTGTATTACTAGATTACTAATATTTTTTTAAATTTTTTGTTGTGTAGGACCATGAGAGATGAGAGGTGTTTTTTTTCAGTGGATTGGCGGTGCAGACAAGTTTGACCCCAGGTACCTCCTTTTCGACGATTGGTGGAGCGGACGACATCCACGAGAGCACTTCGAGCGGTGGGTTCCACCTCCCCCTAACCCCCCTCCAATGACGGCTAAGGAGAAGCACTTAGCCGTAGTTAGACGACTCGAGGAACCTTCTCTGTGCCATTGCGGAGACCGAGCCGTGATAAACCCTGACAATACGTTGGAGTTTGTGTGTCCAAACAAGCATGAAGTAAGTGCAAAGTGTATGTGTTGAAATATTGAGCTATATGTGTCATGTACTAATGTCACGTTATTTAGGTGTATTCAATGGCGAAGTGTCGTTTCAAGGAGTGGTTGTATGGTCCTAAGAACAAATGGTCCGAAGAACCTCCAAAAGCAAAATAAAAGAAGAAAGAAAGGTTAATTTACAAAGCACCACCAGTCAAGTGCGAATATAGTGTTAATTCTAACTATGGTCTAGTCCCTTTGGAGCTTGGAATAGGCCATTATTGCGGCCATATGGTTGAGTACGAAGAGGTTCATTATTTTTGTGGTAAACATGAAATCGTATTTTGTTTCTTTTGCTCAGACATATATGATATAATATTTATTTTGAACAGATCACTAGGAAATGCAGGTGGGAACCGTTACGATGGTCAAGCTAAGTTCTTGGATGAACTGAAGAAGAGGCAACTAATTGCAAGGAAGAGGGGATATGGACCTGACTACGTCAACCTATTTGTTAAACATCACAAAGAAAAGATGCGTGAGTTTGCTAGACAGCGCGGTATTTGTAACCCGATCGATGTTGGGCTTAACAAATGGGGATTAGAGAGGTGGATGACATTAGAGGAGGAGAGGGCAAGGAAGGAGGCAAGGGAGGAGACAAGAGTACAGATGTAGGTCTTGAACGAGCATGTTGCTGCATTATGTGCCAGTGAGTGCTTTGAACATCTTTTTTCGTTGTCTGATTTTAAATGTAATATAATCACGTTGCTAACTGATTACATTTTATACATGAAGTGATTGGATGCAGCGAGGAACATGCTGCAGAGGTGGCTCGTGCAAGGTACGAGGAAAAGAAGTTAGATGAGCACATAAAGCGAGCTGGTCGCACCATTGAATCACCGATTGTGTTGTCTGATGAGGGGGGCGATGATGAGGATGACACTGCCAGACTTAGTGAGCTAATTGCTCTAGCAGAGGCGGGCTTGCAGGCGGAGGAGGATGAGAACGACACTGGCAGATTGAGCGAGCTCATCGCTCTAGTAGAGGCGGGCTTGCAGGCGCAGGAGGATGAGGATGACACTAGCAGACTGAGCGAGCTCATCGTTCTAGCAGAGGTGGGCTTACAGGCGAAGGAGGATGACGATGCACTCTTCACTCAGGCCGCAGCGGCCGCTTACTACAGGCGACAGGCAGGTCAAAGCAACCCAGGTGAGCATAGCCATAGCAACAGGGTTGTGGTTGAGGATTAGTACTCGGACGACGAGTTGCTTACTCAGTACGTTTCTGACTGAGGGTTTTTTTTATTGCGCCATCTGTTAGTTCCATGCTTTATTAATGATCAATCAGCTGTTGTTGCCATAGCATCTGTACCTTCTTGGTCATCATCAGAATCGTCTGAATCACTGCTAACTACATCACCGATCCTGTCCTCCTCCTCCTGCTCCTCCTCTTCCCGTTCGAATTCATTCACATCGAAATCATTGCTTATACAGCCTACTGCAGTTGAATGAAACTGCTCCTGCGTCAACTGACCGTCCAAATCCATGTTATCCTGAGTTGCTTCCCCTTCGACCCATAATTCTTTTTTATTGCCTCCAAATCCATCAATGGATGGCCCGTCCTGAACACCATGCATCCTGTACCCATTCTCCACCACCACCTCACCCATGGGCACATTGGAACCTTGGAGAACCCTAGTGTAGCGGGACCAGTGAGCAGGGTCGCGCAAGGGCATGAGGACATAGTGTGCCCTAGTCTTCCCAGTATCAAACATACCCTTTAGTGTGAAATCACTGTCAAACTTTATATTCAAACGGACACAAAGGTCGTTGAAGCTAGGAGGTTCATCAAACCATTCTAATTCTTCTTCATATCCTCAAACATACCATCCTCTCTCCTAACACTTCCTCCGTACAAAACTCTAATACAAAAATCCATCTACAAAAACATATCAAGAAACTTTATTAAGTCGTCGAAATCATCGTACGTAATGTCCATACTAACATTAATATATTTTCTAACTATAACTATACTAACTAATCAAATATTAACATCTATATAAGGCATATTATAACTGTACTAACTAAACTACCTATCCTAACTTATTATATTACGTATACTAACTAAACTAACTAACTTTACTAACTATACTAACTATACTTTAATAATTTTACTAATTTTATTAACTGTGTTAACTATATTAGTGGAGTATCTCGTTCTTGCGCGAAGATTGGGCCGGGGGCTTGTATGGCAGGGCACCGGCGTGTGGCGGACCGGAGGTTCCGTCGGAGGGGGAGGGGAGGCTTGTGGCAGGCGGTGCGGCGTGACCTGACCTGCCGTGGGGTGGCCGCTCGGGGAGCGGCGCGGCTGGCTTGTTGGCTTGGCTGGCGGGCAGCGGGCGGGTGCAAGGGAGGCGTGGTATGCGGTAAGGGCCAGCGGCGGCGAGGGCGGCGGGCGGCGCAATGGCAGGGCTGCCTTGTCTTGTCGCCGCTCGAGAACAGCGGCGCTCGCAACAGACGCGGGCATGGCGGAGGTTATACCGGCTCTGCCGCCATGGGGTCGGGTAGCGTCCTTCGCCGCGCCAAGATCGGGTGGCGTGGCGAGCCCCGCCGTCGTCGGTCGTCCGCAACCGTCGCCGCCATCACGTCGACTCCTTGCCATGCCGCCATGCATGGCGCTAAGAGCGAGCATTTGGCGCGCAAGACAACAATCGTCATGCTAAAAATGTTAGTTTAAAAAAACCGAAAGTATTAGATTTAAAATTAGTTTCGAAAAAATGTTAAAATTAAAAAAAAATCCCAGATTCCTGCAATACACTGTACTACCTTGCTGCCCTGGCAGGTCTTTTGCCAGATTCCAGCAGACGGCACTACCTTTTGCCGGATGTCACCTGCTGCGCCGCCTTATTTAGTTACTTCTAAAGGTTTACACATTGTCTCATCAAATTAGTTGAACACATACATGTAGTATTAAATATAAACTAAAAAATAACTAATTACATAGATTACGACTATTTTACTAGATGAATCTTTTAAGCCTAATTAGCTATTATTTAATAATAAAGTGCTACAGTACACATATGTACTAATGACAGATTAATTAGACTTAATAACTTCGCCTCGAGGTTCACCGACGGATTCTGTAATTTATCTTTTTATTAATATCAAACAACCCTATGCAACACCATGTAACACCGATGTGACCTGTAACTAAACAAGGCCGGACGGCAAAATTCAACTCAGGCCGTTCGGGAGTGATCTACGAGGGGACACCGCCAAAGCTAAAGCAAGCTCATTTATGTTGTCTTGACCGTCTCCAACAGATCCAAAATTAGAAGATCTAAAATCAATCTTCAACAAAGTACCTATATGGAAAATCTATTTTAAATTGTCTAAAAGACACAACCTAAATATAAGTATCATCTCTTCTAGAAATCTATTTACATAAATGATTTTCTTTTAGGTTCCGTTGTTGGAGAGAATTTCGAATTAGTATTAAACCATTTGACTGACCAAATGTCAAATGAGTCTTGTATTTTAGGTGTTACAAGTTACAACTATGCCAGTGAGGCAGTGAGCAGGGTTCCACACCTTGCGTTTATGCAGCTTCAGTTCTTCACTGCATATACATGCCCTCTATTACGAGTATGGTCCATTTATCCGCGGGCAATGATTGTACGATCCTTTTGAAACACAGGGTCTATGGGGAGGTTACCCGGATCAGCTATCCTGACTCACCAGGGAGCAATCCACACTCTAACCTGATAGCTTCAAGGAGCTGAGGTGATATGACCTCCTTTTCGCCTTCATCTGTACTACTCTCCTTTGAGCTTTCGTGGGCCACTTCTGCACCCCAACCTCTGTACAAAATCACTTTGTTTGTTTCTCGTGACACTAGAACCGATCCTGTCGCCTCCTGTTTCCATTGGACATCAAAGAAACTCAGATGAATGCGGTGCATCTAGGATCAAATTATTCTCTGTTACAAGTTACAAACCTCTAGTTCTGATATCAGTTGCTGAATTGGAGTTCCATCCGCTCTGTTCTTAATGTTCACAATAGCAAGAGGATGCTTCTTGAAGTGTGTTTTTATTGTTTTTGCAACTCCAGTGATGACATTATTCCTCCCTACGACATTAACCAGATGCTTAGCGAAGCAATTTAAAGTGAGTGCAAACAATAACTGGGACAGGATCAACGAAGATACCTATGGAAAGTACCGGTCGTTTCTTCATTTTAAGGGCTTGCTTCCTTAGCACAAGTCTTTCTTGATTTGAGAGCCGTGTAGCTCTCAAAGGCAATACAGAAGCAGATTCCACATCCAATTTTAGCCCATCCACATCTTTTGAATCACCTTCACAGTGAGTATCAGGACTGAATGTCACAGTAGAGCTATGTTGGTTTTGCTGCAACAACAGTTCATCAGCAGCAGCAGTGAACAAAGGCATATGGTGGGAAAGCAGACAAACTCACATGTCTGATCAGATTATTGAATGAAGCTGCACTTGAACTCCCAGTCAGACATGGGCCTGCAGTCGCAAAAGAATCATCTTCTAGCTTGTTGAAACAGATTTTGCTCTGTCAAATACAGTGTGCAGTAGCTGCATTAGTTCACAATATAGTGATTGAAATGAAAAAGGACCAACCTACAACATAAAGATTCCATAAGGGAGGACTAGTAACCTGCATATCTTCCACAGGGACTCCAGACTTTGTTAAATTTAAGGCTTTATCCATCTCAACTGAAGTGCACTCCTCGACCTCAGGCTCTGAACTCATGGGAGCAACTTCAGGCACTTCCTTGACCATTTATATTGAAATAAACAAATAATCAGGTATTCATGGATTAAACTAAGTGGTGATGGAACTACATTCAAGTTAGAATATGTTTACTTCATCTTGCTGCTGCAGTGTTCCAGAGTTCACACTAGGGTCATGCATGACCTTGTGATAGTAGCTGGAGTTCATCTGATCCTTCAAGTAGTCAATGTTCTTTGACAGCTTAAGCACATGAACCTTAAGGGACTAAAATGACAAGAGAAATTACTCAGAATCTCAAAGAGTATCTCCACAAAAGGATCATAACAATCCAAGGATATAAGCCACACCTTACAACGTTGGTTTTCCACGGAACGCTTCAAAGCATCCCTTTTACTCAACAAAGTTTTTGGCCTCAGTTTTGATGGCCTCTGGTAGTTCTTTCCTCTATATACTATTATAGCATGCCCTTTGCCCACTTTTTCCACTGCCACCAAGATACCACCACTCTCTGCCTCTAGAGTTTGAGCAGCATATTCCACATCTTCAAGGCGGTGTTCTTTACATATAATCTTGACAAGTTCTCGATACTTCCAATGAAGATGCATATTTTCAATAGTTCCATCAAAAACTCCCCTCCTCCCTGCAAACCAATCAATTACCAAGGGGGTTGAAGGACAAAAAATGGAGATGAATGTAAAGCACAGGTGAGTGGCAAAGACACTTTGTGGAGAAACTACTACAAGGATCTTTCAATTGCCCTAGCTACGCAATTTAAACTTTCCCTAAAGATGATCTCTGTAATAGATGCCCAGACTTAACATTTGTCTAAGTGTAACCAAGATGTTAGACATGTTTCTAAACTAGTGTGCCGCAGCTTGTTAGGTGCCTTGGCAGGGATCATGCTATTATCCTTTCAACAGGTTGTGTCCCTCCCTCTTGCCATGTTTGGAGTTTGGACAGGAGAGGAGTGAGTTATTACTGCAGGTAAAGTGGTAACAGACACATTGCGATATAGGATGGCATGAAAGAAGAAGTTTCCCAGAAAATTCATAGGATGAAAGAATTATTATTACTATTAGCCAAAGGGTGCCTAGCTCAAACGGTTAGGTGACCCAACGGCACTCCTCAGGTCCTGGGTTCGACTCCCCGTGGGAGCGAATTTCAGGCTGATGTTAAAAAATTCCCCTCGTCCGTCCCCATAACCAAAGCACTAGGGGGGGCACCGGCCCAATTCTCACTTGGGCGACGGAAAGCCACTGTGTAAGGGTGGGGGCGGGGGTTTTCTCGGCCGGGTGAGAAGGTCCTTCTTCTTATTTGTAATGCTACGGGGGCAGTCTTAACCCCCCCGGTCGAGTTTTTTTTTTTTTTTGAAAGAATTATTCAAATTTATTCTCTTCAAGCAACATACAACCATATAGGGATCACCCTGTCCATGTCAGAACTGGGAAAATAATCAGAAATGATTGAAATATTGTTTAGCGTCACTTAACTTAAAACAGTTCCAGAAAAAAGATCTTACATGGCATTTCAATCTGATAATCTAGTTGAAGCTAAGAAACAGACAATTTAATTGTTAGGTACACAGAGGCAGGAACAAGTTTCCATTTTCTAAAACAAAATGGTTATGTTTGGAACAAAAGCATGCAGAGCAAGGTTGAGAATACCCACCTAGCAGCAGAAATTGCTTCATCTTCAATCCAACTTTCCTCAACATGTACCTTTCATCTTCTGATATAGTCTCTCTAACTTCAGCCTTTGAAAGCGGAGATGCCTTTTCTAGTTCTTCAAGAAGTTTTTCAGCTTTCTCTTTCTCTGCTATGGCCTGACAAATTGGATATATATATTTATTTAGCCAGACAGCAAATTGTGTATAAAAGAACAAATATGACAGCTGAAAGCATACCTGAGATAATCTGGCCTCAACATCCTTCGCAACAGTATTAAGAGATTTTGATCTATTCTCTGTGACAGAAATTCCCTCTTCACGAATGTGTACCGAGACATCACTTGATACCTTCAGTACAGAGTCATCTTGAGTAGGCATGTTTTCTTCAATATCAGGTTTCAGCTTGTAGATTGTAGAACTGCCCAGCTTTCTGCGTTTTTCTATTGCCAGAGAAACAGCTGGGGGGAGGAAATCTTTCCCTCTGTAGAATACAATCGACTCCTTATCCCTTGATAATAGGGTTCCACCTGTCAAGTCCTGCAACATTTAAACATAACTGCTGGACTTACCATTCTGGTTTTGGGAATTGATAGTCCAATCCAAGTACATTAAAAGAACAATGAGATGAAAGTTCTGGGTAGATTTGGATTGCACCAGATACTAACATATATTTCCCTGATTTCTGATCATATACGGAGGTGATCAACAAATGCACAAAAAAAAAAAGGAAGAAGAATACAATGCACTTTACATGATGACATGTAACACATGTCACACAAGTTAAACTCTATGCCTCTTTTACCAGAACATTGCAGGGGCACACAAAAAATGTATTTTGTGACACTGGGCATTGGGCAATGGGCAATGGATGGATTAGCACCTACCTACCTTTACTTCTTCAGTTATGAGCTCACTGTCAGTATTGTGTGCATCTCTCTTGAGTGCAATCTTTGCTACCTCACATCTTTCCCATAGCTTGATCATGGATGCAGCCAATCCTTGAAGGTTGCTGCTTCTTCCTGGAATGTAGACACCACAAAATTAATAACAGCGATCCTTATCAATAACGTAAGAGACAATCTAAAAGAGCAAAGTATCAAACAGTACCGAGTGCGTAGTGGAAGGGCAAAGGATGAGCTAGTCTCCTAAGGATAGTCATTTCCCTGTCTGTTAGCTTAGGCGGCACACCTGAAGGAAGTAGGCGAAAAGGCCTACGGTATCCTGGCACAATAGCTGGCAACAAATCAGCATCCACCGGAAGGGGATCATACCCCCACCAACCAGAAAACCTTGGGCCCAACCCATCCAGTAATTTATCCGCTTCCTCTGCAAGTTTGACCTCCCCAGGCAACTGTAATCGAAACTTATTTGGAGATCCAACACCAGCCACTAAGGATGAGCGATCTCTAGGACCAAATTTACTAGGATGATGAGCATGAGTGTTATCCTGCAATCTCGCATGCTGTTCGTTTGGAGCTCCAGTTCTAATGTCTAAATTTCTCTCATTTGTATAAAAAACAAGCCGTTTGGTTGATGATATCGGGTGAGTTGTATCTTTCTCTCTGATTAAGCTCTGATTCAAATATCCTATAGTCTGACTCTTCCCCTCTCCAGCATTAATCTGTTCTGCAGATGCTACAACAGGATTCTCACTACTCTCCTCATGACTGCTATCACGTTGTGAACTAGTCTCATCCTCCTCGTCCTCGTCCCCAGAACTGCTCAGCTCTGATGATTCTTTGTCAAGAAAACTATCCACCCTTTCGCTGTAATGGAAGTAAGGATACTTATAGTCCGTTCCTCTGTACAATATGATGATACTCCCAGATCTCCAAATGACCAAGCCTCCAGTTTTCCTCTGTCACAAAAAAAGAAATAGAGCATGTTGAACTGTTAAATGCAAGTCGAAATAGTTGGTTCCAATTATATACTGTTTCTCTCCTACATCTTATTAGTCAAATGGAACTCGAAATAAAATCTACGATAACGAAGCAATGGTTTTGTGCAGGCTAACACACTACACCTTGATCATATCACTTCTAAGTCATCAACACAGCATTTTTAACCAAAGATTCTGCTCATTTTTTTTTCTCGAATGTTTACGCAGGAGAACTGCATGTCATTTCATTAAGAATATTCTGGTCAATTTTCCCCAGTGACAGATTCATAACAATAGTTTGTAATCATGTACTAAAAACCTATTATTCTATAAAATCATGAAGCGAATTTTATAGTGGGATTCGACATAACCAAGCAGGCAAGCACTGTTATACCCAGCAACACTCTAATTTCCTGAGCGCGTTACCTAGGAAAAGACAAGGACATGGCAGCTAATGTCAATGCATCATGGCCAGTGCATAATTGCATAAACCAGTGCACGGCTTCCTTTGATGATTGGTGGGATAGAAGTTCAAATGCAGTGGCTGTTCACTTAAGAAAGGGCCTCAACTCCATCATCATTCTGGGAGCATGGACTTTGTGGAATATTCGTAATCAGCGTGTGTTTGATGCTGAATCTCCTAACCTAGCTAGATCTCTGTTGCTCGCTAGTGAGGAACTTCTTTATTGGAGCTTGGCAGGGGCACGATGTATCAATAACCTCCTTGCCCTGGGGCTGAATGGGAGTTAATTTCAGGTTGAGGTCGCCTACTTTGTGTGTAAAGGGCGCGTATGTTTGTTTTGAACCCAGTGGTGTGAGTGGGTGTGTCTTGTATGGGTTCTTATCCCATTTTTTCTTCTTAATATAATGATACGCAGTTCTCCTGCATGTTTGAGGAAAAAAAACCGCATGGCCAACCATAAGAGAACCAATGTTGTGGTTGGACATGTACAGCCAGAAGAAGAAACATAACAGGGAGCACTTGCCTCGAAAATCTTGTGAGTGCGCCTCATGTTCATTTTCACACGCTGGGTCAGTATTCCACATGATCAAAACACCATGTTTTTGCATTCTCATCTAAGTCCTCTTATTGCATTGAAAAATTTTCAGCTACTGAAGCAACACACGACACATTGCGTAGTATGATGATGTGATAAATAGTGGAAGAGTTAGTCCTCTCTTCCCTGGCTAGACCTTCCTGGCCAGCATACTCATCTCTCTGCCGCTTCATCTATTTATTTATTTTGTTAGTTTTTCTCACTGCCTACGTAGAAACCATTGGGTGAACAACAGGTTTCCATTTAGTTTTATACTACAGATCAAATATCTACTTGTACCTTGCATTTTAAAACCAATGTATACAGAGGATAAAATATGCTGCCTTTCCTTCCTAAAAAAATTCATATGTGAAATCTTTTCTCTTTTTTTCACTAACTGATGGATTAAAATGCCGAAGACATTAGCTCATTTTAGATCAATATGTACCAATGTTGGTGTGCCACTTGACCGAAGGAAAAAAAAAACTCGACCCTGGGGGTAAGACCTTCCTCGAGGCATTGACGGAAAGGTAGAATATTCTCTTCTGCAGGGTCGAGAAAAGGCCACGAACCCTGGCTAATCAGGATGTGCCACTAACGGCGAGTACGCGCTTACGGCCACGTATCACGCTGCAATCATTAGTGGACCACGTATTTCGCTGAAAATAGCCCAAGGAGTGGCCTTTTTTTTGGTGGGTTGCGCTTCTTGCATCCCTACCACTGCACTACATGCACGTTCTCCACTTGACTGAAGGAGGCTTGTATGTGCAAATCTATTATCTATCTATTATTATACCTAAATAGGAGATCCCCACCAGAAGATTTCTCTGCGATTTCGCGAAACCACGTCAGCAGAGCCTTCAACTGCGTCCTACTTCGCCTCCCCAATCTGAAGATCAGTTTCACACGCTACAGCTGAACCTGTATGCTTCCCTCCCTCCATGAATACGAAACCACAGCATGCCTCTTTGCTTCTCCCCCACATTAATTATTCTATACAGGTTCAGTTGCATATTTGTCCCGCTGCTCCACTTGCCAGTCACGGCTCCACTTCTCCAGTAATCAACAGCAATCAATGTAGGAAAAACCAGGAGTCTCCATGACTCCATCATTCTCATGGATCGAGATCAAGAAGGCCAGCCAATAGTCAATTAACAAAAGAAAAACGAGCCTCCATCCTCATCGAATTTAAATGACCACCATGCAGGGACGTGAGGCCGCCACCATGGTGCAGGGACGTGAGGCCACTGCTTGATCCTCAGGCGCTGCCCGACATTGATCTCCACTCCGACGCGGCGCCGACGACCAAAACAATTCGCATTCAAGCCACCAAATATTCACGCCTGATTGCTGACAACAGCTCCATAAAGGTATGGCATGGTTACCTCCTTCGAGTAATTGGTGCTCCAGATTTCAGGTAATTTTGCAGTGAGCTGGGCCAGGTTATTGGCTCCCTGGCAGCGCATGCACTGGACCACCTGTGCGTCCTCCTCTCTGCGGTCGTGTTGGCCGGGGTCAGCAGCACACGCACTGGACCCACCTATCTGTCCTCCTCTCTGTGGGCGTGGCGGTGAGCGTTGCGACAGTGTGAACAAAGCCGATGTGTGCATTCTGATAATGGGATACGTCAGGAGATTAAGGGCCGGGGCAGCATGGTCCTTTCACGGGAGTTACATGACAGGGAAGGTAGAGAGTATATGAGATAGGAACTGCATCAAGTAGAGGCTCGCTGGTGGCACAATCAACAACAGCAAGGTTCCGTCACCATGTGTAACTCAGGTCTATTTCATGGTCCAAAGAAGCTAGATGTACATATGTTTTTGGTCACATGAGAAGCCAATATCAGGTGCCATGTAACTATTATTTTTATGATTTCATCATTTCACACTCAAATAAGTTGCAAAATTCCCGCAGGTTTAGTTATAAACCAGTGCACGGCCGACAACAAGAGAACCAATGTTTTTGTGTGACATGTACAGCCAGAAAGAAGAAACATAACAGGGAGCAGTGGAGCACTCACCTCGAGAATCTCGTGCGTGCGCCTCATGTTCATGGCCCAGACGTCCTCGCACCTGAGCTTCACGACTTCCGCGTTCCGCCACCGCTCGTGTATCCCATTTACGATCCCCTCGGTGATGCCCGCCTTCCCCACCTTAAGCCGCTTCCTCACCCTGATCCCGATCCCCTGCAGCCGTCGCAGCTCGTCCCGCGGCAGCGCCAGCTCCGCCGCGGACGGCGGCGCCGAAGCTGCTGACCCCGACGCATCCCGCCCGCGGCCCCTCCGCCGCTGCCGCGCCGCGGAGCCGGCCTCGCCGTCGCCCGTGGCCCAGCTCGGGTCGAGGGTGGAGCCGACGCGGTGGCGCGGGAGCTGGGCCGGGGTGGGCACCAATATCTCGCCGGGGGAGGGGGCGTCCCCGCTCTTGTTCGGGGCCGGAGTGGGGGTCTCGGAGCCGGTCTCGAGGTAGCCGAGGCTGCGGAGCTTCTCGGAGATGCGGCGGAGCGCGGACTTGCCGAGCAGCTCCGGCGAGGAGGACGCCGAGGCGGAGGCGTGGACGGGACGGAGGCGGGCGTGGGGTTTGCAGGCGGAAGTCGAGGGTAAGGAGAGAGAGGAAAGGTGAAGGGTGCGGGGAGAACGAGAGGAGCATTTGCGTGGGGAAGGTGGGGACGGGAGTGGAGGGAGAAGGCGGGTTTAACTGAGCCCTGCCAGGCTCGACGGAGGGGAGGAGGATAAGGCGTCGAGAGGTGGGAGACGGAGGAAGGGGATGAGTTGTGCATCGAGATTCGTGCTTTTCGTGCAGTCGTGTTGGATGTTATCTTAATTTGTTAAACCTATGATAAGACGCGCGTGCTACAAGATTTACTGAGAGAATCAATGAATATTGAATTATGATGATTCATGAATATTGCCTCTCTTAGCCCTGTTTGGTTCCAAGCTCCTGGAAGTTTTAGGAGCTCTAAAAAAAATGTTTGGTTCCACCTCCTAAAACTGACTAAAAGCAATAAATGCACTGGCAAAAAGACCATGCATCCCTCCTCCATACCCCTGCTCCTTCTCTGCTCCCGTTGTGGCTCTCGCTCTCCTCCTCCTCCTCGTCTCCGCGGAGGTGGCCCTCTCTGACAGACGGGAGCGTGAGCAGCTCCCCCCACACCGCCGTCGCCTCGTCTTGGTCGCGGCCTTCCCCCTGCCCGTCGGGGAGCACGTGGCGCGGAGCACGGGTGGCGGCGGGGGCCGGCGGATCCAGCGGCGCGAGGGTCGAGGATGGGGAACGGCGGGAGGAGGTCAGAGGGGCGGCGCCGACTCGGGCCCCATGGCGGCGGGGAAGACGGAGGGTACATGGAGGAAGCGAGCAGCGCCGCCGCCATCTCCAGGTCCAGCGCGAAGGAGCGGCGGACCGGTTTGGGGCCGGTGGATCCGGCGAGGTTAGGCCAAAGGCGTGGGTGGGCGGGGCGCGGGAGATGGATCCGGCGAGCGCCACGCGGGAGAGGAGATCCCGTCGGGTGGCGGGGATCCGTTGGTGGAGGGAGGGGCCGCAAGAGGGAGGCGCGGGTGGGAGGGAGGGTGGGAAAGAGAGAGGGGGCATGACAATAAAGGAGGGGTAGTGGGGGTCAGGATGGAATTTAAGAGCTTTTAGGAGGGGTGAAGCTCCTAAAGTTTTTTGCCTCTCCTAAAGTTTTTAAGAGCTTTTAGGATGGGGTGTTTGGTTTTTAGGCAAATTCTATCTAGATTTTAGCTTCTAAAAACTTTTAAGGGCCTCTTTGGTAGGGCTCCGGCGGCTCCGGCTCCTGCCTGTCGGCCGCCCACAGGCCAACAGGGGGCTACTGTTCACCGGAGCCAGTTTTTCTCTCTCCTCCTTTCCTCTCTCACAAAGACCGCCGGAGCTGGAGAAGCTCGTTTTTCGGGCTCCGCGGCTCCGGCTCCCCCTGGCACCTATCGGCCCATGGGCGGCCGACATGGGCGGGAGCCGGAGCCACCGGAGCCCTGCCAAAGAGGTCCTAAAACTTTTAGGAGGGGTAAGGCCACTTGCACGAGAAAAGTTGCACAGCATCATCTACCTCCCTCCTCTGCAGTCTAGTCAAACACCGTACCTGGTAAACATTAACATCGAGGTGGCGTTTGGGAAGTGGGAAATAAGGGGTTGGTATGGGATATGAGGAGACAATTAAACCGTAACTAATGTTTGGGTAGTAGGAAAGGGATATACTGTAGCACGGGATCACTGGGAAAAGGAAATAGGGAGGTTATCTCATCGTGACGAGAAGGGTGGGTTAGGCTGGGAAATGATGGCGACGAAGCGGTGGTGCTGATGGCTGAGAAGAGCGACGGCAGGAAGAGATACCCATGGCGCCGTCCATCCGCCACTCGCCCCGCACGCCAACCAGCGGCCGCTCGCCTCGCACGGGCTGCTGCGAAGCCACGCTTGGTGCTGGGGTCGCGGATGAGGACCAAGACATATGCGAGGCCGTTGGTTTGTTGGCTTCTATCTAGTTTGTCTGGCAACCAGGGGGCGGCGGAGGTACACTTTAGTTGCTGCTCGGGCGAGTAGGAACGAGAAGAGATGTGCTTGTATCGGGCGATTGGGACCAAAGGGAAGGGATGAGAACGACAGCCTGATCGTTTGGTTGTGGCTTGTCGTAAACGATCGTAAATTTTCAGCCAGAACAATATTTTTCTCTCACACAAACCAACCAACAATACTTCTTCACGAACCAGCAACGATACGAACTAATCAATCGAATAGGGTGCGAGTCTCCACGACCGAGTGGATGAGGATAAGGACGTCTGGCTGCTTATTTTTTTAATCTTGTGGGATCCACCTAACCCATACCCATACCCGGCTACAACCAAACAATGAATTGGGCTTGAAATCTCGTGTGCCTAACCCAAACCCAGCCTATCATAACCTAGCATATTTCCCTATCCCAAACCAACCCAGCCTATCATAACCTAGCATATTTCCCTATCCCATTTGAAAAACCATCTAGCTGAATTGTTGTGAGAGAAAAAAACGCCACCGAACAAGGTTGTGAAGACAAGCAATGGGATTTATTTGGCTTGAGTGCTTGACAAGAGGCAAACCTCCTAGGTAGGCAAAGCATTCTCAGATACTGTATTAGAATTTGATTGTCGGGGATCAAATCTGTCCAGTTGTTTGTCCCAAAGTTCAATTCAAACATCCCACAAGCGTCAAGCACTCTCGTAGCAACGAGCATGAGGAGTCAAGGAGGCCACCATGCGACCGATCAGCAAGTGCACTGTGCAAATTTGACCATATCAGATACTAGAAGGAGAACAGGAATAAAGTGAAAACGAGAAGGTTAGAAGAGAGAAGGCAAGGGGAATGGGAAACATAATTGGCCAGAACTTGGTACTACGCTTAACTTGGGCAGCCAGTTAGAGCACGTCTATCGTGGTACCAATGGTAGATAGTTGCCTAGGCGATAGTTCTTCTGTCCATTTCCAGACTTCCTGTACTAATCCAACTCATGTAAACAGCTGCCCTACTTTGGTAGCTCTGAACTCTGTAATGGGTGATTGTTTCACCCTCATTGCAGCATCATGCTGTTAATATATATTTGCCTTTTATATCAAAAAAATTTGCCAGGATGGTCGCCCTGGTCATGGATGTATAGAGACACTATTCCCAACAAATACATTCTAAAATCTAGAGTTTGATTAAGTCAAACATTATTAATTTACAAAAAAATATTTACGAATCTAAATAGATGTAATATGAAAATATACTCAATAATTAATTTAATAATACTTATTCAGTATCATAAATGTTAAGTAATTTTGTATAAATTTAGTCAAACTTAAAAGTGAATCACATATAAAAAACGAGAATTGCATCTTTTTTTAGACTAAGATAATAAATAACCAGACGCACCCCACAGGTCCACGCTACTTTAGTTTTTGTTGGTGCAGCTACCGCTAGCACTAGTTGAACGTAGCATAGTTATGATTTTAGACTAGGGTGATCCAATATACCATGATATTTTTACCACCGTAAAAGTAACATGCCAATACACAAAGTACTTACATCACTCAGTAGCACTTTTATAGGATTTATTTCATTCTAATTATGCCAATTTACATTCAATCACTAAACTAGAATCCTAAAATTAGAATGAAATAAATCCTATAAAAGTTCTACACGTTTATACCCTGCCTTTGCGCTTTGTGTTTTTGTGTTGACTAGGTAGCGTGCCAGTGCGTTGCTACGGGACAGCTAAACTTTGGTAATAGAAACACATGGATCACACGATAAGTGACATTTAATTCAAAAGGCAAAGTTCGTGAAATTAACAGTCACGGAGAGCGCGACGTCGCAAGCTCACAAATTCTATTGTATAGAGCTTTCCATGATGCGGCTAAGATAATGTTTTATATCGGCAGGAAGAAATCTCTGATGTCTATTTCTTTCATGCGCCAATAAATCTATGAATAAGTTTCGACGCATCTCCGTATCATCCTGTATACAGGTTCGAGTATATATGTAAATATTAGTGCCTGTCACATGGACAGTACTACGTGTCTTGAAAAATCTCTCACAAAATCTCCATACCAAGGTTCGAGTATATATGTAAATATTAGCGTCGTATGGCGGCAGCACGGCTTCCCCACGTCGGACGGCGGCGGCGGCGCTAGGGTTGAGCGGCGCTGCCTTCCCGCGTTGGACGGCAGTGGCGGTGGAGCTAGAGTCGAGCGGCGCGGCGTCACAGCATCGAACGGCGGTGGCGTTGTGACCTGGGAGTGATGCTTCAACTAATGTAGCGCCTAACGTTTAAGTAATAAGGTCTACCTAAGAAAATGTATGATGTACATATTTCTAAAAATAAACCATCCTCCATAATCGTACTTTTAAAACCCCCATTTTACCTCATCTTTGCAATACTTGGCACAATCATGAATTTATAATCCATCTGACCAAAACTTAATTACACCAGCACAAATTGGTATTAGTACCCATTCATTGTATTATGCACCAAGCATCTTCAATGGTCTACGTTTGCCAAGCATATAAGGGGTTGCATCAACCGATTTCTCACATCTGAAATCATGATGAGTATCATCAGCCATGTATCGATAATGGAATGCATACTTGATGCTTGTAGGACAAGAGAAAGGAAATGCAAATTTCTCTGGATACGGAGCCATTTTTGTAGCATAGCATTACCATATAACCATCAGATTCAATAAGGTTAGGGAACACATGCCCTTCAAGGCTTAGTTTAGCTTCTGCTGTTATCCCAACTACTTACAAAAATAAATAGAGGACGAATTACATACAACCATCAGGTAAACATGCCAAGTAACCAAATAAATTTTGAGCCTGTCTTCTCAACTTCGTGTGTTGCTAGTACCAATGATAGTTTCAAACTTTCAGTGATGTCTATGTTACCAGTGAGAGGTACTCCATCTTCCTGAAGCTCCTCAGCGTCAGTCCCCTGCTGTGTCGCTAGAATGCTACTCAAGATGACCTGCTGCTCAACCTGGAAAAAGGAGAACGTATCAACGAGATTGATCTGCACATATCAGAAAGAACACATCTTTATACTCGGATAGACATTTTATAGTCGGCCTGGAAAGATTGATCTAAGCGCACGTGAAGCAATGATGCTCTCGTAAAAGTTTTGAAGCAAGAGCTCATAAGCTGGCAAAGACGGTGACAGACAGTAGACCCCAGATCAAGATTCTCTACTCATGACTACGGACCTATCGGGGGTATAGACATGATAATTTTGGAATAAAATTACTTTTATCCCAAAATTGGAGAGGGCATGTGTTTATATCAAAATTTGGGAAGAAGAATTGTAGGAACTCGAAAGCTCCCAAGATTATGTCATCAAGGAATCGATTGCATGAGGGTCGGTATCAGCTGATTCGAATGCAGCACTGAAATCGGCTCTCTTCAGATAACGCCAGCAGATAACGATAAAAGCTACGGTTGGTGTCAAGAAAAACATGTTGGACTCTACAAAAAGGAAAAGATTAGGGTCCAAGTTATCTTAAATTAGGAACATTTTCTCTTATGCCAAAGATTGTGATGAGTCGTGCTTAAGCAGGATGTATGCTTAGGTTCGAATATAAATATTGGACCCGGCTATTGTAAAGGACACACAATCAATCAAATACAAGTTACTTACTTTTTTGGCTCCGCCACCCCTTAGGAGTAGGAGTAGAGTAGATCTCGGCGAGTTCTTCAGCGAGCAGGGCTGCATCGGTCCAGCCGACCTCCGACTTATCTATAAGTATCGTCATGGCTTATACTTCTGTTCGTACGGCTGCATCGATCCGGTCGACCTCCACTGCGACTCTGGTATAAGCTAGTTATCGACTCTTGTCTAGTTCAAGTACGGCTGCATCGATCCGGTCGATCTCCACTACTCGAATTAGATTAATGTCAAGTTATCGGCTCTACCTAAGAGTGACAATCTTTGGTAGATTCATTAAGTTATCGATCTTGCTGATGTTCTCATCGTCATTAGTTTGCAGCAACATCAACCTGTCCGATCGAGATTGATTTAGATCGGCCTCATATCCTTTGAGTCCGTCGTTTGCTTTGTCACAACATGATACTTCTTACAATGAACGACAGGGTATGTTTTATCGGCTGTTCTATTTCGATCTTGGTTGCGTATAGTACGCGGTTAAGGCACGTATGATCTTGGAGAGGTTTGCTGGTTAATTAAATCTGGTCTACGGTTCACTATTATGGCTGTAACGATGAGGTCGATTTCCACTGATAGCACTGTAGATTGGAGGATGCTAGTTAGTAGATCTGTTCTTAATTAGGCGCGACCTTAACTGTTTGCTATGCCTACATCGGCTAAATAGTCGACCGCCTATGCGTTAACGCCTACATCATGTTTACATGATTCTGTTGAACGTGAATAGATCTATTTACTTTAAAGGTTTGATTCGTTGTCTTTTTCACGGCTGCATCGATCCGATCGAACCCCACTGTTAGAGATAGTAGGTTGAGTCTGAGGAGTCCATATGTTTGTTCATGTGAAATAGTCGATTGTTCACACGTTGTAGTTCTCTTCACCTGAATCGGCTATTTTAGTCGATTCATCCGAGCCTTCACGAATAGCATGTCTTTCGGAAAGCCTGTCGAAGTATGGATGTTTTTACGGATTCTTTGGTTTTAGTTTGTTACTATCATTATAGCTGCTATCGATCCGGTCGAACCTCACTGTTGGTGGTAACAGATTAGATTCAGAGCGTTTATAGGTCTATTCGTATCAGATAGTCGATTTGTTCGCATGCTATATCCTTTATCGTTAGATTCATCGGCTTATTGCTTTATACTGATTATATATGTCTAGCTGATGATCTCATTTACATATACGTGTATTATACCTGTCAACATGAAATCAATCGCTACCCACGAGCTTTATAGTCTGTAACAGCCGATTTCTGTGCGTATCGGCTATTCAGTCGCTTTTCACGTCTGTCTGCTCCTAAAGCGGCACACTTGGAACTGTTTGGGCATAGACCAGCATGTTCCACCTTAAATTACTGATAAACTTTCTCTCCTTATCAATTGCAGGGTTAAATTGACTGACATGTCTCGGGAGGAATACATAGGATCGACTAATCCCGCGTTGAAGCCAAGTGGATCTCCAGCTCCATTCAGCAAATCCTTCCGGCTTGCTGTGTGTTGACATATTTTCGTGTCGGCACATGTTTTGGCACGTCCGGTGGGACCCCACAATCGTCATGGTGGTTTACAACAACAATGACATCCTTATGGTACCTTATGAAGACATGCCTGATAGAGATAAAGATGTCATCAGCAAAGCTATAGAATAATTTTAGAACAAGTGTTTGTTGTCCTACACCAAGACACGTGATAATACAATTGTTCAAAATATCCACTATCAAGAGTTTTGTTGCATGGACAGACAGATGCAGATGAAGCTGAAGACAGACGTTTCTTCGTGGAAGCTATAAACAAATCTGTTCATGATGCCATATCGAACCATAATGAAGTTTTCTTGAACACGTTCCACAACACTATGAAAGTGGTGTTTTATGGGTTTCCAGTTGATCAAGTTGGGCCGACTTATTACAACATTCCACATCCGTTGACTCAGGGGACTAATCAAGCCGGTACCAGCCATCAAGAAGCAGCACTAGCTGGTAATGATGATGTCCAAGTAGTTCAGAGTTCATCTGAGCAAGTTCAAGATGTCACTACGAATCAGATACAATATAATTCTAGATCGTCAGTGCAGCATGTGCAACAGTCGGTGGGGCAAGATCAGAACCAGATGATTAATTTTGGCACATCAGGCCACATACCATCGTCGGCTCAAAAAATAGCACCATCAATTCAAAGAATCCATAGAGATATAGATTCTAACGTCTATAACTAGAGACTTCAAGCAACAAACTAGCAAAGGACCCAGCAGATAGAGATTCTACAAGAATATCATTATGGCACAGATTACAATACTCTTCACATTATTCTGAATCCAGGGTACCAAGGTACCCAAAATTTTAATCCACAAACGGGTCAGCAGGTGCAGAGAAATCCAAATTCAAATGCTAATGAGTTGTTGCTTAGAGTGACCGAGATGATGAAGAATCAGTTCGGTTTGAAGCCAAAAAGGTAGACCTTTTTGTACAAACGCTCATATCCACAATGGTATGATTTGGTCGCTCTTCGGTGACTTATAGGCTCCCGGAGTTTGCTAAGTTCACTGGCCAAGATAGCACAAGCACAATAGAACATGTCAGTCGGTATCTTACGTAGTTGGGTGAACCATCCATTGAAGAGGCCCATCGAGTTCGCTTCTTCTCCTTGTCTCTGTTAGGGCCAGCCTTCACTGACAGGAGAAAAGAAGATTACCAATTTGACAACTATAAGGCAGAGAACTAATGAGTCGGGCACCGAGTTTCTTTAGAGATTTCGAGATCTAGAAATCTGTGCTTCTCACTGAACTTGACTGATGATCAACTAGTTGCTTTGGCCATTCAAGGAATGTTGTCAACATGGAGAGAGAAGCTGCTGGGACAAGAATTTGACAACTTGGATTAATTGGCTCAATGAGTGGCAGCGCTCAATAGCCAATTTCAAAATATACGCAGAGATACCCGATTCTAGAAAAATACCACAATGGCCGAAGCCTATAATCCGTATTCAGTCGATGACTGCTATGAGGATGATGAGGAAGAAGAAGTTGCCGCGGCTGAATGGAATTGGGGTAAGAAGACAGTAATAGTGCCAAATTCTTGGGGAAGAGGAGTCGAAGAGAGTTATGACTTCGATGTCGCAAAATCAGACCAGCTCTTCGATTTCTTGCTTGAGAAGGGACAAATCAAGTTACCCGATAATCATGTTATGTTGCCCCCTGATCAGTTGAAGAATAAGAAGTTCTGCAAGTTTCATAATGCTACATCTCATTTTACTAATGAATGTAGAGTTTTCTGGCAGCATATACAGAGGGCTATTCAGCAAGGAAGGCTCAAATTCGATACGCCTCGGAAGATGAATGTTGACGATAATCCTTTCCCAGGAGATCAAAACATGGTCGATGCTAGGCTGCTCAAGGGGAAGACTAAAGTCCTAACATCAGTTAGATCAAGAGAAACTAGAACAGTCGATCCCGAGATGCAAATATCGGCTGATGAATATAGAAAGATTAGAAGACGTCGTGACGAGCAAAAGAGCTGATATGAGCACGTAGAGACATCAAAGGATGGGGCGATAAAACCACGTGTTACATCTCGAATTTTGTTGAATAAATGGCAGCGGTAGAAGGAAAAGGATTATCAGCGTTGGTTAGAAGAGCAAGAATATCAACGTCAATAGGAGAAAGAGAGGTATGAAAGAAAGCAAGCAGAATCACATTAGAATTTTCCTTTCTTCAGACATTGCTGGAACGAAGGCTTGAAATTACCTACCAGAAATAACTATCTAGAATGCAGCGAGCAATATTGGGAGTTTAGGCAATCTCAAGCCAACTGCCTGGTCTATCCATGCTTGTCGATGTTTTACCAATGATAGCCTGCCACGGGGGTACCCGGGACAGTTGTTCGGGCTTCGGCGAATAGCGAAATTGGTGGTTACGCAAAGAGACTCATGATTTATACTGGTTCAGGCCCTCGACTTGGTCGAATAATAACCTTACGTCTAGTTTTGGCGTTAGCCTGATTTGCGTTGTATTGCTTTGAGTATCGGGTATGCGTTCTCCTCTTACAATGGGTACCCTCACCAGCCCTTTATAGTCCAGGTGCTGAGAGGCGTTGTTTGTGTCCTATTCGGATACAAGGTCAGAGTCATAAGCTATGCTTCGGGCGCCTTTCCTTGTATAGTTTGCGTTGGAGTTTCGGTTTTGCATGTTGCTTTACTCTCGCGTTCTTCTTGGCGATTAAATGTAGGCCTTGTTACCAAGGCCTACCTCCTCGCAAGATATGGTCTATGGGGGGCCCGTAGGGTTCCCCATCAACAAGACCTGAGCATTTCATGATTGAGCTTCAAGGGCCGAGTTGTTGTAGTCTTGATCCGGGTCCTTCTTGAAGTGAAATCTTGATATGGTCTTCTTTGATTCTTCTTTTGGGTGATGTGCACTTTTGCTTGATGTCCTCCGAGTTCTTTTTTCCTTTGAGTGCAGTGAGTGTAATTTTGCAAAATTGCACTCAAGTGTAGCCCTGAGCCTTCTTTTTTGGTACAAAAGCTAGAGGGTCAAAAATTTGAAAATATGTTTTACTGTGGTAGGTGCTTGCAGCCCAAGAGCCTTCTCCGGGTTCTTTTACATTGAAAAGAAGTTGGAAAGAAGGGTCTTGATTTGTACTCCTTTGATCTTTGTCTTTTTTCTTTGGTCACGGATGGATCTTGTATAGCCATGAGTGGCGTCTTCTTTACTTTTTGTCGGGAATCTTGCTTTTGGGTACTATTCGCCTTTGTTGCTTTGCTCTTTTGTTCTTTTCCTCTCTCTTTTTTGTGATATTTAGCCTTGTTTACCTCTGGTTTGCTATAAATACCTTCTTTGTTGGTTGTGGTTCTACCTTGAGTAGGAAAATTCTTCTTCAATTCTTTCTTCATTCGTAGATATGCTGGTGTGTGAGGTTGAGCAGCCCCCGGGCTTATGCTTGGTTGGTAATGATCATGCTGCTCTATCTGTTGTTCTGTGTCCGAGCTATCGCTGTTGCCGCCACTAGGTTCCTTGTTGCAATATTTAAGAATCTTGTCTCTATCTTATGTCTGAGTTTATCCGGTCCTGTTTGGCCATCTGTAACCTTTGTATTTGTCTTCGATCAATGAGATGTATAATTTTTCTCTGTCCGAGTTCTTTTTCGATTGTAATCCTTTGACATTGTAATTTTGCATGTGATCCTTCATACGTCTCTGAATTGTTTGTTCGGTTACTTATTGTTGTTGTCATTCTGGTTGTTGGAGAATTCAATGCATGTCTTCACGGGTTGTATTGTTGCTTGTGGAATATTCTCTTGGATATGCTTGTCCTTGAGTGCCGTTCTTTCACGTCAGAGTCCTCTTTCATTGAATTCTATCTTTTCATTGTGTCATTTGTTAGATTTCTTCTGTTGGTGCTTCTAGTCCATGTGCACCGCTTCTTTTACCTATAAATGCCCTTCCAGAGTGTTGATTTGATTCATCGAGCCTTTTGTTGCCTGTTCTAAAGTCTTATGTAGTTATGAATATGATAGTGTGTGAAGTAGAGCAGCCCTCGGGTGTATTTTGTAGTTCTTGTACATTTTGTTGTAGTTAGAGGAAGTCTTGTGATAGGGATTAGAGGTAGACTAATCCTGCAGCGGCATTGTACTTAGAAGTACGTGGTGGTAGTTGGAGGAAGTCTTATGATGTGGGCTTCGTTCCTTCATCCGAGCAGTTCTGGGTTGATCCTCACCGTCTGTCTTGAGACTGTCCGGTGCAGATCAACACCTGATCCTACATCACGATGGGCTTGGGTAGACAGATGCCTGCCGACTTCCCCTGGTCTATGTTATCCCGCCGTGCTGCTCATTTCCGCCTTGGATGCACTACGTCCGTCCTTTGAAGAAAACAGTGTAGCCGAGCACGGTTTGTTCTACCGAGTAGCAAATTGGAACACGTAGTTGTTCTAGAGCCTAGTTGTGTCCGGGCTCCTCTTTGCTACCTTGCTTGTCATAGTGCTGAGTTCATTGGGTCTTGTAAGATGTGTAATCTCCTATTTTTAAAGCTATTTGTAATGTAAAGAATTCTTGTCTTCAGAGTTGTCATTCATTTTTCTACTGTAATCCTGGTTATTCATGAGGCTTCCGAGTTCTTTCTTTAATAACCGGGTTCTTTTGTTTCTTGCAAGGTGGCCCTTCGTTTCTTCATGGTTGACGAGTTGTTCTTGTAGTAATCTAAAAACTCTGCCGTGGTGCTGGATGGATAAGTCTAAAATCTGCCCGTTGGATCATACCGTTGTGTAGATTTGTGCCTTCCATCTTTTTAGCTGTGTCAGTAAATGGATCATCGCGTGGTTGACGGTAGAAGCCGAATCGCCATATTGGTTTTGATGAAGGAATTAACTCCGCACTTAACCTTTTATGAAGAAAGTTTTAACTCCATCCTTATCTCGAGGAGGCTATTGAACTGCCTGGGATGGCAATTTGGTCTCTATTTAACTGGCCACTCAGCAATTGTTTCGCCATAGCCATAATGACGAAGAAGTTCATCCATAGGCAAAGTGTCCGTATGGTGTCACGTTCTTCGCTTGTTTGCTCTCCGAGGATGGTCGTGGCGGAGTCGTCGAGTCGAAGGTCTTCGTCGTCGCCTTCATTGCCAGCCCCTCCGGTGGTGGGGAAGGCTCCCCTTCTTGGGACATCAGCGCCGGTTGTCCCTCTACAGAAGAAGGAGCATCCCTCGACTGCTCCTATGGTCACTCTTGTCCCCCTCTCTGCTGCTGACGCTACTTCAACAAGGGCATATTTGATCATCCTTAGCAGTGACAGTGAAGATGAGGTTGATTGGGAGGCGCTCGCCGCTGAAGACGAAGTCGACTGGGGCGCGCCCTTGCTGTCGAAGATGACGATGATGTCGAATCTGTGTGTAGTGGGTCTCCGACAAGGAACTGATGATGGCTGGATGCGTTGTCATTAGCCCTTGCTTTGATGTTGGCGTAAAGGATATCAAAGGGCAGATTGTCCGGTCATAAATTTATCTTGGTGATTTGATGTATGTAGTAGTCGTGTTCTTCTATGATCATCATAAACTTTGTTTCCCCAATTTCTCTTTTCCTTTTCTTTTGATGTGGCTTCTTTTGTTTCTCTGTGTGGATGTCTCTGCTTTACTTATTCGCCAGACGAATTGTGTGCGTGATCAGGATTTCTTCCGAGCAGTTGCTTCGTGGTATGTATCCGTAGCATTGAGTAGATGAGTTGTTTCCATTTGTCATGAAATGACTCTTTGATAGGTGGAGTGCTTTGTTTGGCTTTCATTTGCACCATGTAAACAACCCGATATGTAGAACGTCGTCTTGAGAGACTGTCTTCGAGTGCTTTGTCTGGCTCTCGTGCAAACAACTCATTATAAATTGTTGTTATGTCAGACTTCATGTTCTTGCTAGTACTGAAAAGATTTAGGATCAACGATCTTGAGATTGATAAGCCTCTAAGTACTTCATGGTGGAGTTCTGGGAATTTCTTCTTGTTCCTTTAGGTCTTTGCCGAGCAGGGATTACCGGTGCTTTTTTCCCGGTTTTATGATTTTGTGAAGGGTGGCTTTTACTAGTGCATCAACAATATGGTTTCGTATGTCCGGGTTGTTGCCCCTAATGCTCGTTTTGAGTGGATTACTGAAGCTTCTGTAATGGCTGAGTTTTTAAGACACTGGGAGGAGGCCAAAGTATAGCTTAGTGGTCTATCAGACCAAATTCTTGATCAAATGAATGTACTTCCTCCTTCTCTTCCGTCTTCTTGAACAGATGTGAAAAGTCATCCTTCTTTTGATGTTCTTGTAATATACTTTGTCTCTGAATTTTTAAGATGCGAGCAGGCTTCGTCCTGTCTTTCTTTTCTTCTTAGATGTCTTTGAATAACATGGACAAGTTTCGCCCTGTCTTTCCTTGTGACTTTTTCATGCTCTGCCACAGCTTGTTTCTTCTTGGTGATCTAGTAGAGCTAAAAAGGTTGATTATACTTTTTCTTGGGGTAATCGACTGATTTGTACTGTAGATCTACGTCATTCTTGAGGCAGGATAGTTCTGAGGGTAAGCTCCCGAGTTGTAATTGTTACTTGTGCCGCTTTTGGGGTGAAGTGGTCGATTATACTGCTCTTGGAGTAAACGGCCAAGTTGTTTTTGCTGATTGTGCCGCTCCTTGGGCGAAGTAGTCGATCGTACCGCTCTTGGGGTAGGAGATCGAGTTGTTGGAGTGTTTGTGCCCCTCCTTGGGCGACATAGTCGATCGTACCACTCTTGTTGTAGGCGACCGAGTTGTTGGAGTGTTTGTGCCGCTCCTTGGGTGAAGTATTCGATCGTACCACTCTTGGGGTGGGCGACCGAGTTGTTGGAGTGCTTGTGCTCTTCTCTGGTCGAAGTAGTCGATCGTACCGCTCTTGGGGTAGGCGACCGAGTTGTTGGAGTGATTGTGTCCCTCTCTGGGCGAAGTAGTTGATCGTACCACTCTTGGGGTAGGCGACCGAGCTGTTGGAGTGCTTGTGCCGCTTCTTGGGCGAAGTAGTCGATCGTACCACTCTTGGGGTAGGCGGCCGAGTTGTTGGAGTGCTTGTGCCATTTCTTGGGCAAAGTAGTCGATCATACCACTCTTTGGGTAGGCGACCGAGTTGTTGGAGTGCTTGTGCCGCTTCTTGGGCGAAGTATTCGATCGTACCACTCTTGGGGTAGGCGACCAGACCCGTATAGCACAACCGTTTTCAGGTTGGCTGTTTGCAGGGTAAGTAAGCAATCATACCAGCTCTTGGGGTAAGCGATTGCGCCCGTATAGCAACAACCGTTTCTGGGTTGAGCTATTTGCAGGGCTACCCCTTTTTCCCCAACCTAATTACGGGTTGGTTCTGTCCGTTGGACAGGGCTGTCAGTCATACCATCTCTTTATGGTAGAGTGACAAATGCTAGCTTGGGTCTCCTTACCCAAGAAGCTATTTGGCCGTTGGCCGTCAGTCAGACCATCTCCATATGGTTGAGTGACAAGATTGCCCGTGTAGCGCAACCGTTTCCAGGTTGGCTGTTAACAGGAAAGCCCCTTTTTCCCCAACCTGATTACGGGTTAGTTCTGTCCGTTGGACAGGGCTCATATTTGAAGCTGTTCTTCTTGAATAATCTCTATTTTATTTCTCTTGAAACTTGAGTACAATCTGTTGTACTTAATTGCAGAATCTTTTGAGCTGGCTGATATGTCAAGTGTTCTTTACAGGTATTTCATCTGGAGTCATCAACTCGTATGTGCTGGGTCCTGTTGCTATCATCACGATGAAGGGTCCTTCCCATGGACTGAGTAGTTTGTATCGTCCATCTTTCTTCTGGATTAGTCATAGTACTAAGTCCCCTGGCTTTAGCGATCGGGGTTGAGTACTTTTGTCATAATGTCTTCGTAACCCTTGCTGATATCTTGCATTTTGTATGATTGCACTGTCTCTTATTTCTTCTATTGAATCAATTTCTATCCGCCTTGTTTCTTCTGTTTTGCCTTCTTCATATTGTTCTATTCTTGGAGATAGCCATATTAAGTCGGCTGGTAGTACCGCCTCTGATCCATAGACCAGAAAGAACGGTGAGTATCCAGTTGCTCTGCTGATCTGGGTTCTTAGACCCCATACCACTTTTGGTAATTCGTCGATCCATTTTTCACCATAATCTTTCAAATCTTCATATAATCTTGGTTTTAAACCTTGTAATATGAGTCAATTTGCTCTTTCGACTTGTCCATTGGCCTGTGGGTGTGCTACTGATGCAAAGTCGATTTCTATCCCACAATCTCTTGCCCAATAATGGAATTCTCTTGCTGTAAATGGTGAACCAAGATCTGTGATTATTCTGTTGGACATGCCGAACCTATGCATGATGTCTTGTATGAATTCCACTGCCTTTTTTGCACTGTATTTGACCAAAAGTTTGTATTCAATCCACTTTGTAAATTTGTCGATTGCCACAAATATGTATTCGAAGCCTCCTTTTGCTTTTTTGAGTGGTCCGACTTGATCTAGCCCCCAGCATGAGAACGGCCAAGCCGGCGATATGCATATTAAGTTGTGAGCCGGCACATGTGATTGCCTAGCAAACATTTGGCAATTCTTGCATGTTGTGACGAGCTCTTCTGCATCTTTTGAGTGCTGTTGGCCAATAGAAACCGGTTTTGAATGCTTTGCCGACTAGTGTCCTAGAGGCTGCATGATTTCCACAGCATCCTGAGTGGATTTCGTCCAAGATTTCCTTTCCTTTATCTGTCGGAACACATTTAAGCAGTACTCCTGATGATGCTGCTCTTTTGTATAGTTTATCCCCCACCAGAACGTAGGTTTTGCTTCTTCGTACAACCCGAGTTGCTTCTGCTTTGTCTTCGGGTAGTTTTGTTTGTCTCCAATCACTTTGTATGACCATGATTTGTCTTGACTGGTCTGGTTCTTCTGCTTGATCTATTTCCATTGGATCTATTGTCTCCTTCTCTTTTTCTATGTTTCCGAGTTGTTTGATGGATGGGTCTATGAGTTCTTCCACAAATATATCGGGTGGTACTTTTGCTCTATCTAACCCTAATTTGGCTAGCACATCTGCTGCAATGTTAGAATCTCTTAGTACATGATGGATTTTGAGCCCTTGGAAATTTTTCTCCAATTTTCTGACTTCTGCACAATACACATCCATATTATCTTTTGTACAATCCCAATCCTTGTTGACTTGATTGATTACTACAGCTGAATCACCGTAGACAAGTAGTCTTTTGATCCCAAGCGAGCTTGCAACTCTTAGACCGTGTATTAATGCTTCGTATTCTACCTCATTGTTAGTTGCCTGCCAAAGTATTTGTAGCACATATTTTAATTGTCTCCCTTCTAGTGATATGAATAGTACTCCTGCTCCAGCTCCTCCTAACTTTAGGGAACCATCAAAATACATTTTCCAATGATCAAGTATTGGTTCGGGTTCTTTTTGACTGATTTCTGTCCATTCAGCAATGAAGTTGGATAATGCTTGAGATTTGATTGCTGTTCTTGGTTTGAAGTCTAGGTTGAGAGCACCGAGTTCTACTGCCCATTTTAATATCCGACCTATTGCATCTTTCTTGCGTAGAATGTCTTGAAGTGGAAAATTGGTTACCACTGTAATCTTGTGTTCATGGAAATAATGTCTAAGCTTTCTTGATGATATCAACACTGCATAAAGTAGTTTTTGCACGTGTGGGTATCTCACTTTTGATTCTGTTAGTACTTCACTTATGTAATAGACTGGTCTTTGCATTTTGTATGCGTGTCCGGGTTCTTCTCTCTCAACCACAATTGCAGTGCTGACAACGTTCTTGGTTGTTGTAATGTATAGCATCATGTCCTCTTTGTCTTGTGGTGGTGTCATTACTGGTGATGATGCCAAGTATTCTTTTAACTTTTGGAATGCTTCTTCCGCCTCTTCTGTCCATTCAAAATTTCCTGCCTTTTTCAATAATTTGAAGAAAGGTAGCCCTTTTTCTCCTAGTCGGGAGATGAATCCTTTGAGTGCTGCCATGCATCCTATAAGCTTCTGTATGTCTTTAACTTTCTTTGGAGGTTTCATATCCATGATGGCTTTAACCTGCTTTGTACTTGCTTCAATTCCTCGGTTGCTGACTAGAAACCCGAGTAGTTGTCCTGATGGTACCCCAAAAACACACTTTGTGGGGTTTAGCTTCCACTGCCATGCTTTTAGATTCTTGAAAGTCTCCTCGAGGTCTTCTATCAATGATCCGGGTTCTTTTGTCTTGATTACTACATCATCAATGTATGCTTCTGCATTTCTTCCGACTTGACTCCCCAAGCAAGTTTGAATTGCTCTTTGATATGTTGCCCCTGCATTTTTTAGCCCAAAAGGCATTGATTTATAGCAATATGCCCCAAAGGGTGTAATGAACGATGTCTTGCTTTGGTCTTCTTCTCTTAAGGATATTTGATGATATCCTGAATAGCAATCTAGAAAGGATAACAGAGTTGATCCTGTTGTCGAGTCGATGATTTGATCAATCCTTGGTGGGACATATGGATCTTTTGAGCAATGTTTGTTGAGGTCTGTGTAATCGATGCACATGCGCCATTCTTTTGAATTCTTCTTCTCTACTAGGACCGGGTTGGCAAGCCAATCCGGGTTGATTATTTCTCTGATGAATCCTGCTGCCATGAGCTTGGTGATCTCTTTTTTGATTGTTGCTTTTCTATCTGGAGCGAATCTTCGTAACTTCTGCTTAACGGGTTTGGACCCTTTGTTTACATCAATTATGTGCTCAGCCAACTCCCTTGGAACCCCTGGCATGTCTGCTGGCTTCCAAGCGAAAATATCTTTGTTGTCCTGAAGAAAGTTGGTGAGCGTGAGTTCCTATTTGGGGTCGAGGTTTGCACTGATGATTGCCGTCTTCTCTAGATCACCAGTCAGTAGGTCAACAGTCTTGGTAGTGGCTTCTTTTGGTGGTGCGAAGTTGCTTGGCTTCTTAGCCGGTATCTTAATCTCAACTGGGTTCATTTCATTGGCCAGCATTGCAATCTCCTTTCCTTCCTTTATATCTTGTAATCTTTCGGATATTTGTACTGCTTGTACGTCGCAATCATGTGCTTTCTTTAGATCTCCTTTCAATGATAATACGCCCTTTGTTGTTGGCATCTTGAGTAGTAGGTATGGATAATGTGGTACTGCCATGTATTTTGTTAAAGCTGGTCTCCCAAGTATTGCGTGGTAGCATGATTCAAAGTCCGCAACTTGAATTTGATGAATTCCGTCCAGATATTTCTGCGGTGTGCCAAAGGTGTGGTGTAGGGTTATTTGTCCGAGGGGCATAGTTGCTCTGCCGGGTACTATTATTCTCGTAGAATGGTGTGCTTGTGGGTGTCATTAGACCTTCACAATCTAGATTTATCCTTTTGAGAGTATCTGCGAAAATTATGTTAAGCCCGGCTCCTCCATCGATGAGTACTTTAGTTATCTGCTACTCCACGATAGTCGGACCTAGTATCGGTGGTAGCATCTCTGCTTTCTTGACCTTTGGTCCATTGGTCTTCTCTTGTGAAGTGGATGGGGTACTCGACCAATCTAGATATCTTGGGATGGTTGGTTCAATTTGCCATGATGGCTCTTTTGAGCTAGTTTCTCTTGTCTTTTGCTTCATGTGTTAGGAACACCTGAAAATATCATCGCTAATTGGCGTTGGGGTTCTTGATAATCTCCTTCAGCTCTCTTTTCCTCCTTCTTGGATTCTTCTTGCTTTGGCTCCGAGTTGTTTTGATTCCTGTTTTCTCTCTTCATGAATTGCCGCTGAAAAGTGCTGCATTCAACTAACTTGTGTTTGGCCCTTGGGTGTATGTGACACGGCATGTTTTCTATGTTTTCCGACGCTCTTCCTCGGTAGTTGTTATTCTGATAGTTGCTATTACTGTTATAACTGCTGTTGTTACGGTTGTTGCTATTGTTGTAGTTGCCATTGTGATTGCTACCATTGCTATCATTGCCATTGCCATTGTATCTTCTTTTGTTGTCTGTGGTTGCCACCATATTGTCCTGTCTTGGTCTTTTGTCTTGCTGTCTGTAATCGGGTTTTCTATTCTCTGGGTTATCCCTAGCAAATCTACATCTTTGAGTTCTTTCTTCCGACGAAATTAGCTTCTCAACAACCCTCTTGAAGTCTTCATTTGTTCTTGGGTTCTCATTGAAATAGTCCTTGTATTGCCAGTTTGCCCAGATTCCTTCGCAAAGGCCTCTATCACCTCCCCTCACAAGAATGTCATGGACTTGAGCCCCGAATTCTCCAAATCTTCTATAGTATTCCCTTAGACTTTCTCCTCTCCTTTGCTTTACTCCTTTCAATTCGGCTCACGGTCATTGGATGGGTCATAATGCTCATGAAGTTGTTGCGTAAAGCTTTCGCAAGTCTTCCCAATACTTGATTGATCTTGGCCTCAATTTGTCAAACCATTGTAGCGGCATTACTTCGAGGGCCATTGGGAAGAATAGAGCCTTGATGTCGTCGTCTCCTCTAGCTAATTCAATAGATTGGGAGTAAACCCTTAGCCATTGTCTTGGTTCGACTTTGCCATCATACTTGGAATGATTTGCCGGTTTAAACTTGTGCGGTAGCTTTAAAGTTTGTAGTCTTCCTGCGAAACAAGGGAATCTATCGTATGGTTCCGTTCTTCCGTAATCGGCGATCTTGCCCTTACGTAATAAGACTGTCTTCTTTTTAACTCAGACTCTCCGTAGTCATCTTCTTTGTCAAATCTTCTTGACATTTCTTGGTAGCATTGGCTCAATTCTGGTTTGTCTCTTTCTTGTTGCTTTGAGTAGTGTTCCTTCCTTCCATTGATATTAGCACTTTCTACTAGTCCTATCCTTTGAAAATTCGATTTTTTGGGTGGCTGCTCCCTTTGTGGCTCCTATGGAATTTCTTCGTTGGGTTGTTTTTTTCCGATCCCCGACTTCTTTCTTCTGGTCTTCCTTTGCTTTCCGTTATTCGTGAGGGTGTACAACTCCTTTGTTAATTCTTCAATTCTTTCCTTTTTATTTTTTTGTGGCTTCTTTTTCCGCCTTCTTTTTGTTGTATTCCGTTAGCTCCGCTTTGTATTTATTCCGGACTTGCTTCCTTTGTTTAGCCCGCCGGTTCCTCCTTCCGACTTTCAATTTGTTCTTCTTTAGCCTTGCTAGTCTTTGCTCATCATTTTTCGTTGTTGTCTCTTTTCTCATCTGGCGAGATGTTGCCTTCGATTCGTTTGAAGATTTTATATCCGTATCTATGGTGGCTCCAAAGGTTGTTCTATCTGCTCCGCCATGTATCTGATATACCTCTTCTAAGCTCTTCTTATACAGTATTCCATCCTTCGTTTGGTTGAGTGCTCTGTAGCTTCCAACTGGATCCGAGTTCTTTTCCTCTTGATAAGGTAGTTCTTCAACGCGCGTGCCTACTGGACTTTGCTTGAGGTGAAAGAAACTCGCCAATGCACCACACAATCTTGTGGGGTCTTTGTCATGATCATCCTTCTTATGCTCCCTCTAGGAGTATTCTTCTTCTTGAGTTCATCTTGTTTTGGGTAAAGTGTTGATAGATTGATGTTGCGCTATGCATGATCCATAAGTTCCCAAGTTCTTTGAGTTGTACGGGTCGTATCCCTTCGCGATCGTTGTTGTGTCTCTGAGTCCAATTAGGCTTGGCTCTTGTGCCATGAAGATTGTCTTGGAATCGGGTTGTATCTCTTTTTCAGAGTCGGTTTCGTATCCGCTTTCTTCCTTATTCCGAGTTGTATCCGAAGTTGAGAGTTTCGTCATCTTCTCGGTGAGTTTGTATTGAACTTCGTCATCGAATTCTTTTTCTTCTCGGAGACGGGTACGAAGCTTGCCATCGCCGTTAGCCTTGCAGATCCAGGATCCGAAGACAAAGGTTGTTCCCACCGAAAAGGTCATCTTGAGGTTGAGGTCCGCTGAACTCTCGAGAAAAAATTCATCGAAAGCCCCTACCTAGCGCGCTAGCTGTCGATATTTTACCACCAATAGCCTGCCACGGGGGTACCCGGGACAGTTGTTCAGGCTTCGGCGAATAGCGGAATTTGGCAGTTACGCAAAGAGACTCACGATTTATACTGGTTTAGGCCCTCGACTTGGTCGAGTAATAACCTTACGTCCAGTTTTGGCGTTAGCCTGTTTGCGTTATATTGCTTTGAGTATCGGGTATGCGTTCTCCTCTTACAATGGGTATCCTCACCAGCCCTTTATTGTCCAGGCGCTGAGAGGCGTTGTTTGTGTCCTATTTGGATACAAGGTCAGAGTCCTAAGCTATGCTTCGGGTGCCTTTCCTTGTATAGTTTGCGTTGGAGTTTCGGTTTTGCACGTTGCTTTGCTCCGCGTTCTTCTTGGCGATTGGGCTGTAGGCCTTGTTACCAAGGCCTACCTCCCTGCAGTATGGTCTATGGGGCCCGTAGGGTTCCCCATCGACAATGCTCAAGATGCATATCATCATAATAACATGGATCGGCACTTAAAAAATAGAAGTGTTCATGATCGGCTTGGAAAACGAGTGGTTGATCAAAACTGGGCTGATTATGAAGAAGAGAGTAATGAGGAAGAATATTTTTAGCAGGAAGGCCAATGGTGTCCAGGAGGTCTGACAAGAAGCCAGAAAAGAAGAGTGCAACGGCTAAGGAACAGAGAACTAGAACATGCTCAAGCATCCGATAGACCTCAAGTGTGGCATGCTAAGCAAACAGCCGAAAGAAGGCAACCATCGGCTAATATTCAAATGGCTTTTCTATTGCCATCAGAATTCAAAGCTCTAGCGGATCAAGAAGTTTATTCAGATTTCGATGAATCGGAGTATGAAGAAATAGTTGACAGTTATACAGCAGGCTATATTCGATAAGCCAGTCAAGCATCGACACTTAAAGGCTTTATATGTAAGAGGTTTTGTTGATGTGAAGCCGATGAACAAGATATTGGTGGATGGAGGTGCTTCTGTTAATCTTATGCCTTACACCACTTTTCGTAAATTTGGCAAGGGACCATGAGATTTGATTGAATATGTTATGATGCTTAAGGATTTTAGGGGTAATGCGTCTAAGACCCAGGGGGCAATGAACGTCGAACTGATAATAGGGAGTAAGACTCTGCTCACCACATTCTTCGTCATCGATGGAAAGGGCCATACAGTTTACTCTTTGGTCGTGATTGGATTCATGCAAACTGTTGTGTGCCATCAACCATGCATCAGTGTTTAATTTAATGGCATGGAGATGATGTCGAGCTGGTTCACGCTGATGAATCTGTGAGCATCACAACGGCCGATCCAGTATTTTGGGGGCTAGAAGACTTTGAGTGCTTTTCTAGCAAGTTATGGGAAGGAGGCTTCATTAGAATCAATAATGAAAGCCAACAGCCGATCTAAGCAGTCGGCTTTGAAAATTTGTTTTAATGGATAATCCAATAGATGGTACAGATGACAAACTAGGACATGGCTTCACGTTGGCCGATGAATTAGAAGAGGTAGATATTGCTTCTGGAGATAGGCCTAGGCCAACGTATGTAAGTGCCAAGTTGGATCCTGAGTATAAGCAAGAGTTAGTCGATTTATTAAAGGAATTTAAAGACTGTTTTGCTTGGTAATACTATGAGATGCCTGGTCTAGACCGATCGATTGTTGAACATCAATTGCCAATCAAACCTGGATATCGGTCGTTTAAACAAGCTCCGAGGAGATTCAACCCATACGTACTTGATGATATCAAAAAGGAGACTGAAAGGTTACTGAAAACAAAGTTTATCCAACCGTACCGATATACAGAGTGGATATCGAATGTTGTTCATGTGTATAAGAAGAATGAAAAATTAATAGTTTGCATCAATTTCAGAGATCTAAACAAGGCCACACCCATGGATGGTTATCCGATGCCGATAGTCAATATGTTGGTAGACGCAGCAGCCGGGCACAAGGTTATTAACTTCATGGACGGCAATGCATGATATAACCAAATTTTTATGGCTGAGGAAGACATAGCAAATACCACTTTTAGATGCCCTGACGCAATCGGTTTATTTCAGTGGGTTGTGATAACCTTTGGTCTGAAGAATGTCGGTGCAACTTTTCAGAGGGCAATGAATTATATTTTTCATAAGTTGATCGACAAGATTGTTGAGATCTACATTGATAATATGATGATAAAATCCAAGGGGTACAAGGAGCATCTAGTCGATTTGCGGGAGACTCTAGAATGCACAAGAAAACATGGTCTAAAGATGAATCCTGATAAGTGTGCCTTTGGAGTATCAGCTGGACAATTCTTGGGTTTCATGGTCCACGAGAGAGGAATCGAAGTTGGTCAAAAAAGCATAAAAGCAATTGATGAGGTAGTGCCCCCGACTACTAAAACAGAGTTACAATCTTTGCTTGACAAAATTAATTTTATTAGAAGGTTTATTTCAAATTTGTTAGAGAGAGTTCTGCCGTTTTCTCCCTTGTTGAAGTTGAAAAATGATCAAGAATTTAAATGGGGTGTTGTACAACAAAAGGCGTTTGAGGAGATAAAAGAATATATGAAATGTCCGTCCATGCTAGTCCCTCCTCAGCAAGGTAAGCCTTTTAAGTTGTACATATCGGCCGATAACCAGACAAATGGATCGACCCTGATGCAAGAGTTCGAAGGGAAAGAGCGAGTTGTTTTCTATCTCAGTAGGAGGCTTCTGGATCCAGAGACAAGATATTCTCCCATCGAGAAGTTATGCTTATACTTATATTTCTCTTGCACTAAGTTACGATATTAATTATTGTCGGCTGAGTGTACAGTTGTCTCCAAGACTGATGTGATCAAGCACATGCTATCAATGCCAATATTAAATGGAAGAATGGGAAAGTGGATTCTTGCGTTGTTAGAATTTGACTTGAGGTATGAATCGGCTAAAGCAATCAAAGGGCAAGTAATAGCTGATTTTGTCACCCTGCATCATAAGTCAATTGTTGGCTATGTGGAGCCGGTACCCTGAACGTTGTTCTTTGATGGGTCATCATGCAAGCAAGGTGATGGCATTGGTATTGTTATTATTTCACCTCAGGGGGCAAGTTTTGAGTTTGCTCTTCCAACTGAACCAATGATTACCAACGACCAAGCGGATTATGAGGCTATTCTTAAGGGGCTTCAACTTCTTCATGAAGTAAAGGACAAGGCAATTGAAGTATTTGAAGATTCATAGTTAATTATTAATTAGTTAATCAGCCTATATGAGTGCAAAGAAGATACTCTGAGGGGATATTATGATGAGTGCCAAAGGTTGCTCAAGGAATTTCCTCATGTCTCTTTTCAACATATTTCGAGAGCATAGAATCAAGAGTCTAATCATCTAGCTCAAAGTGTGTTAGATTATCGAGTGTTTCAATAAGTCTTGAGTAGTGAAACCTCGAATAATGATTGGAGAGTTGAAATAGCCGATTACCTTAGGAATCCATCACAGAAAGTTACCAGAAAGCTAAGGTATAAATCGACTAAGTATGTTTTACTGGATGATTAGCTATATTACAAAACAGTCGATGGGGTGTTGCTCAAATGCTTAAATAAAGAGGAAGCTAAGGTGTTGATGGGTGAAGTGCATGAAGGGATATGTGGAGCTCATCAATCGGCTTATAAGATGAAATGGATTATTCATAGAACTGGATATTTTTGGCCATTCAGCAAATCCTTCCGCTTGCTGTGTGTTGACACATTTTCGTGCCGACACCATGATTCCATCAAATCCTACAAGGGCATAAATTCCAACTAAGAAATGTGCTGATTCTTTAGACTCAGTAACAAGTGACATACCTCAGTTTTGTAAAACCAACAATTGAGATGGCAATTTCGCGAAGCCACTGTTTCGTTTAGCAAAAATCCAATTTTCTCCTTAAACAAAGCAGAGAGAAGGCTTGTTTATCAAAAGCAAACTTTAAACCAAGTTCCAAAATATAACTTACAGATAAATTAGTTTGCACCAAATCTAAGTATATACCTACAGCTACGGGAGCAGGTTTCTAATATCCGTCTTTTAATGAGTAATGATACCACGATATCACCAACCCTGGAGAGTTCAAGATCTGCTAACATATAACCATCACTCATGCAAAATATATATGAAAAAAATAAATCATACAGAAGTATGAATGATGTACTTAATTAGATATCCAATTTATTGGTACTTACAAATCGGTGTCATTTAGATCCTTGATTAATTTGCAAAGCCTTGTATCAAAATTTGATATGTCAGCTAGCTTAACTGCAATTGAGACACATTAATGTTAGCCATTTGCACAGAATAGAGTAGGGATAAGGGCATGTGAAAAGCTAGATACTAATTGCAGTAAAGAAAAGCGAGATATTGAATCAGTAGAACATATAAGAATCATAATATTAGTACATTGTTCTCGGTCGCTGTAGTAATCATAGAACATCTTCTCGGTGTTGTAATAAACCAGCAGTGACTATCTTGACTGAATTTAATAACTAGCAGTGACTATCTTGACTGAATTTAATAAACCAGCAGTATGAGTTTGATAGCTACTACTCCAAGGCCCTGCAAATGGTATTATGTCAAAGAAAGTTAACCTTCAAAACTAACAAATATGCATTAAGGGGGGAAACACAAAATCTCTCTGTTAAAACTGGCAAAAAAAAGTTTGAGACACATGTATATATAGGCTTTAGAAACAGGTTTTCTTTCACTTTGCTGGCAAACCAGTGCAGCTAATAAAAAAAATAGATCTGCAAGGTCCCTAACTCCAACATGGTCTACATGGAAACAGTGCAGTTATGCTAACAACAACACCTAGTAAGCATGACCTGCCAGCGCATACAACCATAGGCAAACTCTGAGTATGTCTGAATTTATCCAGTCTAGGGATTCAGCATGTATGAGAAGCAAGAATTCAAGATAAATCTTATTCTTCTTTTTTTTTGCACTTTAGTAAGGTTCCATGTCGGCAGCTGGAAAATATTATCATAAGAGAAAAACCAAAGTAGCTAATTAAGCATTGACTCTGATGGCACTTGTGCACGCAGACAATGAAGATGTTTGGTTTGTTGGGCACTACATTGAAAACTGCAATGGTTGATTATACAGGAATAAAGCATTGTACAGTGCAAGTAAATCGTTAAATGAAAATAGGACTTATTAGGACACAAAACTGACTTATTAAGACATAAAACTGGCAATCACTTTAACCATATTTGGGTTCATAGCAATGACCTTGCAAACAAACCTTCAATGGATTGAAACTCCAATGCCAATCAACTTACCAGTGTGGGGAGCTCGACTGGCTGCTACCGCCGTTCTTGCGGGCGTGGGGAGTTGTTTAGAGGAGTCGAACAACACCATTGCTAGAGCAGCGCGCCAGTGCTGAACCAAGAGCGCAGATTGGCGATTTGTAGCAAGACGCGTTGAATCGGGCAGGGATCTCACCAAGGGGCAGCAATGGCGGCGGCACTGATCGGTGGGAGCGACATCCAGTAGATCCAGTATTGTAGATATTTATTTATGAATTCCAGTTTCTACAAGTGCAGGAATGAATATCATTCGTTATTTTATTATTTGTAGAAAAGACAAATTAACACAAAGAAGTGAAACTAGCCCCTTTTGTAAAGACTCATAGTATATCCGTTTATAGTGGTTGTAAACTGCAACAGATAGCACCTGCAGGTTTACAAGGCTACATCAGTGCATTACTCCCAACTAATTCAAAACTACAAAGCTATTGTCAGTATATGAGCAAAACAATAAAAGAAGGATTTCCAAATGTATTAGAGAGATGGAAAACAACATATCACGTGAAGAAAAAAACAACACATCTTCAATTAGAGTGCTGGACATTTTTTCTAGCATGCAGAAAGGAGTGGAACTGTACAATTGATGAACTATTTTTTCAATATAATTTAAGGGTGCAAGCAAGATCTATTTCAAATTAATAGTTACCTGGAAAATATATTCTATAAGAAACCATTTTATACCATATATTGTAGTAGGTGTTTGAAAATAGAGCCTCCACCAACAGTTGACACGCAATGGTGCAATCGAAGCTCGCAATTCTTATCCCCTATGGTGCAAAAATTATGAATAACCTATGATGCATTGAACACAGAGAGTAGAGTCAGCTAACAGAGCACAATTGCCCAATCAAGATAAAAAAATAAGTAGCATTTCAATTAAAAAACAAAGGCTCCACCATTTCCAGTATCAGCAACAGGAAAAGACTGCATTATAGGACCTTCACAAAATTCGCATTTAGCTGTTCACTTCAGGTCAAAAATTTTCTTCCCAACAAGTAAAGTAGTCATGTGCCATAATCCGTATTTATTAGGAAGCTAGGGCGCTGGAAACATAGGTTATAATTAGCTGAATATTTTTAAACATTATGGTTAATTTAATTTGCAACCACTATGCATAAATTTGGACACGTAGGGGTAGTTTCCCTGTTGTCCACCAACACCTAGGATCACATCAAGAGGAGGCTGTAATATAAGCATTAAAAAGAACCTTGCTACAAGATAATGTAGAGATTGCATCATGGCTACTAACACACATTCAATTTTTAAGCTATTACCATGGCTAATGGTAATCTCAGATTACTATGTACAGAGCATACACCAAATCTCCACATTTAAATAAAATATCTGAAATACCATCAGAACACTTTGATTGTATTATAAGGAAATACGCTACATATGAAAAACAACTTTCTAGCGCAAAAGAGACAAATCACCTTTGTTTACAGAAGAGAAAAATGATCGACGTTAAAGGTAAACAAAAGGGACAAAACAGTAGGTTCGTGGCAGAAAAAACTACTTAAATGATTCCCTTCTACAGAAAAAAATGTATCATCCAATCAACCAACATGCAAATGACATTAGAAAAAGGCTAATCACATATTCTACTTACTCCTGGACCAACTAAATCTAGAATTAAAGGCAAGGACACAGGTTTGTAGATTTTTAATACGCAGAACAAAACGCATGGAGGGTTGAGCTCCGATGGGGAAATTTTGCATGCATGGAAAATAGATTTCAGTGTGCAGGATACATGAGACTGCAAGTCGGTTTAGTAAACACCAAAAAAAGCAAAACAAACCTAAGTGGAATTTCATCGAACATGTTACCAGCAGAGAAGACGCGTATCACAGAGATTGGGAAACGAAGCAACAACAAATTAATAATTGCACCATAGAGAGTTCGAGCTTGTTAGATGTCTCCTCATCAATCTGACACCCAACTCCTCATCAATCTGACACGCAGAACCCAAAGCAGCCCTCACATGAGACGTTGCAGATGTTCTTTTTCACCCAAAACCCATCTCAATGACCAACTTGAGCAACCTGACGCGTATCAAAGATCTCTCCACAACATGCATAACCACAACCACCAACGTACCTGCCCTCGCATCTATCCTTCTGGTATTCCATCTCTCTCGGGAGGGGATCGAGGTATCAGGAGAACAATATGGAAGAGAAACAGGAATCGAGAAGTGCTGACCTTAGCAGTCAAGGTCTCAATGTAGATCGAGATCCATGGAGCCCAGAGGAGGTGGATTGGGGCCGGACAATGGACGCATCATAGTCGTTGTCCACGACGGGTGTGGACGTCAATTGCCATAGCGGTTCGGCGATCGAGGTCAGGGGCGTAGTCATGGAGCATCGAAGGTCTCCTGCGGCGTCCGACTTGGCGAGGTGCCGGTGCAGGAGCGGAGGATGGTGGAGAGGCGGCGGCGACCTCCACGTATCGCTGCGTCTCGCTGTCCTAGAAGATGAGCAGAAGGCGGCGCGGTGCACGAGGGCCGAGGGCAGGGAGGGAGAGGCGGCGTCGGCGATGCACGTGCGCGAGCCTGATTGGAGTGGGCTCGCAGGAGCGGATGGAGCGTGGATGGATCATGGGATTGGGGTGAGCGGGCATCACGGTCCCACCTACCGGCGCCTTCCATCTGTGCTCGCAGGATCGCACGGGGAGAAGAGGGGTGCCTTCCTTCCTTCGCCGCGGTATTGTATCGCAAGGGGCGCCTTCCTTCCACGTCGCCGTGGTATCGTATCGCACGGGGAGAGGCAGACCCAAAATAAATATCGCACAAAAAAGTGTCCACGCTTTGTTCTTTTTAGTTTTAGGAGAATTGCCAAATGTGGATATGCTTTAGACAAACTACGCTAGCACTTGTGTCTTGCGCCCCTTCTCGTATAGCTGACCAACTATCATTTCTTTTTTATTTAGGGCATATCCATTTAAGGGAGAGAGAAATTGGAAACATTTACAATCCCATGAGGAGGAGATTTATGTGCACCTCTGTTGGTAGTGATTGTTGCTTCCTTGATGGGCGCGCAGTTGTCATTGGTGGTTGGCAGGGGCTTGGAGCGCGGAGCCTAGACACGAAGACGAAGAGATGGGCGATAAGTGATGAGTGATTTAAGCAACTTACAGCGACACACATAAAACCGAATAGAGCCTACCCTCAAAATTCCAAGTTTTTTCACTCTCTCTCCATCACATCAATATTTAGCTGTTTGCATGGAGCATTAAATGTAGGTAAAAAAAATAACTAATTGCACAGTTTAGTTGGAAATCACGAGATGAATCTTTTGAGCTTAGTTGGTCCACGATTGGACAATATTTACCAAATAAGACGAAAGTGCTACTATTCATCGGGTTGAATTTTTTTTCAATCTAAACAAGGCCTAGACAATCAACCGAATACATCAATCAATTTTCCAAGGAACTAATGGGCTTAAGCCAAAAATACTGTAGGTTGGTCTATGTCCCATAACTAGCCCTAGGGCACCAGCACGTAGAGAGAAGAACTATGATGGTGAAAAAATAGCAATACTTTGATATAGCATACATGTGTATGTGTTTGTAGAAATGGAACATTGAAATATGAAGAGAAAAAAATTAGCTAAGATATCTTTTTTTAACATAGTTGATACCTAATCGGACCTATAAAAAGCTTTCCTACTTAGCTCATTCTTAGGATCAAGATGATGGCGCCCCACATCAGCCATCTGCCACGAACCTTGTTCGCCATGAAACGAATCCCACGAGGGTTTCACCAACGCGGGCAGCGGTCCGTGGTAGCCTCATCTAAAAGCTAACGTCCATATAGGTAGGAGAGCATTTAAGGCTATAATTCTGGTAACACAGGCATACATGGTCCCCTACTGCTCTCCACCTCTTTACTCTCTCTCTCTCTTGCTGTCACATGCTGCTACGTGAACACTATTGCTTGGCTCCTTGCCTTGTCTGAGTGTGGTCTTTCGAGAGACATACATCACGGTGGAGCACTTCGGGAGTGTTCGGCTGGGACGAAGCAAAGCACTGTTTATGCTGAAAATACTATTTATGCTGAAATTTTGTAAAAAAAAAACACTGCTTCGGCTAAAAAAATATCCAAACTTGCTGAGCCGAACACTCCTTTCATCTCTCCTACAGTGTGTGTCTTGTTCTTTTGTCAGACGAGGATATCGCTGCCTCTGCAAGTGCACCTGACACCATGCGAGACTACCAAGTGATATGATGTGACTGCCAAATATTAATTAGGTGCTTCGGCTAAAAAAATATCCAAACTTGCTGAGCCGAACACTCCTTTCATCTCTCCTACAGTGTGTGTCTTGTTCTTTTGTCAGACGAGGATATCGCTGCCTCTGCAAGTGCACCTGACACCATGCGAGACTACCAAGTGATATGATGTGACTGCCAAATATTAATTAGCCTGTTCGGGATTCTTTTGTCAGACGAGGATATCGCTGCCTCTGCAAGTGCACCTGACACCATGCGAGACTACCAAGTGATATGATGTGACTGCCAAATATTAATTAGCCTGTTCGGGAGGCCGTATCGTATCGTGGATTATTTACTGCTGGCTGGTTTGGTGTGAGAGAAAAACACTGTTCCCGGCTAGAAATTTACGATCGTTTACGAGCAAGCGAACAGGCTGATTGATGTGGAAGTTGGGACAGTACGCCACGGTGGAGCGTTGGCAGTACGTCATCCCAATGCGTAGCATAGAGTAATAAGCAAACAGTAAAAAAATGAACCGCAAAACTAAATGATTTTACAAAAATATATATAAACAGTATACATATAATACTACTAATGATATCAACTACTATAGTATAATATATCTAGTACCACCTAAAAAATATGAGAGAGTTTCGTCCACCGGCTCTTGGTGCACGCACCCTACCGAAGTCTCCGGATTCGAATCGGTCTCCTCGGCTCGGGGAGCGGCAAGGCAAGGCAAGGCGCGGCGTGATGCAGCGGGCGACGCGGTGGCTAGGAGCGTGGCGCTAGGGTCGGGTGGCGACGGGGTGCTGGGGGCTGGGGCAGAGCGCTGGCGGCGGCGCGTTTCATCGACTGAGGTCCTGTTTAGTTTCTAAAAATTTTCAACCTAAAATATTATATCGAATTTTGCGGCACATACATCGAGCATTAAATATAGATGAAAAAAAACTAATTGCACAGTTTGGTTGTAAATGACGAGACGAATCTTTTAAGCCTAATTAGTCCATGAAAAGCCCTAAGTGCTACAGTACCCCACATGTGCTAATAACCGATTAATTAGTATCATTAGATTCGTCTCGCAGTTTCCTGATGGGTTCTGTAATTTGTTTTTTTATTAGTATCCAAAAACCTCTCCTGACATCCTTCGTGGACGCCATGCACCAGGGCGCGCTCCCACCATTGCCGCGTGGCCGCAGCTTGCCGACGCGCGTCCTACCCCAGTGCCACGCGCTGCCGCATGCCAAACTCCTTAACCAAACGCCAGAGCTGCCCCGTTCCTTCTCGCTCTCTCGCTCGCGCTCTGGCCGCACCAGAGCGGAGCTGCCATGGCCGCCGGTGGTGCTCCCGTGGCCACGGTGCGCTCGCTCTCTCTTTCGCCTCTGCCTTGCTGGCCACACCTTCAACCTCCCCACCTTGCGATGCCTCCCCAGCGTCTCTTCTCCAGCTTCCTCCACTGCCGTGGGCACCGCCGCCGGTGTGCCCGTCGCGGGTGCCACTGTTGAGCGCGGCCATGCTGCCTCAGGCTGTCATGGACCATGCTGTGCCACTACGTGTGTGCGCGTGGGCCTGGGCTAGCGTCTGCACTGCCGCTCGCCGCCGACGCCCCTCCCCAGCCGGCCGAATCGGCCACTAGCCGGCCTTCGCCGACGTCCTCCTCAGCTCTCTGTTCTGGAAGAAGGCGAAGGACCTCGTGCTTGGATAAGGGAAAAGGAAGGGGGTTAAGTGAATAGACAGTGACTCTGATGAATAGTGCAGTAAGGATATATTTGTCGGGTTTAATTCGTGTAAATTCCAGGGACCTCGATGCAAGATTTAAATTTCCTTTCTCTGATTTTTGCAGATTTGAATGCTCCACTTTGAAAATTTATAGTAATTTGTACAAAAATCGTAAACTAGAAAATTAGGACTTTTTGGAATCCTTGTAAAATTTTCTATGCAGTAGATCTATAATGTGGCATATTTTAGTTTAAATATTTTGCTGTAAAAATAGATCTATGCAGCTAGGTTCCTGTTACTTGCCATGTCTTGTCTTTTTCATAACTGCAGTTTTTATGTTCAAATAAATGTGAAATTTTTGTGGAGTGCTACTAAGGTGATTGTTGTTGTCTGGTAAAAATTTCAGGAGTTTAGAATTTATAGTTTAAGAATTATAAAAATAACAAATGCCCTGTATTGCTTTGCTTCTACTCTGAACAGTTCTGCATGTTTGAATTAATTGGCTCAGTTAAGTTATGAATCATGACTTGGTGAAAATACATGAGTTGTGGTACTTTTCTTAAGATTTCCAAAAAGTTAAATATCATGATTTTTGGCTAAGTAGATCTTGAGTTATACATGCTTAAATCTCTATGGCTGTTTCTGCCCAAAACCAGAGAGGGTTTTCTTGTTCTTATTGTGGGGCCTTCTTAGAAGTAGAATTAGCTTTAGGTGTTTACAACAAAGTTGTTTAGAATTTGCTAAGATTTCTAAAAAGTCTAGAACCACATTTATAGTACATGTATAACTCCATTTATAGCTGTTTAAAGTGGCATGTCAGTTTCTATCTATGTTTTAGACAGAGATGCAATTATTGGATTAGTTGACCCTTCTAACTGTAAAATCATCTTAATATGAGAATAACAAAGTTGTAGATAATTTATGTATCTAGCTTCTGTTAAAATTTAGTGGTATTTGGCCTTATGGTTTGTGAGTTATGCCTATTTAAAGTTGGGTTTTAGAAATGGCTGCTTCTGTCAATTGTGGACCAGTTTCTGTAAATGGGTATATTTGACTTAGTTAACTTGAGAATCATGCTAAGATGATTAACGATGAATTGTAGAAAATTTCATAAGCTTTTCAGATTGTCTTGTTGCATGTCTTTTGGATTAGTACAACTCGTGTTATGAGTAAAATTAGCTGCTGCTGTTTGCAGCCTTGACTCTATGATTGCCGTGAATAACTGGTTTGTCTTGAATGCTTATGTGATGCATCTTGTGTTACCATTCATCACATTCATACACTTGCATATTACATCTCATATAGGTACGCTAGATGAACCACGTGGAGAACGTGATGTTGGAGCCGAACCCGACGACGGTGTATGGAGGATCTATCCCGAAGATGGAAGGACTAAGCAAGTGCTAGGACCTGAGACGTCACCAGGACGGTGCAAGCTAACTGAACTGACTTGTGTCGGATCCCAGGCAAGCCCCGAAGCATTATAAGTCTCCTAATTTATAAAAGCAATTCTTTCTATATATATGAGTTTATATATTGTTGCATTAAGTTGTAGGAGTTAATTGAAACCGTTGATGCATTTATTACTATCCTTGCCTACCTTATTACCTTTTACCCTGTTAGGTCAGGATCGAATAACTGCTTAGCCTTGCTTAGACCGGTAGCGATCGGTGATATCCGGTCACCTACATTATAGGTGGTTACTGGAAGAATTTAGCTATGAACAGAATGATATCCTGGAATTAACCCTCTGTGATGGATAATTGGAGACCGGACGGAAAAGTTGGAGGCAACCAGACAGGGTTCTGGGGTGCTGTTAGTTTCCGTCTGTGTTGATTAAGGACCGACCGTTGTTGGCCCTCAGGTCATGTTAAACGTATGCCTTACATTTAGCTGGCCGAATAAAGTACCTTTTGACCACGAAGCTGGGAGATTATTCGGGCCGAGTAGATTGCCCACAGCGCACTGTACCGGAGCAGGTGTGGTAGGACACGGGGGCGCGATGATAAGACCGAAAGGCAGTCGGTCGGCCCCCGGGTACATGTGGTTCCTAGCAAACTCGAGATTTTTCCTAGATAGTTGACTCGGTGACCGATACCTCACTTTAGCGGGTGAGTGAGGTTTGTGTAAGGAATAAATTACCAGCTGGTTAATAATCGATTCGAATCACCATCGTTCACTGGATAGTGAACACTTGACTTGAGTTACTTCATCGTAGTAATTATTATGGAACAATGATGGTTATCTGGATGGTATGGGATATGCTAAATCTAAATTGGTAACTAGATCGTTATTGGTTAATCAAGTAATTGCTATAGTACAGGTGCTTACCTAGATGGATAGGTCATAATAAAGATGATGCAAAGTACTTAAAATAGTTTCTTCATGATAGCTTATGCTTTTCACAAACAAGTCAGCTAGCCCACTAAAGAAAGCCATGCATAATCCTTGGTGTCGCTTTATTTTGGTTTAAGACGGGTAAGTCTGGCTGAGTACATTCGAGTACTCAGGGTTTATCCCACCTTGTTGCAGGTGATGTTCTCGACCTGTTGATGATGGTGGCTAACCGCCGGTGGGCTCGGTGATTCTATACTTACTTCTCATCTATATGCTTTTGTCGGACGATGTCACTTATGCTAGCAATGTATTTAGAACTTATATTAATATAATCATTTGAAAGCTATGTTGTTTTCTCTACTCGGTTTTAAACCCCAAATTTGTACTATTATTTGTGAACCCAATTATAATATTATTTCCGCTGCAACTCTGCGTATGTGATGTGTATTTGCTTAATCACGCGATCTTGGTTGTGATGTTGATTTACCGAGGTCTTTCGGGACACTCGGCGGACTACCGGGTTTATATAAGTGAAAGTAGGTGCGTGTCAACATGTTAGCGGGGACAGCCGTACTTGATCTTGTATAAATTGGGCGGTTCTGTCACAGCTAGTATCGGAGCAAGATTAAGCATAATACTATCATGTATATAGTTTTAAAAACAAAGTTTTGGTTTTAAAACTCATATTTTGACTAAAACTTTAGCTACAGGCAAATTTGTCAAAACTTAATTGCAAAACTATGCTAGCGATATCCTCCTTTATGCCCAGTTAAGGACTATTAGGTGGCTATCTAAGTACTGACTTTGGGGGATGTACTTTATTGAAATTTTTACTTTCGTCGTCCATACGGCGTGCTATTGTATGGATGTTGTTCACTTGAATGGTAATGTATGGATCAATTGCCTCTACGCCCAGGTAAGTATGAGTTGTGAGAGCATGACCGTTCAACTATCGATCTAGGGGAGAGTTAGCTGTGGTTACTGGAATATTTACATGTTACACACATGTATATATGAAGGTACTTAATTGTGGGTATATCTGTTGGGTAGCTATGGATACCAAAGTATATATATCTGGGGATGTATATATGGAGAGTATCTTAGTTTACTGCTTTTATTGTGTGCTTAATTATCTCTTATGGGGATGGGCTGCAATGAATTTGCCTGCAGGTACGCTAACCACGAATGCGTAGATTGAATGTAGCTGACGACTAGCTATATATCGAGAGAGTACGTGTTATGCCACCGACATAGAACATGATTGCCACCTTAGGCTGGCAATTTTGTGAGGATGAATAGGACGAGCATGCATCATGATTGTGCTTGTGCATAAATATGCATCCCTCACTTTGTTCTAATATTAAGTAACTTGTGATCAATGTGATGTTACTATCTTCCTTGTGTGGAGTTAAACAAGAATGCCTTGTTCCATGTTGCTTGAATAGGAAGTGCTTGAGAAAAGTGTGTGCTTAGCCTTGCTAGAAATAATTGTGGTTACATGCTTAAACCTATAATGTCCTCTAGTTTAGCCAAGTGGTGGGTATGTATGCTTGATATCTAATTAGTGTCGTAGTTATCACCCCTTTTGTCCTCGGTAAGCATACGGGTGTTGAAGAGCGCTATCCTGGAGCAATGCCCAAGTTTTGATAATCTCATGGTTGTCGTCTCCAATTAAGTTTTCTCTTAGGAGCCTAAGCCTGTACACGAGGTTGCTAGCCGTTGAACGTTGCGCTACAAAGACTTTTATCCATGCCTTTGCTTGACCTTAGGCCCAAGTTTAATTCCCTTGAATGCTTGCATGTGTCGTGATTGTCCCGCTCCTGTGGGGGAGGACCTTGCTCAAAAATCCTTGTCGAGCCTCATTGCTCCTTCTCCTACTGCTGATCTGGTGCAACGCTAATCGCTATCTACCCTGGCTTTGGAACCTTTTCCTCGCAGATCATGTCGTTGCCTTATCAACTGAATCCTTAGTCAGTGCCTTGGCTCTGTCCCTTGAATCTTGTTTATTTTGTCTCCAACTCTCTCAAGTCTCTAGACATTTATCAGTCTTGATCTCATGTTGCTGCTCGACAAGACCAAATCACATGTTAATCTTGACCTGGTAATCACTTGGTGGACACAAGACGTATATGGAAATTCGGCAAGAAGTCCCCTGCTCAGTTGTCTTTGGCAATTAAGCTATGCTCTCTTGCGTTGTGTTTTGATCTTCGGATCCCCTGTTTGTTGACTCCTAACCTTGTGACTACCTTTGTTTGTTGTCCCTCCTTCGTATAGTGCTTGCTCCTATGCAACCCAATTTATGCCATGTGAGATTTCTTGTGGGCTGTATGTTCAGTAATGGTGCCACAATTAGCGATCTACGGTGCCGCGATGAAACCAAGAGCCTCCTGTGGGTGCACACACAAGGCTGTGCTGCTCGGCACGTGCTGGTATCGAGGTTTCTAGTCATGATCCATTACAGAACTACACCGATATGTTATTCTCATGTGAGCTCTTCCTTGGTTATCTCTCCTTATCATGTCAAGCGATCTATATGTCGAACTAGATGCGATAGGACTCACTTTTGAAGTCGTCCAACGGTTAACCTTTGAAGAACAGGTCACTAACAGGAACATAAATAGACTGCAAGAGGTGGTAGACAAGTGACTCTACTTGACGATCCCTATAATGATGTCAGTCATCTAGTGAGCAGCTTATGTCATTTTCGTTGGATCAGAAAGGTGCACCACACTTAAGGTTAAACAAGTTATCAGTCGGATGATAATGGATGACGATATCATGTGGTGTAATAGGTCACCGGGTGCTCATGAACTTCCCATTCAAGTTCTTGATTTGTAGGTGCATGATGGCCATACAGTTGAAATCAACCATCTCTGGTGTGACTCCTTATCTGCAGACTTCGATGGCAACCCCCTATTGGGGCATCCACCCCAAATGGTTGTGGTCAAGAGTGAAGATTTGGAACCTTGAGTGTTGAGAGACAACTGATTAGTTACCCATAGGAAGGTTAATCTCTAGCTTGGTAACGACTCTTCAATAGCTGTGAAGGCTATGTCTCACAGAACAATGTTGATCAAGGAAACAACAAAGCTGGCACTCAATGCAAGTGCTATTTCTTCTCCAAATGTGCTATCAAGTCAATTCTATCTTGGACAATCACGTATATAGTACAAGACGTTGTATCGGCTTGGTAGGAGTTAGTGAAAGCACATCCCTAGTTTTAGTCAGCATCTTTGTGCCCCAAGGTGCCACTAACACATGTGTCCGGACTCTATTGGATGAAGTGCCGAAGGATATATAGGAATGGTTCCTTGTCAATGTAGAAATGCCCTACATGTGGAATAATATTTTGTGCCCTACGAAAACAGCCCACAAGTCCAATGCTTGTGCATAGTCAAGTTGGTGTCTAGAACGATGGTTGAAGTATTATCAGAGAAGCATGTGAGGAAAACTCTAGCCCCCATCCTCAGCTAGGGAAAGGCTGCTGCTGCTATGAGAAAGGTTAGAGAGTGCAAAACCCACACCTCAACATGTGAAGCAAAGAAAAGGGAGAACACGAAATCTGTCTAGATTTTGTGGCACTAAACCGGTTATCTTCAAGCCGGCGGTTAGTGACTCAAACGAAGTTGGATTGACCCCAAACTTTGTGATCTCATTCCTTGCTTAGGACCCTTCAATGTCTTAAGTTGGTTTGAGTATTGGTTGAGTAAAACATCGGATTTGAGAGATATCTTGTCGGCTCGGTTTGCTGCCATTTTAGAACAGAGCAGTTTTGGTACATGAATTGTTTGGATGGTCAAACGGTGTCCGTTTGAATTGAATTTTGGTGAGTAGTTAGAAGACCCCTGGATCTACATGTCCACCAAAATTTGTGCATATTGGAGCAGTAGTTTGTGAGATATGAATAGAAAACAAAAGGGTACAGAATCTGTAATTTCGCTGTGACTGCGATCATCATTTGCATTAGACGGTTGTGTTTGTCATTCCTGCCAAGAAATTATAACTTGTAGGTGTATTATTGTTAGACAACCCTCCATACCCTTGAGAAGACTAATTGCACCCCTATGTGCCTTGCCTTTGCCCTCTTAGATCAGCAATGCGTGAACAGTCAAGGTGCTCTAGAAATCAAAATTGTGCCCTTGCAATTCGAAAGCAATTGGAAAGGTGTCAAACCGCAGATTTTTGGATTATGGTTTTTGAGATATTGATTGGCCTTAGAATGGAAGCCTCGACGACAAATGTAGTAAGAAAGCTGGTTTTGCTACGATGCAAGTCAACCCAACTTGCTGTGCAACTGCACCACGAAGGCAAATTGTACTCAACCTGCTTGGTAGTGAACTAGTCCCTAGTTTTGTGATTACTTGCAACTTGTGTTGTCCTCCAAGCCTCGCTAACATCCTTCTGCGTCATTGGTTCTCCAATGCTGACATGCATTTGGTACCTTATATATGTTTTTACCCAAGAGATTGCATCAGATTCCACCCAGATCACTGTTGCAACCTAGATCCAAAGGCTCCCTAAGGAATGATCATCGAGAACATTGAGCCGATAGAGTCAGCTACTACGTTTACCACTCACTCAGTAGACTCAGACCATACAATATTGTTATCAGAGAAAGAGAACTACACCCATGGAACATTATGTAGCTTTCCATCAGTTGGCATCAAATGACTAGACAGTTACAATCGGAATAGACATTGTCAGTTGGTTAGTCGGTTTTCCATAACCTCAGTGGATGTTTGTCGTATAGGATCTCATCCCTTATGAAAAGTTGTGCTCAAGCCACTTTTGTAGAGAACTGCTTTTCAAACCTTGGGAACAAATATAGCACCGATGCAAGGAATATCCGTCTATATCCACTTGGGAAGTAGATGCTGCAAGTATTTAGTCTACGTTGTATCGCTCTTCGTACATCAAGGACGAAGTACGTAGGACATTGCTATCTTGGATTCCTCCCAAAGTAACAATACTTCATGAAGGCCAACGAAGGAAATTCTTCAGACAAAACTTACTACAAAGGACAAGTATCAGAAAGTGTCTTGACCAAATTAGCCTCTCTTATGCTTGAAGCTAGGTAGCCTAAAGCTATGGCTGATATTGGAAACTGGTAGCATGTCTCTCTTCCATAAAAGTCTTTTGTCCTGAATCTCGGGACGCGATTCTTTTAAGGGGGAAGGGCTGTAACACTCCAGGTGTTTGCCACCAGTTAAGCAATGGGTTTGAGCTCGAACATGGCATATTAAGTGATGATGAAGATGTCAAGGTCCAACCTATAGAAACGAGCCCCAACCTAAACTTGGATATTGCACCTTTGCTCGCCTATAGACCCCTTTTCAAGATATATACTTGGGTGGTGTGATTGGGATATCTTCAAGTGTCTCACATCAATACCCATCTATATTGGGCACTCGAAAAGTTCCATGAAGTTTGGAATCAAAAAGTCACATAAAATGATAAGTTATATCCTTGTTGGAATGATTTTACTAAGTGCTTGAATTGCACTATTAAGTGAATGAGAACATGAGATGTCAACCAAACCTTGCAACCTTGCCAAAATGACTCTAGATGAACTCTACAATAAAAGTAATGAAAGGTTCATGTTGAGCAAATGCCAAGAAAATGCTCCAATGGATCAAAAAGGATAATTTAAGCTTCATCGTGATCCTACTTTGGTTAAAGTAGAACAGCAAGTTCTATACCAGTTTTGAGGTTGGACCCTAAATGAAAGTTGTAGTCCATATCATGTGGAACAAACTTTGTTTTTAGACTAAGAGCTAGATCAGCTTGGAAGTAAGTCAAATCGAGGTCACAAGATCGAATTTGTTGTTGTTTTCAGCACTTAGAAATATTCTAAGTCTAGAAATTCATTGACATCGGCATTAGCGTCTCGCGTTCTCCAAATTTTGTTAAGCAACTTGACTTGATCCCAAAATAAAAGTTGGAGCATACATCGGGAAGAAGAGCATGCAAAAGGATGGCACTCGTTGGACCTTGTCTTGACCATCGATTTTTGGAGTTTGATAACCGCTATCAAGACACTGACACTGTCATTTTGTGGCTTAATTACCTGCTGATGAAGAGCTCTAATGACCATATATCCTTAATCAAGTTTGTAGAGCATCCAGAGTAGAACAACTTTTCATCGGGCGCCAAGGTCCGAATGTGCACGGAATATGCGAAAAGCGGACTCAAGTCGGGCTCCATCGCGCGCCACGTGCTCGACAGTTTGTCTTCGTGGGACGCCATGCACCGTATGCGCTCCCACCATTGCCGCGTGGGTCGCAGCTTTGCCGACGCGCCCTACCCCGAGTGCCATGCATGCGCTGTCAAGATGCCCTACTCCTCCTTAACCGAGCGCCAGAGCTGCCCCGTTCCTTCTCGCTCTCTCGCTCGCGCTCTGGCCGCACCAGAGCGGAGCCGCCATGGCCGCCGGTGGTGCTCCCGTGGCCATGGTGCGCTCACTCTCTCTCTCTCTTTCGCCTCTGCCCTGCTGGACACACCTTCAACCTCCCCACCTTGCGATGCCTCCCTAGCGTCTCTTCTCCGGCTTCCTCCACTGCCATGGGCACCGCCGCCGGTGTGCCCGTCGCGGGTGCCACTGTTGAGCGTGGCCATGCTGCCTCAGGCTGTCGTGGACCATGCTGTGCCACTACGTGTGTGCGCGTGGGCCTGGGCTAGCGTCTGCACCACCACTCACCGCCGATGCCCCTCCCCAGCCGGCCGAATCGGCCACCAGCAGGCCTTCGCCGACGTCCTCCTCAGCTCTCTGTTCTGGAAGAAGGCGAAGGACCTCGCGCTTGGATAAGGGAAAAGGAAGGGGGTTAAGTGAATAGACAGTGACTCTGATGAATAGTGCAGTAAGGATATATTTGTCGGGTTTAATTCGTGTAAATTCTAGGGACCTCGATGCAAGATTTAAATTTCCTTTCTCTGATTTTTTTAGATTTGAATGCTCCACTTTAAAAATTCATAGTAATTCGTACAAAAATCGTAAACTAGAAAATGAGGACTTTTTGGAATCCTTGTGAAATTGTCTATGCAGTAGATCTATAATGTGGCATGTTTTAGTTTAAATATTTTGCTGTAAAAATAGATCTATGCAGCTAGGTTCCTGTTACTTGCCATGTCTTGTCTTTTTCATAACTGCAGTTTTTATGCTCAAATAAATGTGAAATTTTTGTGGAGTGCTACTAAGGTGATTGTTGTTGTCTAGTAAAAATTTCAGGAGTTTAGGATTTATAGTTTAAGAATTATAAAAATAACAAATGCCCTGTATTGCTTTGCTTCTACTCTGAACAGTTCTGCATGTTTGAATTAATTGGCTCAGTTAAGTTATGAATCATGACTTGGTGAAAATACATGAGTTGTGGTACTTTTCTTAAGATTTCCAAAAAGTTAAATATCATGATTTTTGGCTAAGTAGATCTTGAGTTATACATGCTTAAATCTCTGTGGCTGTTTCTGCCCAAAACCAGAGAGGGTTTTCTTGTTCTTATTGTGGGGCCTTCTTAGTAGTAGAATTAGCTTTAGGTGTTTACAACAAAGTTGTTTAGAATTTGCTAAGATTTCTAAAAAGTCTAGAACCACATTTATAGTACATGTATAACTCCATTTATAGCTGTTTAAAGTGGCATGTCAGTTTCTATCTATGTTTTAGACAGAGATGCAATTATTGGATTAGTTGACCCTTCTAACTGTAAAATCATCTTAATATGAGAATAACAAAGTTGTAGATAATTCATGTATCTAGCTTCTGTTAAAATTTAGTGGTATTTGGCCTTATGGTTTGTGAGTTATGCATGTTTAAAGTTGGGTTTTAGAAATGGCTGCTTCTGTCAATTGTGGACCAGTTTCTGTAAATGGGTATATTTGACTTAGTTAACTTGAGAATCATGCTAAGATGATTAACGATGAATTGTAGAAAATTTCATAAGCTTTTCAGATTGTCTTGTTGCATGTCTTTTGGATTAGTACAACTCGTGTTATGAGTAAAATTAGCTGTTGCTGTTTGCAGCCTTGACTCTATGATTGCCGTGAATAACTGGTTTGTCTTGAATGCTTATGTGATGCATCTTGTGTTACCATTCATCACATTCATACACTTGCATATTGCATCTCATCTAGGTACGCTAGATGAACCACGTGGAGAACGTGATGTTGGAGCCGAACCCGACGACGGTGTATGGAGGATCTATCCCGAAGATGGAAGGACTAAGCAAGTGCTAGGACCTGAGACGTCACCAGGACGGTGCAAGCTAACTGAACTGACTTGCGTCGGATCCCAGGCAAGCCCCGGAGCATTATAAGTCTCCTAATTTATAAAAGCAATTCTTTCTATATATATATAAGTTTATATATTGTTGCATTAAATTATAGGAGTTGATTGAAACCGTTGATGCATTTATTACTATCCTTGCCTACCTTATTACCTTTTACCCTGTTAGGTTAGGATCGAATAACTGCTTAGCCTTGCTTAGACCGGTAGCGATCGGTGATATCCGGTCACCTACATTATAGGTGGTTACTGGAAGAATTTAGCTATGGAAAGAATGATATCCCGGAATTAACCTCTCGTGATGGATAATTGGAGACCGGACGGAAAAGTTGGAGGCAACCAGATAGGGTTTACGGGGTCTTTAGTTTTCGCTCAGGTCGATTAAGGACCGACCGTTGTTGGCCCTCAGGTCATGTTGAACGATGCCTTACATTTAGCTGGCCGAATAAAGTACCTTTTGACCGCGAAGCTGGGAGATTATTCGGGCCGAGTAGATTGCCCACAGCGCACTGTACCGGAGCAGGTGTGGTAGGACACGGGGGCGCGATGATAAGACCGAAAGGCAGTCGGTCGGCCCCCGGGTACATGTGGTTCCTAGCAAACTTGAGATTTTTCCTGGATAGTTGACTCGGTGACCGATACCTCACTTTAGCGGGTGAGTGAGGTTTGTGTAAGGAATAAATTACCAGCTGGTTAATAATTGATTCGAATCGCCATCGTTCACTGGATAGTGAACACTTGACTTGAGTTACTTCATCGTAGTAATTATTATGGAACAATGATGGTTATCTGGATGGTATAGGATATGCTAAATCTAAATTGGTAACTAGATCATTATTGGTTAATCAAGTGATTGCTATAGTACAGGTGCTTACCTAGATGGATAGGTCATAATAAAGATGATGCAAAGTACTTAAAATGGTTTCTTCATGATAGCTTATGCTTTTCACAAACAAGTCAGGTAGCCCACTAAAGAAAGCCATGCATAATCCTTGGTGTCGCTTAGTTTTGGTTTAAGACGGATAAGTCTGGCTGAGTACATTCGAGTACTCAGGGTTTATCCCACCTTGTTGCAGGTGATGTTCTCGACCTGTTGATGATGGTGGCTAACCGCCGGTGGGCTCGGTGATTCTATACTTACTTCTCATCTATATGCTTTTGTCGGACGATGTCACTTATGCTAGCAATGTATTTGGAACTTATATTAATGTAATCATTTGAAAGCTATGTTGTTTTCTCTAATCGGTTTTAGAACCTAAACTTGTACTATTATTTGTGAACCCGATTATAATATTATTTTCGCTGCAACTCTGCGTATGTGATGTGTATTTGCTTAATCACGTGATCTTGGTTGTGATGTTGATTTATCGAGGTCTTTCGGGACACTCGGCGGACTACCGGGTTTATATAAGTGAAAGTAGGTGCGTGTCAACGTGTTAGCGGGGACATCCGTACTTGATCTTGTATAAATTGGGCGGTTCTGTCACAACGAGTACCCTGTGTTCTGCAGCTGAGAGTTGCTTTGAAGGCTAACATGTTGACACGCACCTACTTTCAGCTAAGCTACTCGCCATGTCCTAAACCCTAATAAATAAGAAAAATCAGCTAAACAGGGTTTATAAACACATTTACTGAACAAGGATACAATAATTTATTTTGAAAGGTTAAATTTTAGGAGTATTTATTTAATTAAAAATCTGCAGGCAGAAGTAGAGAAAATCAACACCAATGTACATGAAATGAGCTAAACTAAACATGAATAGTACTTTTGTGGACGTGAATCCTGAGGCTTGCACCACATCCACCTGCCAGAATGTATCCTTCGATGCTGTTCTACCTCATCTTCAATTACTCAAGGCCAAAGAAAGGAGGCCCAAGTAAGGCCAGAAAAAAAATCTGATCGGTCCCTCTGAATAAGTTCAGGGATTCCTCCTAAAACAAGATCATATCAATGTACATAGTTGACTATTAGTGTACAAATAAAAGATTGGTAGCTCCTTGTCATGCTAGTTGCTTTATCAATTCCTCGTAAAACAAAATCAGTGCCCCATTCCAAACAAACTATAACAAATATTGAATTCAAAGCTAAAATTTAACTGCATCTGATGCTGACCAGCTACCAATTCATACTCACCTTTACACACACAGGTGCTGAGGCTGCTATCTCTGTCATGCCAGGGATATGTTCGGGGGTGACTCTGTGGAGCAGCTGCACGAATAGGGGAACCACATCAATACAGGGGAGGCATGAAGCTGCATACAGGTGGAACACTAATATAAATATATCGAACAATAGATAAATATCTAGAAGCCCAATTCGACAACAAGCACAACAAAGCTTCGCTTACATCTAAAATCCAATCCTAATAGGGAGCTTGTTAACTAGATAAAACTCTATCTCTATATATTATCATAAATTGTCTACTCAAGGGAAGGGAGAGCAAGAAATGAACACAACATAGATAATTGGACAAACAAAACCTAAAGTGAATCCCAAGGGGACATGTAAATCATATACAGCTCAACCAAACTGTTTTCAGAAAATGTCACCGCCTATGATGGTAATGAACCAACAGCATGAAGAATCAAAAGAGAGTGGAGAGGGAACCTTATGTGCTGGTGGAGCTCAGAGAAGACTAGTATGAAGAAATCTTCATAGACGCACATAATTTTTGTTTAAAAAAAATCAGCTGCAGGTTAAGGATATTCTAAGTCTAAAACTTCAATGGATGCATTCTATATTTTCTGTAGAGATGCAAAATCAAGTGATTCAACTTCAACTATAAGGTGGCACAATGTCTAATCCAATGTTAATCACATTCATCCTACTATTTTAATTGAACCACAAAAATCATCTCAGTTCAAAGCTTTTCTTCAAACAAATTGAGCAAATTTTTTTCTCGAACAACGCAGAGAGCTGTGTCATTTCATTAAGAAAAAGAACATAAAGGAGGGGAGGTTAAACCCTCCTAGTACATACAACCCCGACCAAAAAGAAAAGACTCAACTCATTAATGATCTACGACGAGCGACCTAGCCAAAAGCCTATGCAACGCGGATGCCCCTACCAAGCACCATAGGGCACCTTCATTGGCAACCCAATGAAGCAGCACTTCTATGTTAGGCCAATCACCATCAAACACAAAAGCATTTTGGTGCTTCAATATTTCCCAAGCCACTAGGATAATAAGGGTATTAAGGACTTCGCGCTCAACTCTAGGAATGCCCCATATAGTACAACACCAGCAGCCGAAGAAATGACTATGCAAAGAATTCACAATCTACAAGATAAGACTGAAATTAGCCTAATCCAAATCCAAAGAAAGATAAGAAGGATTGTGCGTGCCTCATCGGGATCTTGCTAGGTTAAGGCTGCTGGTGAGGGAAGCACCACGCAGCAGCTTAGTTAGCAAAGAATTACTAAACCTAATTTTTGGATTGGAATAATCAATTTGCTTAACTCAGAAATCCTATGAGCATACAGTTTGATTCACGAGGTGAAGCAACTAGTTAAGTTGAAATTGCCAACAATATCTTCAAAGTGAATATGAAAGGTAAATCCAATTTGGTCAAAGAGCAGCCTCTGGACCAGAATTGGAAGATGCGAATTAACTCGGTTAGTTTTAGTCACACAAAATATCACTCACAAAATATCACTGATTGGTGGCTGCAATTTAGTGGAAGAAAACAGAGGCAGAAGAAAACTACCTGCAGGGAAGAGCTGCATTCAGGTTCTTGCCATGACTATCAGGCACGGCTAGCGTGGGCGGGTTGACGTGGAGCGGGCCAAAGCATAGCGCCCAAGCTTTGCCAACACCATTTTCTTTGCCACATCTGCGTCCGTGACGACAAGGCAACGTGCCACCGTCATCTTTATTGAGGAGGATGCATAGCGGTATGGAGCTCAACCAAAAAATTTAGTTGAAGCGTAACGTGAACACATAACTAATATTATAAAAAAATCACATACGCACATCACATTCTCATTGATATCCCACACAAATGGATAATATATGACAAATTTAATCTCTTAAAGAATGAAGATGGTACCTACTATTAAAAAGTAGTCGTCCATAGCAAGCTAGCAGCGCCTTCATATAATTCATTAATTCAACATACACCAATTGACTAAGATTCAACTATCCAAGAGCTAATAAACCTATAAATTTAAATAACAAATCAATTACTGTATGATATTATGGGAAAATACATTTACACAGCTTTGAAAAGACATAGCACGACATAGCACTAGCGCATTTTGATAAAGAACTGTAACAATCAACTGGTAAATCATAAAATCAACTGCCACTAGCTATTCTAAACCAATGGGGGAATTTTTTATTTTGAACATTTTCCCCTAGGCAGAGGAAGACATTATCTAATAAATCCAATCTAGTAGCAATGTTGCCTATGCGAACCCCAGTTTCGACATGCTGGGTCATCCCAAACCAGAGGTTTCCCATCCCAACAGATTCAGGGTAAAAAGAGAGAGCAGCAGGGTGGGAGGGGGAGATCGAGCTAGCGGACCTGGTAGGAAAGCCAAAAAATTCGTGGATGGTGTAGTCGCAACTTAAATTATGCTGATTATGTGGTCAACTGAAGAAAAAAAACTCTATTATATGCTACCAATGTGGCCTGACCACTAATACTGTCATGTGTGACCACAAAAACTTAAATGCTATGCACTCTAGCATCACGTGTTGATTTCCTAACCATAAATAATTTGTATCAACGGTGATCATCTCTGAATAATAATATTTTGCATATCTGAACAGGTACTCATCTTCACAAATAAAAGTAATCAATTCCTTAAAAAATAGTACATAAATATCTAGTTACTGGAACTGGTCTCCCTCAGCTAACAAAACAGTGGTAAGATACCACCAGCTCTCTCTGAATAGATTAGAATTGACAAGCTTCCTCGCTCAGTCAGCAAATCGATGCACAATTACAATAACAAGGACTGAAGGCTGGCCTTACCTCACGTGTAGGAGGCCGGGTTGCAGGGCAGGGCTGCGCAGCGACATCCCTCGAGAGGCGTCTCCAAATGAATACACTGTTACACAACACAATTAGTATTGGTAACAGTTACACAACCAGCATTGGCAGCTGAGACAAACTCACCTTGTTGCAATTGAAGAGGAGCTCCTGGCCACGACCTGGGCCGAGACAATCGAACACTCGCAGGGAACGCATCCTGCACTCGAATCATCAAATCGAATCAAGAAGGGGAACGGGAAGGAGATGGTGCAAGAGAAGGGGATCTGGAGGAGGGGCACCTGGATCTGCCAGCAGTGTTGGAGGAGCACACGAAGGAGCGGCGGGCGGCGGGTGGACGGCGGCGGCAGCACCGACCGCCAGGCGAGTTGCTACTCCTTTTCTCGGGAGTTCGCGGCGGAGCCGACGATGAGTCACGCAAGCAGCACGGAGGCTGCTGATGATGGCAAGATGGTAGTGGGGACGGCCGCCCCAAAGTGCGGCGAAGCTCGCCGGTGCCGAACCCAAGAAGAACCGTCGGTGCCGACCCTCAACTGGGGCCTTCAAGACCACGGCCACGACCAGTAGGGACGACGAGCTGAGAGAGTGAGGGGATGGGGGAGGGAGACGGCGCCAAGAGGTCCCTTGGCGGCGGTGAAGCAACAAAGCAGGAGGATGGCGGCAGCGGCGGTGGCGGCAACCAGAGCTCGGGTGTCAGGGCCGGAAGTAACCGTGCACCCACGAGCCACGAGGACACGATCGACACAGGGAGATCTGAAACGAAAAAAAGGAAAGATTTTTTTTTTGAAAAAAGGAATGGATGAGGAACGGTGAATGGATCGGTGGGTACGCGAGAAAAAAAGTAAACCGGCGCTGTGTGGCTTGTCGGGTCGGGACTTGGGAGTCGGGACGGGCGTGGACCGTGGAGGGATGGACGCGTCGCGCGCTGCCGCTGGATGGGCTCGGATATTATTCTGTACCCAGGTAATATATATATATAATATATATATATATATATATATATATATATATTAAAGACGCGGTCGAAATCTGGAAATGTGGAAAGCGCAAAAAGGCCCGCACGCGCCTGCGTCTGTGTGGGCGGGCACTGGGCAGCGTCACCAAAGCGAGTCCCACGGCCCCTCCCTTCCCCGGTCCCGACTCCCGAGCGCCGCGCCGGTAAACTCTCTCTCAGCGCACGCCCCCAATCTTCATTCCCCCGAAACCCTAGCCGCTCCTTGGCCCTGTCCCGGTCGCGCCGCTCCCCTCGCCTCTCTAAGGTTCCGGCGGAAGCCGTCCTCTGTGCGTCGGCGGCGCTGGAGATGGCCTCCTCATCGGCGTCTTCGAGGCACCAGGTCACCATCACCCTCGGCCGCAGCGGTCAGGTGAGCCGTCATGCCTCGGTCAACCCGTGCTTATAAGGTCAGCGTGTTCTCATTCTCCGTTGCGGATTTGCCTACGGCATCGTTCAGGGTTTGAATGTTGATTGATTAGCATCAGAGCAGATTCTCCCGCAAGGGAGATCAGGGCCGATGATCTGGTAGAGGTCTGTATAGCATTGGTTAACCTTAGTTTGGGTCTAGAGTGCGGGGTACCAGGTACTATATGGAGGGATCCTATACGATTTGGCGTGTCAAAAGTTGGTTGCATGGAGTTGGATTTGGTTGTTGACTGCAGGGGGTACAATCTTGCTGTGTACCTCAAATCAAGGGATGATGGTGTGATTTTGTGAAGGTGGCTTAATCTATGTGTGTCTGCCCACTTGGTAGCTTTGAGTTTCTATCTAGTGTGGTTGGGGTGGGGGGTCGAGCTAACACGAAAAGTACCTGTATGGGTGTTCCAATGTTGTGGTATATAGTAGAGAAATCTCTGGATCTCCTGCAGTGATATTATTTGTTTTTCTACTCAAGATACATAAGAGGGACTGGAAATGGTTGTGAATTGTAACGAGGGCATGGCAAAGTTAAATGTGGAGGGGCAGAATCTGTTGATGCATATTAGGTTTATTCTTTTATGTTGCTCAATATGTGTATACGAGATAAGTAGCACTTGAATTACTGTAAAGTAGAATTTTTCTGACATTGGGAGAAACAATAGAAGCTTGTACAGTGAATGTTCTCTTGCAAGCTTTGTTTAGGGCACACCCTTTGTAGTAGTGTTTACTTGTACCTGCTGGTCATATCGAAGATTACCAATCATTTGTATGCACAATTGCACATTCTTCATTCAGATCTTTTATGCTGTTATTTGTAATGTCTAAAGAACATATATGCACACCATATCAGTACTTATTAGTATGATTTAATTATTAGCAGTGAAGCCACTCACGCTTATTATGCATGTTTTTTCTTCAATTTTCTCTATAGTGATTTGTTTGGAAACTATCTTGGACTTGATAAAGTATACAAGATTGGTTTTAAGGTTTTAAGGATACATGTTTTTTGCATCTTAATCTTTCCCAAACCTTGATGAATTCTGATATCACCTTCTTTACAAGATTACCTTAATTTTATTCTCCTTAGGTTGTCAAAAGGAGGGCTATGTCTGATGATATTGACGACGATGAAGTGCCATCGTCAGGGAAAAAGCGATCTGTGAGGGATAGGTTAGGAAGTAATGTGTCTGATTCTTATTTTTATGAAAGCCAGCAGAGAAACAAAAGGTATCTTTCTTGGTTCTGCTATTTCCATCCTTTGTATAGGCTTCAAAGTTTTGAACTACATTGTAATATACTCCCTCCGTCCCAAAATAAGTGTTGCTATGGTATTCGTGCTAGTCAGTTTGTAAAAAATATTAGCAATATTTGTATCTTCAAATAAGTTTATTATGAAAATAGATTCAATGATCTATCTAATGATACTAATTATGTACTGTAAATATTAATATTTTTTTGTATATATTTGGTGAAAGTTAAAAGCATTTGACTCCTTGAAAAGCGAGAATGACACTTATTTTGGGACGGAGGGAGTACAAAGGATCTAATATACAAAGGATTCTTTCCACATCATTAGGGACAGAGTTTGTTCCTTCGTGGTAATTTGCTCCCAGTTGTGAGCCATGGCTTCAGCTTCATTACAATGTTTCAATCACGCCAAACTAAATGTTTTTCATAGTTTATACATTAGTGTCAACTCCATCACTCTGCCATGTAGCCTATGTATTTGGGTTACCGCTATGGCACTATTACTAACAATAACTATTTTACAATTGATTTCTGATGCACATATTTGTGATAACCTTAAGCAGATGTGTATTAATTTATGGTATCATCTTTACTTCTCTTGTTCATAATTTAGCAAATTCTTAGCTTATCTATATATATGGAATATATGGACATGCACACCAATGTTGTCCTTCTATTCAATTGTGTGCTGCACTGCATGCTCCCTGTTTTTAGTTTATCTTATATATTTGTGAAGCACTTGCCTTTGAGATCATAGGATGTGTGGTTCCATTTACTGTGTTCATTTTGTTACATTCTGTCACTACAAACAGGTCACTCCTTGCCTTTTTCTTCTGTAAAATGTAATTGGTTTCCCTGTGGTTCCACTCTCACTTTGCAGGCGAGCGACAGAAAGTAGTAGCTCACATGGAGATGATGGTTCAGGTGATGATAAACCTTAACTTCTTGTCAATTCACTAGGGCTTGAATTGAAGATATCTGGCACTACTTACTCTGTTGCATTGGCGTGCAAAATATTTGAAGGTCGTCTGGTTGGCAAGGATGATCTGAGACTGAAACTCATGAGGAAAGGCTTGTTACAGAGGAGCAGTGGTGGTGCAGAGCAGAATGGAATGGATCTCCGTGAAAAGCTTTCCCGAAATCATAAGAAGTTACCAAGATATGATTCTAGAGGCCTTGCTGCAGAATCAAGGGCTAGTTATGAGATGAGAGATGAGCCCCCAGAGTTAAGGTCCAGATATCCTTCGAGGGAGGATGTCCTAGGGTCAAGGCACTCTTCTGTTGTAAGTCGAGTTCCTTATGCAAGAAGTGTGGATGATTTGTTAAAGTTGGACTCTTCAAGAAAATCTTACCCCAAATGGACAGACGATGGTTTGAGGCACAGATCACCTGAAAGGATTTTTAGTGTTTGGAGTGATGTGTCTCCACCGATAGCTTATGATCAGATTAGGCCCATGCCACCCCTTAGATCTGCCGGTTCCTCAAAACCTCAAAGTTTCATTACAAGAGATGCTCCTGACACGTCAAGGAGTCAACCATATGCTGGCAAATCCACCATTTCTGTTGATACAGTACAGAGAACTAATGGAATCACTCCATCTAGTGCAGCTCTGCCTAAGGCCCCTGTTATGGTTTGTATCTGTACTTCCTCTCATAGACCCTAATTCACTGATGTTTCTGAGGAAACATAAGGGAATTTTGGAGCAAAATTCCTTTCTTTTGTGCACAGCATTTTCAAATTCTTTCTGAAATCACATCTGCCTGTTTTTAATGCTGTTATTTGGGTTGGTCCCAGGTGTATATTTGCTCATTTGTGTGGTTATTTGCTGGTAGTATGAACAAACTTAGAATTTAGAACACCATCAACTTTCTGAAGTTAACATTGTTCAGGCATGACTATTCGTTGATACATCTGATATAACTTATTGAAACACTTTGAAGAGGATGCAACCTTTTAACATTTGTTAAGTTTGCTCATGGTTATCTAGGCATCTAGGTTCCACATCCGAATTATTAATAACTTCTGTAGTCTTGGAATTTTACTAGTTAGATATGGTTATGCATTCCCGTACTGATGTTCATACAATCATACTTGAAGCTTAATGACATTGCTCTGCAACTTTGCAGGCTGAAGCCCCGCTTACAGTTACTGGATTGCTGAATTCGTTGGGTCTTGAGAAGTATCTTGTCCTCTTTCAGGCTGAGGAGGTAATCTTTCACTACTTTATTTGTTTCATTCTGTTTAAATATTTTTTCTTAGTAAATATCATGCATTACATTTTCTTTCTTGTACCTTGCATGGAATTATGAACTTATGCTCCCTAGAAGAGATCAATGTTTTCTGAAAGCTTGTTAATTTGTTGGCACTTTGCGATTTTTTCTTTGCCTTCTACAATTATTCTTGCATGGTATCTATTCACTGATTTGGCTTCATGTTTTCTGCTATATTCATATGGGATATTCTAAGACTTACCAATGATTTTGTAAAGTTTATGCCAGATCCAGACATTCTCAGCCCATTCAAGCATATATTTGAATTTATGAGATTATATATTCATTCATGTTTAAAGCAATAAGGAATAACTTATGGAGTGATTATTATGACAATAGTACCTTTTTTTCATACTATTTACTTGTTTGCAGGTGGATATGGCTGCATTGAGGCAAATGGGGGAGAGCGACCTCAAAGACATGGGGGTACCAATGGTAGGTTGGAAGTTTACTGATTTTTTGTTTAACACTATGGTAGCATATTAGCATCCATACGGAAAAAAACAAATACAATCTTAGGATGATAGCCCCCTTGCCCCTCTTTTTTTCAAAAGGACACTTGTGCATCTGCTAAATTTCTCAAGTCAACAGATTCGTAGATGATGAGCGTATTAGAATGTGGACTTGCCAAATTGTGTGCAAAGATGTGACCATATGTGCAGAAAACTTTAGAGTTTATGTGGTTTTTGGGCTACCCAGTACTATTTCTGCTAGTAATTAAATTGAATTAAATATTATGAGTAAGAGATTCTAGCTGAAGTTCACCTGAAGCATGAATTTGACAGGCCACTTTGTTCATGTTTTTGTCAAAAAGTTGAATCATAATATTTCTATTAGCAAAGTAAATCATTAGCTCTTTTTTTTTCTTTTGCTTTCAGTAGAAATGGAGCTCAGAACTCATCTTAAACACGGGTTACTATGTTGCATGCTTTTGTTGTTCCAAGCATACGCCTGTCATATACATCCATCATGAGAATATATATGGCTAAAAATGTAGGCAGAAGACAACTGTTCTTAAGTCTCTTCCTAAACAAGAGGCCTTAATACCTCTTCTAGCAAGTTCATCTAATAATAAACATTAATGTGTTGAAGCACAACCTAGGTTAATACTCCCTCTCAGTTCCAAATTATAAGACGTTTTGTTCTTTCTAGATACATTACTTTAACTATATATCCACACATAGTGTATATCTAAGTGCATAGCAAAAGCTATGTATGTATCTAGAAAAGCCAAAACGTCATAATTTGGAATGGAGGGAGTAAGTCTCAACTCTCTAGATTGGAAAAAAAGATGCAACCTGGGTCTATACTTTTAGCCACTGTTCCAACTACTGTCGGGAAGAGTGGCTGCATTAGATTTTTTTTTTCTGAAAATTGTCACCCATGATGTTATTAAATCAAGCTGCATCGTATCTTCCCAAAGTAAAATAGGTCCTTGTGCTTGTTGTGTACATCTACCAAGTGCATCTCAGTAATGAATCTATCAGCAGGCCTTTGTGTCCTAGTCACCACTATTCTCCAGTTGATTGGTTTTCTTGCCTTAAAGCAGGAAACATGATTCAGCAAGCACCAACATTCTTCAGGTGCAAACGTGTTTGACACAGACCACTGTTTTATACAATGAAAAAACAATGTTTTGTATAGTGTTTCTGTGTTCTATGCTTGTGTGCCTTGTGCACCTCCAGTTGATTCTTTTCTAACCTTACCTCTAGACATTCAACAATTTCTCAAAAAATCCTTTTTGCTGAGCCAATTGTTTGTATTACCTTTCATATAGTTGAACATGATTGTGAAGGATGTTTTTTTTTTACTCAGGGCCCGAGGAAGAAGATTCTCCTTGCGGTTGGCCCTCAGTCGAAACAACGGCAAATATGAGCAACATGGTGTGGGACTACGAACATATGTTGGCAACTGAAAATATTGGTGTAAGAACGCCAGATGGCAGATATTGTATATCCAATTACTATCCATAGTGGCTGTCTTAATCCACCCTTTTGTTGCCGATGGCGTTGTTTCGTGCCGTAGTTGACACGTGTAAAGTCTATTCGGTCAGCTGTTAATCCCAGGTTCAATCATTCACGGTCTGCCTGCCCACTGTTATTATGGTTTCGAAATGGGTGGATTCGCCGTACACGTGGTTTACTCACTGACGATTGGTTTGGGAATGGAGGCTCCGTTCAATTCTTTTTTTGTGTCACAAGGCGCCGATACTTTTCAAAAGGCACGTACTACGTGGCGAGAAGATAACGACTGGCAGACGGCAGACAGAATGTGCTCTGAGGAGAGGGGCGTGCTGTATGGGGTCGTCGCCTCCAAGTGACGAGGCGCAGATCCGACTGGCGCACGCCGAGAATTCAAGCCGTGCAACATTGGCCCCGTTAGGTTGGCTAGATTTGGCTGAAAAAACAAGCTAAAAATACTGTTTTAAATTATTGTGAGAGAAAAATACTGTTCTGGCTGGAAAAAAAAAGCCGAACAAGTCGGATTTTAAGACAAGCGAACAGGGGTTTTTCAGCGCGGCTAGCGTCCGGACGGAAGACCACCTCTCTGTTCCCCCTTCTTCCTTGTGCTCGACTGCCCCTCCACCGCTGGTGGCCCCTTCGCTCCTCTTCCTCCCTGTGTGATGGCGTTCATCTTCTCCTCGCCCATTGTCCACTGCACCGCCGCAGCGTGCTAGGATCTCGTTGGAGCTTTGCCACCGTGTCCACAAAAGGTAGAATGACTTATAATTTGGGATGAATGGAGTAATATCCTAACATGGGCGTGAAGATAAAATAAAACACTTTAATGTGTGGTACGGTCTGTTTATCACTCGTTGATAATAATTCGAAGACTCCTTGTTAACGTGACCTCAACGAAAGCTAGACATATTATCTGTTTCAAACATGGTTTTCGATGCGTGAACATTCACCTCGTCGAATCATGTACGTCTCCCTCAAATTCCTCAATCTCATCCCAGTTGATAGGCTCATTCAAATCTAAACCAGGCATGCCAAAATATTTTTCATATACATGCCAAATTAGTTAGGCACAAACAGCCAAAAAAATGCGTGCGGCTACATGCATGGAATATGGAAGTTGTTGTGAAACGACACCGATATGTGAACAGACGTCTACAGACAAACAAATGTTTCTTCACGAGTGATCTCATCCATTAAAGCAAATAATTAGTGGATAGGATTAGACGATTAATTTTAGTCCCAAAGGTATATCTTTTAGGAACAGTCGTATCCCTTCGTGACACTCTTCACTTATATAAATATATTTCATGGATCAATGAAAGCAATAGGCAATCTTGTTCATTTACGTTCACGCTTAGCACTTTATCAGCACGTTGCTTTGCCCGGCGGTTAATCGGCCATAGGATCAGTTCTCGGGTGTTCTTCATATTGAGCGAAGAACGAAGAACTGGATACGAGAGGAATAAGAAGGTCGCAATCTTCATGCCGGCTGCTCTTGCCGGCATCGTGACCAACACTCTACATGAGGAAGACGCGAAGCATCTTCATCGATCCAGAAAACAAGATCTACGAAGGCCAAAGACATGGAATCGATGATCTCCGTCCAAAAGCACTACAGAACATGGATGTTCGACTGACCGTATCCACGCCCGGCACGACACGGCGGCAACACCGCGCACCTGGTACCCTGTCGTCGGTAGTGGCCGGACCCAATCCGGGCCCCTTCACGTCGGAGACGGTGGCTGGCTCCAGTGCCTGGCGCCCCGGCGGCGGCGGCGGTCGTGCCTGCGTTTGCCTGGCGACAACGGCGGTGCTTGCACGCTGGCGGCGTTTGTAGCCGGCTCCAGTGCTCAGCGCACCCGTTGGTGGATGCGTCCGGGCTGAACCTGAGAAGCGGCAATGGCGATAGCCCTTGGCCTCCCGCCTGCCGGCGCATGCCTACGGTAAATCTGGAGGCGCCGCGCGGCCACGAACTACGCGACTCGGACCTCTACACCCGCTCTCGAGGTAGGCAGCCCGCGTTGCCTCCTGCGCCGCGGCCCCGCGCGTCCTCCGCGCCAACAGTCGGTGACTGGCGGTCTCGCGCGGCTCCGAGCCCGCACGCCGCGACGGCCTCTGCGCGCGCGGCCAGGCGCCCGCAGCCCTGCTGCCCAGTCCGGTGGCCGGACCCTGCCGCGGCCGACGGCCCCGCGTGGCCCCTATGCTCGGCCCCGCGACGGCTCCTCGCTGGGCCAGGAGACGGGATCCGCGGCCGATGGGCCCGCCCACAGCCGGCGAGACAGCACCGGGGTCTCCCGTGGCCCCAAGCAGCATGCCCGGAGGCCAAGAGACGCGACCGACGGGAAAACCGTTCGTGCATTGGATAAGTTTGTGCAGAAATGCACGAACACCCTTGATGTTGGCCATACACAAGGTGGTACATTAGTTGCTACTACAGGATCTACACTAAGTTTATAACTCAGTGACTATCTTCAACGTACGTATCTAATATCATAAATTGAAACATATGATCTACATCTTTTCACAAAGATCACTAACATTAATTCGCATTCCAATCGGCCATACACAAGGTAGTACCAATACTGTAGGATCTACACTAAGTTCATAACTTAGTGACTATCTCAACGTGCTTATCTAATTCGTTTGCGGATTAACTAAGATCACATCAACCTTTTGATGATTACCTTAAAATATGTTTACACCAAATTGCATTCACTATTTGGCATCTACTTACATACAAATGATGTCCATATTATTAGAGGTCTACATCTTTATGATGACTACCTCCACAGTGTTAGCATAAATATGAGTTTCACACTATTAGCAATACAAAACTCATCTTGTTTCCAAATTTATTTTGCATTAATTAATACAACACCACCATAGCAATTTTAAATTTATTCTTAGTGTAAAATCAGAAAATCTATGGTTTAAACCTTGATGGAATAATAGCCATGAAAGAGTTTGATCTCTCGCTCTTGATGATCACCATTATCTAACATGGTCAATGGACGTAGAGTTAAATTTGTCGTTCTATGGATTCATATCAATACTCAATGCTCCTCATAAGAGAGCATCTCCTATTCTGATCAATTTAATTATGATGTTTTATTTAAATAAAACATCATATACATCTAGATCACAAGATATGTGTATCATCTCAGAGGATATAAGTCGATGCACTATATGGCTAGCTCTCACAGAGTGATATGAACAACATAAGACAATAATTTTGTCCAAATACCAACTATGATTGGCCACAATTTTATATCTAGGACTTTATGTCCACTTGAGAATAGAATTATGTTGTTCCCAAGTATCCTTTATATTGTGTTTTGCAATTTTCGCAACTTAGTATATATATTCTAGATTAATTTCTACATTACCTCAGGTCTATGTGTATGATAAACTCTTATGGAAGAATCATCATTAATTAGGGCTGGACAAAATACTCGCGGCTCGCCAACTCGCTCGACTCATGGTCGGCTCAGCTCGGCTCGACTCGGCTCGTTTTAACTTTTCACGAGTTGAGCTGGAAGTCTAGCTCGCTATTTTAATGAGCCAGCTCACGAGCTGCTCACGAGCTGAAACGAGCTGAGGACTATCAGCCCACGACCATGAATCCAGAAGATGATGATGCTGACCTAGAAGTGTACACCTATTCTATTGGTATGTAATCCTTATTTTCAACCGTTTTATATGAATTTTAATTTTATAATTGTTGTGGTACTTAAATGTTGATCTTATGGATTGTTTTTTAGGGAGAAGATGTTGATGCTGATATTGAATCTGTGGACTTTTCTAAGTTTATGGTGGCAAGCAACTAGTTAGTATGTTGGAACTGTATGATCATGGATGGACCAACTATGTTGCATGGTTGATACTTTTGATGAACCTGATATGTATTAATCATATATGGTTGCATAATGGTGGACGTCACCTTCTGAAATTAATGTAGCGTAAGCATTATAAACATGTGTGTCCTATTTTTTAGTAGCTCGCGAGCTAAACGAGCCAGCTCGAGCTCGGTAACGAGTCGAGCCGAGCTGCCCCTCTAACTTGTAATATTAACCAGCCGAGCCGAGCTAGCTCGTTAGCCTAACGAGCCAGCTCGATCTGGCTCGATATCCAGCCCTATCATTAGCATCGTAGCGATGCTCTATCATCTGAAGTACATTGAATTTTCATAATCATAACCAGTTCGATGCCATGTAATAATGTCATTCAAAGAACTTTAATGGTAAGATTTAAAGCGAAAAAGAAGTAAAAGCCCCATGCATTCCTTAGGATCAAGGCATTTTCCAAATATAACAAAATCATATTTTATCTCAATTGTATATGTTAAAGCCACACAACTTGAAAATGTCATGCCTTGAAACATTTAATTGATCGGTATTACAAATTCATTGGACATAAATATCCGGCTCAACAATAAAAATATGAAGCACGCTTGTATCTTCAACCTGACACCATCAAGAAGGCTAGTTTTTCAGAACAAGTTTCAGAAAAAACCAAGTAGCAACCAAACACTTAATTAATAAGTGGGTCTTATGAGTATGGAGAGCACAATCATCGAATTTACTTCGCTTGATCCATTTTGAAGACCAAAATTTGTCTCCCATTTACAAAGATATGTAGTATCTACGTCCTATTTTGATGTTTTAATATAAAATGTTGTCATCAATTTTAATTGAATATCACAATAACGTGTCATCATATTTGATATTCCATTAATTAACTTGTATGTAATCTATATATCTACAAAGAATGTCATTATATCCTTCATGCTATATATAGACTTATACGGGAGTCAATCCAAATGCAAAGAGGAATTTTGCCTAGTGGATAGTTGCACCACAAACTCTATACATAGGGAAGCAAAATATTTCTAAACTCTTACATAGAGACAAGAAAATATTTTGTTAATCGCTTAACGCGATGTTATGATAGTGGGCTTTGGTCGTCCTACTATCATACTCCCTATTGGTACTCAAATAATAATCTAAATCCATTCTTTTATTCTGATTCCATAATGTACCCAATTAAAATTATAGAAATATCTGTCAATTTGGTTTTCATATGGAAACCCCAAGATGACAACTAAGAGGAGTATTTTCTCTGAACAATGGATATGGCAATACTTAAACAAAATATCCTTAGTTGGATTTGACTACACATACATAATATGTATCCAATGTTGCGTATAAAATAATTCTCTCTCTTGATGTTAACAAGACTTGGCACATTTGCCTTGGTTATTCAATTATAGAGATAACGTGAGAATTATTGTCAATTTATTGGTCATAGCATCAATATGAGCCACTAAATTTCTTGAAGAAATTCAAGAACATACATGTGACTCTATTTACCATTTTATGGGCCATAAAGATACTATGTAATGCACATTTATTCATCCATAATATAGTCCTAGGTGTGTCTCTTAGTCATGAAAACCACCACTATACCAAACTCATTGCTCGAAATCTTTAATTTAGAGCAAATCATCCTGGACGCGGGACTAAATCCATTTTATATGAAACTGTTTGGTTTTTGGGTACTATATATCAAGTATCTTATGTCCATACCCATAATGGTTTGATTGAGTCTCTTATTGAGATTCAAATTGCGTGACATATTAAGATAGAATTGTAATTTACCAGCACTAAGTTGTTTTCATGCGGCCTTACACACCGCATCGTTAATTCAAATTCATCAAGCTGCACTTATACAACTCTCTCCGTTGCAGTATGTACGTGAAACTTTGGCCGCAGCCAAACATTTCCCATCTACGCATCAAGTATGTTTTCACATACCCATATCACCACTCCAACATACCAATGGGCATTAGGGATCTCAAGAGGTAACTCTGTAGGGGATTTACAAATTGTCCTATGTTGATCACATTTGAGGACAATTTCAGGCATTAGGGGAGATTTATACCGCATTAAGAATGACAGGAATCAAAAAAGCAATCCTCGCATCCACGTACCAAAGATTCTAAACCTAATCATTTAGAATATCTTATATTTGCATCTGTTGTAAAGAATCTGTCAGAAATATTTACTGATAATAAGGGTGTCACAAAATCCTCTTATCCTACTTATAATGCGCCTGAAAGAATGGAGGTACCAATTAAAACCATTCAACTTCCACTTCCAAAGAAGAGGATAAGTACGGCCGCTCCTAAGGATAATGCTCCAAGTAAGCGTCCGAGGATACCAAGGACAAGATCCTCCAAATCAGTAAATCCAAGCCAACCTCAAGTTGGTAGACAGCCAAATTGATGAGCATCCAAAACCCGGATCAAAATCCACCTGGATCAATGGTGTACCCAAATTCTGATTCTGGGGCATTAGAACACCCTGACTCCATATGGGAAATGACTCGGAGTTCAAAAGGTTAACATTTTCACATGCTATATTGATTCCAAGCAATGAATCAATCATTTAAGGACTACAAATTGTCGTGATATATACTCCTCAAAAAGATTGCTTTTTCACCTTATTAGATCCAGACCAAAAGTCCTAGGCAGAGTGTCTTCACACTCCAATTTGGTCAAACTAAAAGGTGGCAATTAATGAGAAGTGTCTTATTCAATGATGAGAAGTATTACCACAATAATATCTTCTCTCACATAGTCTCTTTTCATAAGCAAGGTGGCAAACAATGAGAGCTTGTAGCATATGGTTTCATGTAGAGACCCAGTATAGCATACCCCATGGTATATGTGAAAATAAAGTTTTTCAAATTCAATAATTGGTAGATCAAATGAATTTGATAGATTCGGACGTATAAGTCCCAATGGACTCCACATTCTGAATCTAAATACAAATCGCAACATACATTGTGTATAATTAAGCATAATCACGTATATTGATTATTTTAATATCATCATGATACCGAAATAATTATGCAAACATTTGAGATACAATTTCTATCATGTAGATTCGAGATGGAGGATTTGGGTAAGACCAAATATTGCCTAGGCTTACAGCCTGAGCACCGTCCTTCAGGGATTTTAGTGCATCAATCAGCCTATATCCAGAAAATATTGAAAAAATTCAATATGAACAAATCATATCATAACAAAACCTCAATGACCGTTCGTTCTTTAGAAATAGAGAAAGATCCATTTAGACCATGGAATATTGGAGAAAAGATATTGAGACCGATGTTCCATATCTTAGTGTTATTGGAGCACTTATGTATCTTGCAAATTGCACCAGGCCTGATATCGCATTTGCAATGAACATACTAGTTAGACTTAGTGTAAATCCAACTCACCATCATTAGATGGGAGCGAAGCATATCCTCATATATCTTAATGGCACAAAGGATCTTAGTTTATTCTTTAAGAGAAATCATGATCCCAATATAATTGATACACGGATGCTGGTTACTTATCTGGTCCCCATAATTACGAATCTCAAATAGGATTTGTATTTTTATATGGAGGTACAACTATTTCATGAAGTCTTCTAAACAGAATCCGACGGCAACCTCTACTAATCATTCTAAAATTATTGCTCTATACGAGGCATCACATGAATGTGTATGACTTGGTAGAATGATTAACCACATACAACAGTCATATGGTAATGGTTTGATTGAATCACCTACAATTATCTATAAAGATAATTTCGCTTATGTTACATAGATGCAAACAGGTTACATAAGAGTAATGTCACTAAGCACATTGCCCCTAAGCTGGTTTATCCCCATGAATTACAAGGGAAATAAACATCTTGCAAATCAAGTCATGCGATAATCTTGATGACCTATTTACTAAGTCCTTACCAACAT